>SKCR01025821.1:600000-951357 GCA_019454045.1 Zanthoxylum bungeanum | reverse complement strand
GAGTCTAATGGATTAAGTTACGAAATGCAGACTTGGCTTCTGTGCGACAAGCAGGCAAGGCAAACAGCTCAACCTCTACTACCCATTTTTTAATCAGAATCACCTTAATAAATGTGTCAATGGATTAATCAACAAACACCCTTAATTCTAACAGTAATAGCTGCATAATATTAAAATAATTCAACCACCCAAATCAACATAGTTATTTGGATTTTTAATAGCTATCATTAGATTAGAATAAATGAATTATTAGACTTTGATTTCTAGATTTAAAATAAAATGTTGAATTAAAATAGTCTCGCCCTATTATCATAATTATTAAAAAATCATACAGTTGAAATATTTCGTGCCAATTTTTTTTTTCATTTTTGAAAAGGTTGAGAGATGGACAAATCATACATTAATAGATTTCATTTTGATGTAAAGATACAGAATTAATTTATCTAGTAATAATATGGTAAAATTGTGACATTTGTGTGGTGCCAATAGTTGTGAGAACATAATATATCCAAAAAAAAAAAAAAGGGAAATTTGCCGTAAGACCCCCAAATTCTTAAAAAAGGAAAAATATAAAATTATAAAATACCCAACTTTGTAACATTTCGTTGTTTTCTATATAAAAACAAAAAAACAAACACATTCTTCAAAACGAAAGCGGGTGGAAAAAGTGATCCTCGGAAGTTCTTAAGGGGGTGTATTCAATTGAGATTTTAAAAGACTTTTTTGGGTTAAATAAGTCTTGTGGTATTCAATTAAGATTTTTAAATAATCTAAAAAGTCTTGTGGTATTCCATTAAGATTATTGGGATTTTTTAAAGAGTGCATCCAAATCCAGTGATATTCAATCAGGATTTTAAACAAGTAATAGAAAGTCTTATGGTATTAAAAAACATAGTTATTTTGAAGGATTCTTTTATATGTGTGATTATGTGGGATTTTTTAATGAAAATTATAAATATCAAACTCTGTAAAAAATCTCACCCTAACCCATGAGACTTTTTACATAAGATTTTTTGAGTGTTAGAAAATAGAAGATGAACATACATGTTAGTTAGAAAATAGAAGATGAACATACATATTAGTTCTTCGTGAACAAATTACTTGCTTATTAGTAATTTCTTCTTTTTTTCTTTCAAATAAAACAATATGACTTTCTTTTAAATGCAACTGATAATGTCATTTCTCCAACTATTTTTCTTAGTGAATTTCATTTTCGAGGAGGAAAATTCTATCACATTTAAAGATAATTTCCTAGATTTTCTTTGAGGCCAACGCAACTTCTTCATTCGGATAGATAATAATGTACAAAATGAATTTAGCACAACAAGAATTTTTTTTCTCATTTTCTCGCTAATTTTTTACTTGTATTTTATTTTTTTTTTAAAAAACCCAAATTTAAAGAAAATTATTTATCAATTATTAAGATCATTGATGCCGAAGTGTTATCTTTTCTTACTAAGTCAGAGAAATGACATTTTATCATAGAAACTCATAAAATATTCCTAGGTCAGAGAAATGACATTCGGACATTTTGAACCAATTGACTTTCATTATTTTTTTTTTATTTATGGTTACGTTCCATATAATATCGGTTATAAAAAAGGAAAAAAAATATAATGGTCCTTTCAAATCTTACAAATTCTTATGAAATAAGTCTTTTAAATCTAATATGTAAAAAAATCTTGATTAAAAGAAATCTAATAAAATCTTGTAAGTCATCACATTCTTTAAATGTCTATTACATTCTTTAAATGTCTTTTAAAATCTACATGACTTATTTATTTATAAATAGTCTTTTAAAATCTCAATTGAATACACCCCCCTAAAATTACCGTAAAGACTGAGAGGAGGTCCAAAGCATTAGGAAAAGTAAGGTCCATCTTTGATTTAATTAACTATATATTAATTAAATCTAATACCAAACTAAGCATCCATCAAGCCCAAGCTCAAGTCCACTTGTTTTTTCCAATTTAATATAAGTGTTTAGAAAACACTTATAAACCTTTCATCTTCCATATACATTTTGGATGTGGGACTACTCCCATTATTTCTATACAAACTCTTAAAATTCCCATAACCAAACCTCGATATAATTTTTTTACTGATTCTTCAATTATCAACTTTGAATTAACTCTTGTTTTCTCTGCAGATTTCTTACAGCCTTACATACAGGTCTAGGAATTTGACCTCACTTGCTTTAAACACACCATCAATAAGATTAACAAGCTCTATTAGACTAAATAATGTTAGTTCCATTTTTATTGGTAATGTCCGTAGCAAAACAAGTTCAATTGAGTTATAATGAGTCTTGAAGATCTCGAAGCAATTGGACAAGTATTTGGCAACATGAGATAGAGATTTCAGAGCGATATTTACTCTTTTGTATATTTCAGAAGATTTAGAGCTCTAATTGACATGAGGTCAGTTGCATTGGAAAGTAGACTCGAAGATGATCGCGTGCATATAAAGAACTCATGATTTGTCCAAGAGACGAGAAAGTTACAAGCGTTTTAAGTTGCCCCTAAAAACCAGTCCGCGTTCGAGTTGCGTTTGAAGTGAGTTCGAACGTCCCTGCGTAAGTAGGTTTTCTTAGACACGTTTTTAAGCCTAAATAAGACTAGGAAACCATTTTCCTTTGCCCTACCTATATAAACAAACATTAAGCCACTTTCCCCAATAGTTGAAACAAAAATCCTTTGAGCCAAAATCCTTCAAAGCTTTCAACCTTATTTGATTCCACCATTGAAGACTTTTTATCTTCTTGTTTTCTTCATTAATGGTGAGATTCCATCTTTGATAAACCTTCAACACAACTTAACCCAAATTCACTAAGCCTTTAGAGTTCTTTAGGAGGAAGTTTGGTAGTCGGAGTTCCGGCGTCATTGGTGATATAATCTACTCAGAGACTTTAGAGATTCTGAAGAAAACTGTGGATCGCGGGCTTGAGGAGTTGCCTTGAGTTCTTGCAGTATTGAGGTACTTGAGTCGGTGGAGTTGCCACCATAGGTCTTGACCATCGCTGTAAGTTTTTCTCTATATAGTGGATTCGGGTGGTAGCCTATACCCGGAGTGACTTTTTACTCGGAAGAGTTTTCCACTTCGTCACCAAAATCATTGTGTTGAATTTTGTGTGGTTTAATTTATTTTGCTGCTTTAATTCCTGCTATTGTTTTAATATTTTGCAGTATAATTTTATTTAATTGTTATTGTGGTTGCCTGTTAATTTATCCATAGTAGCAGTAACAGGACTTGTCCTGCTTATTGTTTATAATTCCGCATAGGGTCAGAACCTTGTGTAAAATCGAATTTTCAAGTAAACAAATATTAACTTGTTGGAACAATAAGCACAAATTAGAATAATATTACCGTTCACCAAAGATGCAAAAAGTGTAACTGGGTTGAGTCGCAGACCAGGTCGCTCTCTTTAAGACGTTTCGCGGTTCTGCCCGGAATTTGTACTAGCAGTCTGTCAGCCCCGCCGTCTCCAGGATAAAACAATCCCAGATAAACACTGTCTCAATCGATTTTGCACAAAACCGATTGGTATACTCACACCCAACTCTCGAATATTATGCTCGGTATCAAACGAAAACAAAGAAAACAACATCCACGAAAATTCAAGTCTTATGATGCTCGGTTTTTTTCAAGAAAACAGAAAGAAGTTTGATTATTCTCGCAAAGGTCATGCACGAAAACAGTGACTTGAAAGTAGCAAAAATATTGCTCTTTTTTTTTCGTCTGTCTCCTATCTCTTTACAAAAAAGGAAAAAATTGTGTATATATAATAAAAATTTTGACGTTGGCAATAATGCTTTTGAACTTATGTAATCAATATGACCTTCAATTTATTTAAAACGTTGGGGCAATAATTCTTTAAGGTTGAAATTAAAGAGAAAACCGTTTACATATTAAAGAATCAGTTTAATTCCAAACATTAGATAGACATGTAATTAAAATAAACTAAACACAAAAAACATGTTTTGAATAAAAAATTAATGAGTAAACTGTTAAGAATTAAAAGGAATTAAAACTTTTTATTTACTCTTGTAACTCCCAAACTTAAAACATTCTAACAACCATTTTTTTAAATTCCAAAACATGTAACTCCATTTTTTATTTAAATTCACATTTACAACAATCCCCCACTTGAATTTTAATAAAATATTTTCATCGAACAATATAAAATAAGGTGTGCATAAATAAAAGTGTCTTCCGACTTGAACTTTTACATAGTATTGACGATTCAGATTATACTAGAGTAACTCGTAGTTTTGAACTTTATCTCTGACAACGTTACACACACAAACCTTTCAGGGTGTAGTCAAAAGCCCGAGCATTGAGGTCGTGCTCGTATATCCCAGTATAGTGAATGCTCTAGAAATTTTTGCCTAAAATTTCATAAGAAGCGGCCACACTTCTACATTCACATAGGTGTGTCTATCAAGAGTACTCATGTAGCTAGGTACTCCACTCCACATAGAGTATAGAACACATTAAGAGTTAAACTCATCCTCTCATCGCTTCAGGATATCATGCTCTCATAATGGAACTCACAAATAAAAATAATAGCATGATTCATCATCACTTCATGACTTGTTATTACCCATTGAACCTATTTCTTGGGATCTCCAGTCTATAAGGTCGGGTTAGTGATGTTGAGTGCGACTGTAATGTTAAGTTATGTCAATGAAGAACTACAATGTAGGAGTTTAACTAATTTCTGTTATTTGATTTAGTAACATGCAAAATTTACTTAACAGATAAAAAACGGTTCGAAGTTTTAAAATTTTTTGATGGATTTGTTAATTTGTTTGTTCTGGCTTTAGATCTTGGATTTATAGGGTTTGTCAATGAACAATGTTATGGTTTTAGCTAACTAAGAAGAGGGCCAACAAGCCCCTTTAAAGCAAATGTCCGTGAGAAGCTAATGTCTTCATCAATTTTTTTTTTTTGGTTTTTTGGGCCTTTTGGCTTCATCATTTGTTTGTTTGCTTCGAAAATAATGTTCTGGCTTCATCAATTTTTTAACCAAATTACAGTGATTAAGGAGATTTACTGGAGATTAGCGAGAAGAAATACGATAATGAAATTGATGCAGAGATTTGTTTTCAGCTTTGGTGGCCATGCTTCTTTGTTTTCATGTCTATTTTACATTTTGTTAGAGAGAGGAAAGGAAAATGTTGCAAGAATAGTGGCAACAAGAATGTTACAATGGATTTTAATTATTATTATGTAATGATATATAATTTGAAATCTGAATTGGAGTTTGTTGTAAGCATTTTTAATCTATAACAATGAATATGATGTGGATTTTGTATTTAATTTTGATTAAACGAATATACATGCCTAGCTGAATTCGATTCGTTTATTCGTTTTACCATCCATATTTATCATATAGATGCCCAACTGAATCTGACATAATTTCACAACTCTTGGGCATTCTTCAACGATTCAATTTTAATTACACTATTAATTCTCTTAATTGGCTTGCCCTTTCGCATGTAACAACAATACCATAAGGCTACTCATAGATATCATTGGAAGCGGAAGCACCGTTGCATAGTAGAGTTTTTTCGTTACAAGAATCTGAAGCAGAAAGCTGAGAAGATAGCAAATCATTCATCCTAATAAACGTCTTCTCCATTATCTTTTCCAACTTATCAACAACAACCTGTAACTCTCCAATGAATTCACATTTTCCCAAGTTCTCATAATCCCTCCAAAATCCTTCACTCTCATAACAATCTCTCTTACTTTTGCTCTTGCCTTTTGCATTCTCAAGCTCCATGTCCTTAATCTCATTAAACAAGAAAATCCCAGAACGTACAATGCTCTCATTACCTGCATCATCAGGAACACGATCGTTCATAAACGAATCAAATATTACGTCAACGGACGAGTGTCCGAATGCATACACGGTTTCATCCGAAACAGGGGACGTAACCAGCAAGGCAACCTGAGAACGAGCACGCAAGCAAAATTCTACTGCTTTGTTAAGCAACCCACGTCGCCGTTTACTGAAGCTCACTGCTCTTTGCTCCTTAGTTTCACGTCTCTTCATGGGAATCTTTCTCTTTTGACCCGCCATTGTTACAAGAACAAAACAGAAGCTTATGTTCTGTTTTGTGTAATGTCTGGAGAAATCAAATTAACTGAACAAGAGAGAGTTCTGAATTCGGAAGATACGTTGAGTTATTACTTACTAGATCTCCATTTATAGAAGCTTGTTGCTGCTTTTTTCGGACAGGGCCTTGGCGTCCTTATTCTTGTCGCATATCCTGTCCGAAAGTTAAATTTTATAAAATTTCGAGAGTTGAAATTAAGTAATTACTAATTGATTTGTTAGATAATGAAAGAAAGTCTTAAATTCACTCTATATGAATTTACAATGGTATGGGCATATATATAGGCTACATAGAAAACCAAAATAGAAAAGGAATCATATACTAATGAACAATAATAATGAATATAGGAAATCTGCATCTAATAGGGAAATATAATAAAATCATGAATCCTAAAGGTATTAGGAATTCTATTTTGGATCTTGATTCCATGAAGAGAATAATTAAGGAGATCTTAGTTAATCGGTTATCCCTGTTAGTGTAGGATTTACATTGACATTAAATGGAAACAAGAAAAGTGAAATAAGGGGTGAAATCAATCAAATTAGTTCAAAGCATGTTTGAGATTTTGGTAAATTTAGTAAAGTATTAAATAATCGCCTATTTGAGAATTCATCTCTATCCTAATTACGTTCTTGCTCATATTGTGTGTTCATCTAAGTTAAGTGGTCTATGAGAAGGCACAATTCTAAGCTAATTGTAAGCAGAAAGGCTACGAAAATCCATCTGGGTGCTGCCATTGTTTAATAAAACATTTGATGCTTTAACTAATCGTCACGCATAGCTATTTGCCCCATTAGCTAGCCTTATTATATAGTGAAGTTTTGCTTAGTTCTTGTTAGTTACATGGATTAAAATCCGGCGTAATACTATAAGAGAAACAATTTCATACATTTTGTTATTTTAATATCATCATTTAGCTTATATTCACGGAGGTTGTGTGAGCAAAACATTACAAGCAATTAATATGTTGATCTTTCAATTTGCATTTGGTTAGGTAAGGCTGTTTTATCAATGTAGGGGTGGTAATTTGGGTCAATATTCGTTTATTCGTTCGATTCGATTCGCTTTAAAGCGAATATGGATTTGGAAAAATAGATTCGTTTAATAAATTGGTCGATTCGATTCGTTTATTAAACGAATCGAATCCGAATTTGAACTTATCAATTCATTTATTCGTTTGGAATTCAGTTATTAAATGAATCATAAATGAATCGAATCTGAATCGAATTCGTTAATTAATATCCGTTTAAGGACAAAAATAAAGGTAATACGTTTTGTTGAGCTTGTTTGTCATTGATGGTTTTGAGCAATTAGCGGTTTGATTAGTTAGTATTGATTGCAATGTGTGAAAGGATTAGTGATGTTGAGTACGACCGAATGTTAAGTTCTGTCAAGTGTCAATGAAGAACTACAATGTAGGAGTTTAACTAATTTCCATTATTTGATTTAGCAACATGCAAAATTTACTTAACATATAAAAAATGGTTAGAAGTTTTTATATTTTTTTTGATGGATTTGTTAATTTGTTTGTTCAGGATTTAGATCTTGAATTTATTGGGTTTTTCAATGAATAATGTTATGGTTTTAGCTAACTAAGAAGAGGGCCAACAAGCCCCTTTAAAGCAAATGCCTGTGAGAAGCTAACGTCTTCATCAATTTTTTTTTATTTTTTTTTTTTGGTTTTTTGGGCCTTCTAACTTCATCATTTGTTTGTTTGCTTCGAAAGTAATGTTTTGGCTTCATCATTTTTTTAACCAAATTACAGTGATTAAGGAGATTTACTAGAGATTAGCGAGAAGAAAGACAATAATGAAAAGAATGCAGAGATTTGTTTTCAGCTTTGGTGGCCATGTTTTTTGTTTTCATGTCTATTTTACATTTTGTTAGCAGAGAGGAGAGGAAAATATTGCAAGAATAATGGCAACAAGAATGTTACAATGGATTTTAATTATTATTATGTAATGATATATAATTTGAAATCTGAATTGGAGTTTGTTGTAAGGATTTTTAATCTATAACAATGAATATGTTGTTAATTTTGTATTTAATTTTGATTAAACGAATATACATGCCTAGCTGAATTCGATTCGTTTATTCATTTTACCACATTTATTTATCATATAGATGCCCAGCTGAATCTGGCATAATTTCACATCTCCTGGGCATTCTTCAACGATTCAGTTTTAATTACACTATTAATTCTCTTAATTGGCTTGCCCTTTGGCATGTAACAACAATACCATAAAGGCTACTCATAGATATCATTGGAAGCGGAAGTACCGTTGCATAGTAGAATTTTTCCGTACAAGAATCTAAAGCAGAAAGCTGAGAAGATAGCAAATCATTCATCCTAATAAACGCCTTCTCCATTATCTTTTCCAACTTATCAACAATAACCTGTAACTCTCCAATGGATTCACAGTTTCCCAAGTTCTCATAATCCCTCCAAAATCCTTCACTCTCATAACAATCTCTCTTACTTTTGCTCTTGCCTTTCGCCTTCTCAAGCTCCATGTCCTTAATCTCATTAAACAGAAAAATCCCAGAACGTGCAATGCTCTCATTACCTGCAGCATTAGGATCACGATCGTTCATAAATGAATCAAATACTGCGTCAACGGACAAGTGTCCGAATGCATACAAGGTTTCATCAGAAACGGGGGACGTAACCAGCAAGGCAACCTGAGAATGAGCACGCAAGCAAAATTCTGCTGCTTTGTTAAGCAACCCACGTCGCCGTTTACTGAAGCTCACTGCTCTTTGCTCCTTAGTTTCACGTCTCTTCATGGGAATCTTTCTCTTTTGACCCGCCATTGTTACAAGAACAAAACAGAAGCTTATGTTCTGTTTTATGTAATGTCTGGAGAAATCAATTTAACTGAACAAGAGAGAGTTCTGAATTTGGAAGATACGTTGAGTTATTACTAACTAGATCTCCATTTATAGAAGCTTGTTGCTGCTTTTTTAGGACATAGCCTTGGTGTCCTTATTCTTGTCGGATATCATGTCCGAAAGTTAAATTTTATAAAATTTCGAGAGTTGAAATTAAGCAATTATTAATTGATTTGTTAGATAATGAAAGAAATTCTTGAATTCAATTTATATGAATTTACAATGGTATGGGCATATATATAGGCTATATAGAAAACCAAAATAGAAAAGGAATCCTATAATAATAAACAATAATAATGAATATAGGAAATCTGCATCTATTAGGGAAATATTATAAAATCACGAATCCTAAAGGTATCAGGAATTCTATTTTGGATCTTGATTCCATGAAGAGAATAATTAAGGAGATCTTAGTTAATCCTGTTAGTGTAGGATCCCACAAGTACGCACCTAGGCAAAAATCCTAAACTGCCTATTCATCATATCCGATAATGTCATGTGGCAGGATAACACATCCAGAGTGATTGCACTTGTTTAGCACATCTTGTGCCAATTGTAGCACCATCTTTGATAACGCGACGTTCTTGCTCATATTGTGTGTTCATCTAAGCTAAGTGGTCTAAGAAAAGGCACAATTCTAATCTAATTGTAAACAGAAAGGCTACGAAAATCCATCTGGGTGCTGCCATTGTTTAATCAAACATTTGATGCTTTAACTAATTGCCCCATAAGCTAGCCTTATTATATAGTGAACTTTTGCTTAGTTATTGTTAGTTACATGGATTAAAATCCGGCGTAATACTATAAGAGAAACAATTTCATACATTTTGTTATTTTAATATCATCATTTAGCTTATATTCACGGAGGTTGTGTGAGCAAAACATTACAAGCAAAATGAGAGGCCTTAAATTGGTTCAAAATTATTAATTAATAACAAAATCTAAAATGATTTGGGGTCAGAGGATGTGTGTCGATTCTTCAGCCCGGCATGGAGCTTGGGTCTAGTTTCTTGGGTACGGAAGACCAGAGAAATCCCAGAATGTACAATGCTCTCATTACCTTGAGCATCAGGAACACGATCGTTCATAAACGAATTAAATAATGCGCCAAATGACGATTGTCCGAATGCATACAAGGTTTCTTCGGAAACTTGGAACGTAACCAACAAGGCAACTTGAGAACGAGCACGCAAGCAAAATTCTGTTGCTGTGTTAAGCAACCCACGTCGCCGTTTACTGAAGCTCACTGCTCTTTGCTCCTTAATTTCACGTCTCTTCATGGGAATCTTTCGCTTTGACTCGCCATAGTTACAAGAACAAAACGGAAGCGTATGTTCTGTTTTGTGTAATGTCTGGAGAAATCAAATTAACTGAACAAGAGAGAGTTCTGAATTCGGAAGATACGTTGAGTTATTACTAACTAGATCTCTATTTATAGAAGCTTGTTGCTGTTTTTTTCGGACCGAGCCTTGGCGTCCTTATTCTTGTCGGATATCCTGTCCGAAAGTTGAATTTAATTAATTAGTAATTGATTTGTTAGATAATGAAAGAAAGTCTTGAATTCACTCTATATGAATTTACAATGGTATGGGCCTATATATAAGCTACATAGAAAACTAAAATAGAAAATGAATTATATAGTAATGAACAATAATAATGAATATAGGAAATCTGCATCTAATAGGGAAATATAATAAAATCACGAATCCTGAAGGTACTAAGAATTCTATTTTGGATCTTAATTCCATGAAGAGAATAATTAAGAAGATCTTAGTTAATCGGTTATCCATGTTAGTGTAGGATTTACATTGACATTAAATGGAAACAAGAAAAGGGGAATAGGGGGTGAAATCAATCAAATTAGTTCAAAGCATGTTTGAGATTTTGGTAAATTTAATAAAGTGTTAAATAATCACCTATTTGAGAATCTATCGCAATCCTAATTATGTTCTCTGTCTGGATAGTTTAATCGGAAATCGACAGCAAATTACTTCAACAGTGATTTGAATGATTTGCAATTAATCGGAAATAATATGAAATTATTCAAAAAGGGTAATATTAATATTTTATATCGTTGAGAATAAAAAATAAAAAATAAAAACTCATTTTTCAATATTCTAAAAAATAAATAAAAACCATCAATTTATGATGAAAAATGATAAACAATTTAAGAGTTTTTAGTTAAATAAATATGAATATAAATTGTTTTGATATAAATATAAAATATTATCCTTAATTAAGGAAATGTAATAAATTATGGATATTGATGTTAATACCTAACAATAATTCATTTATATATATTTCATCAATCAAATCCCTACAAAGATATTGAAAAATAGATTAAAATTTAAAATCATGTGATTTTTGAAAAATAATAAATCAGACTATTAATTGGTCAAAATTATCTGAAAATTGACTTTAGTTTAAAAACAGTCAAAATCGACCCGAAGAAATCGCATAAATTGCATAGCACTTAGAGTGGTTGCTTCAAAGTTTCCAACAGTGCCATGAAGCTGCTGCCATGAAGCTGGTTGCTGCCATTTAATAGCAGTTATTTTGGGGGCCAGATTTGGGTGAATATAAACAAACCTTTAAAAATGAAAGGCCTTAAATGGGTTCAAAATTATTAATTAATAAAAATCTAAAATGATTTGGGGTCATATGTCATACAAATTTTCACTAAATATTTGTTATATAAATTGGGGGCTTAGGTCACAGCTTAGACTGTCTCTCATTGTCAGCTCTAGACTTAATTGTTGTCATTTTTTATTAAAAATTTATTTTTTGAGTTTTTTTTTTTTTTTTGAAGTTAGCTAAAGAAAAGTATTTTTATTAAAAAAGAGAGAGAGTGAGAGAATTTGCTCATTTGAATAGAGAAAAAAGTTTTTGAATTGTCCAAAAATATTAATTTCCCTTGTAAATTATTATTATTATTATTTGTTGATGGGGATTTCTGCGGCTAAGGTTTCTAAGTAGCTCGGTAAGGGCAGGGAATGAAATTATCCTCATCCGGAGAACCACGGGTCAGAGGATGTGTGTCGATTCTTCAGCCCGACATGGAGCTTGGGTCCAGTTTCTTGGGTACGGAAGACCAGAGAAATGCAAGTGCGACTGTAATGTTAAGTTATATCAATGAAGAACTACAATGTAGGAGTTTAACTAATTTCCGTTATTTGATTTAGCAACATGCAAAATTTACTTAACAGATAAAAAACGGTTCGAAGTTTTTATATTTTTTTGATGGATTTGTTAATTTGTTTGTTTTGGCTTTAGATCTGGATTTATAGGGTTTGTCAATGAACAATGTTATTGTTTTAGCTAACTAAGAAGAGGGCCAACAAGCCCCTTCATCATTTGTTTGTTTGCTTCGAAAGTAATGTTTTGGCTTCATCATTTTTTTAACCAAATTACAGTGATTAAGGAGATTTACTAGAGATTAGCGAGAAGAAAGACAATAATGAAAAGAATGCAGAGATTTGTTTTCAGCTTTGGTGGCCATGTTTTTTGTTTTCATGTCTATTTTACATTTTGTTAGCAGAGAGGAGAGGAAAATATTGCAAGAATAATGGCAACAAGAATGTTACAATGGATTTTAATTATTATTATGTAATGATATATAATTTGAAATCTGAATTGGAGTTTGTTGTAAGGATTTTTAATCTATAACAATGAATATGTTGTTAATTTTGTATTTAATTTTGATTAAACGAATATACATGCCTAGCTGAATTTGATTTGTTTATTCGTTTTACCACCCTTATTTATCATATAGATGCCCTGCTGAATCTGGCATAATTTCACATCTCCTGGGCATTCTTCAACGATTCAGTTTTAATTACACTATTAATTCCCTTAATTGGCTTGCCCTTTGGCATGTAACAACAATACCATAAGGCTACACATAGACATCATTGGAAGCGGAAGTACCGTTGCATATAGAATTTTTCTGTTACAAGAATCTGAAGCAAAAGGCTGAGAACATAGCAAATGATTCATCCTAATAAATGCCTTCTCCATTATCTTTTCCAACTTATCAACAACAACCTGTAACTCTCCAATGGATTCACAGTTTCCCAAGTTCTCATAATCCCTCCAAAATCTTTCACTCTCATAACAATCTCTCTTACTTTTGCTCTTGCCTTTCGCCTTCTCAAGCTCCATGTCCTTAATCTGATTAAACAGCAAAATCCCAGAATGTACAATGCTCTCATTACCTTGAGCATCAGGAACACGATCGTTCATAAACGAATTAAATAATGCGCCAAATGACGATTGTCCGAATGCATACAAGGTTTCTTCGGAAACTTGGAACGTAACCAACAAGGCAACTTGAGAACGAGCACGCAAGCAAAATTCTGTTGCTGTGTTAAGCAACCCACGTCGCCGTTTACTGAAGCTCACTGCTCTTTGCTCCTTAATTTCACGTCTCTTCATGGGAATCTTTCGCTTTGACTCGCCATAGTTACAAGAACAAAACGGAAGCGTATGTTCTGTTTTGTGTAATGTCTGGAGAAATCAAATTAACTGAACAAGAGAGAGTTCTGAATTCGGAAGATACGTTGAGTTATTACTAACTAGATCTCTATTTATAGAAGCTTGTTGCTGTTTTTTTCGGACCGAGCCTTGGCGTCCTTATTCTTGTCGGATATCCTGTCCGAAAGTTGAATTTAATTAATTAGTAATTGATTTGTTAGATAATGAAAGAAAGTCTTGAATTCACTCTATATGAATTTACAATGGTATGGGCCTATATATAAGCTACATAGAAAACTAAAATAGAAAATGAATCATATAGTAATGAACAATAATAATGAATATAAGAAATCTGCATCTAATAGGGAAATATAATAAAATCACGAATCCTGAAGGTACTAAGAATTTTATTTTGGATCTTAATTCCATGAAGAGAATAATTAAGGAGATCTTAGTTAATTGGTTATCCATGTTAGTGTAGGATTTACATTGACATTAAATGGAAACAATAAAAGGGGAATAGGGGGTGTAATCAATCAAATTAGTTCAAAGCATGTTTGAGATTTTTGTAAATTTAATAAAGTGTTAAATAATCACCTATTTGAGAATCTATCGCAATCCTAATTATGTTCTATGTCTGGATAGTTTAATCGGAAATCGACAGCAAATTACTTCAACAGTGATTTGAATGATTTGCAATTAATCGGAAATAATATGAAATTATTCAAAAAGGGTAATATTAATATTTTATATCGTTGAGAATAAAAAATAAATAAATAAAAACTCATTTTTCAATATCCTAAAAAATAAATAAAAACCATCAATTTATGATGAAAAATGATAAACAATTTAAGAGTTTTTAGTTAAATAAATATGAATATAAATTGTTTTGATATAAATATAAAATATTATCCTTAATTAAGGAAATGTAATAAATTATGGATATTGATGTTAATACCTAACAATAATTTATTTATATATATTTCATCAATCAAATCCCTACAAAATATTGAAAAATAGATTAAAATTTAAAATCATGTGATTTTTGAAAAATAATAAATCAGACTATTATTTGGTCAAAATTATCTGAAAATTGACTTTAGTTTAAAAACAGTCAAAATCGACCCGATGAAATCGCATAAATTGCATAGCACTTAGTGTGGTTGCTTCAAAGTTTCCAACAGTGCCATGAAGCTGCTACCATGAAGCTGGTTGCTGCCATTTAATAGCAGTTATTTTGGGGGCCAGATTTGGGTGAATATAAACAAACCTTTAAAAATGAAAGGCCTTAAATGGGTTCAAAATTATTAATTAATAAAAAAATCTAAAATGATTTGGGGTCATATGTCATACAAATTTTCACTAAATATTTGTTATATAAATTGGGGGCTTAGGTCACAGCTTAGACTGTCTCTCATTGTCAGCTCTAGACTTAATTGTTGTCATTTTTTATTAAAAATTTATTTTTTGAGTTTTTTTTTTTTTTTTTTGAAGTTAGCTAAAGAAAAGTATTTTTATTAAAAAAGAGAGAGAGTGAGAGAATTTGCTCATTTGAATAGAGAAAAAAGTTTTTGAATTGTCCAAAAATATTAATTTCCCTTGTAAATTATTATTATTATTATTTGTTGATGGGGATTTCTGCGGCTAAGGTTTCTAAGTAGCTCGGTAAGGGCAGGGAATGAAATTATCCTCATCCGGAGAACCACGGGTCAGAGGATGTGTGTCGATTCTTCAGCCCGACATGGAGCTTGGGTCCAGTTTCTTGGGTACGGAAGACCAGAGAAATGCAAGTGCGACTGTAATGTTAAGTTATATCAATGAAGAACTACAATGTAGGAGTTTAACTAATTTCCGTTATTTGATTTAGCAACATGCAAAATTTACTTAACAGATAAAAAACGGTTCGAAGTTTTTATATTTTTTTGATGGATTTGTTAATTTGTTTGTTTTGGCTTTAGATCTGGATTTATAGGGTTTGTCAATGAACAATGTTATTGTTTTAGCTAACTAAGAAGAGGGCCAACAAGCCCCTTCATCATTTGTTTGTTTGCTTCGAAAGTAATGTTTTGGCTTCATCATTTTTTTAACCAAATTACAGTGATTAAGGAGATTTACTAGAGATTAGCGAGAAGAAAGACAATAATGAAAAGAATGCAGAGATTTGTTTTCAGCTTTGGTGGCCATGTTTTTTGTTTTCATGTCTATTTTACATTTTGTTAGCAGAGAGGAGAGGAAAATATTGCAAGAATAATGGCAACAAGAATGTTACAATGGATTTTAATTATTATTATGTAATGATATATAATTTGAAATCTGAATTGGAGTTTGTTGTAAGGATTTTTAATCTATAACAATGAATATGTTGTTAATTTTGTATTTAATTTTGATTAAACGAATATACATGCCTAGCTGAATTTGATTTGTTTATTCGTTTTACCACCCTTATTTATCATATAGATGCCCTGCTGAATCTGGCATAATTTCACATCTCCTGGGCATTCTTCAACGATTCAGTTTTAATTACACTATTAATTCCCTTAATTGGCTTGCCCTTTGGCATGTAACAACAATACCATAAGGCTACACATAGACATCATTGGAAGCGGAAGTACCGTTGCATATAGAATTTTTCTGTTACAAGAATCTGAAGCAAAAGGCTGAGAACATAGCAAATGATTCATCCTAATAAATGCCTTCTCCATTATCTTTTCCAACTTATCAACAACAACCTGTAACTCTCCAATGGATTCACAGTTTCCCAAGTTCTCATAATCCCTCCAAAATCTTTCACTCTCATAACAATCTCTCTTACTTTTGCTCTTGCCTTTCGCCTTCTCAAGCTCCATGTCCTTAATCTGATTAAACAGCAAAATCCCAGAATGTACAATGCTCTCATTACCTTGAGCATCAGGAACACGATCGTTCATAAACGAATTAAATAATGCGCCAAATGACGATTGTCCGAATGCATACAAGGTTTCTTCGGAAACTTGGAACGTAACCAACAAGGCAACTTGAGAACGAGCACGCAAGCAAAATTCTGTTGCTGTGTTAAGCAACCCACGTCGCCGTTTACTGAAGCTCACTGCTCTTTGCTCCTTAATTTCACGTCTCTTCATGGGAATCTTTCGCTTTGACTCGCCATAGTTACAAGAACAAAACGGAAGCGTATGTTCTGTTTTGTGTAATGTCTGGAGAAATCAAATTAACTGAACAAGAGAGAGTTCTGAATTCGGAAGATACGTTGAGTTATTACTAACTAGATCTCTATTTATAGAAGCTTGTTGCTGTTTTTTTCGGACCGAGCCTTGGCGTCCTTATTCTTGTCGGATATCCTGTCCGAAAGTTGAATTTAATTAATTAGTAATTGATTTGTTAGATAATGAAAGAAAGTCTTGAATTCACTCTATATGAATTTACAATGGTATGGGCCTATATATAAGCTACATAGAAAACTAAAATAGAAAATGAATCATATAGTAATGAACAATAATAATGAATATAAGAAATCTGCATCTAATAGGGAAATATAATAAAATCACGAATCCTGAAGGTACTAAGAATTTTATTTTGGATCTTAATTCCATGAAGAGAATAATTAAGGAGATCTTAGTTAATTGGTTATCCATGTTAGTGTAGGATTTACATTGACATTAAATGGAAACAATAAAAGGGGAATAGGGGGTGTAATCAATCAAATTAGTTCAAAGCATGTTTGAGATTTTTGTAAATTTAATAAAGTGTTAAATAATCACCTATTTGAGAATCTATCGCAATCCTAATTATGTTCTATGTCTGGATAGTTTAATCGGAAATCGACAGCAAATTACTTCAACAGTGATTTGAATGATTTGCAATTAATCGGAAATAATATGAAATTATTCAAAAAGGGTAATATTAATATTTTATATCGTTGAGAATAAAAAATAAATAAATAAAAACTCATTTTTCAATATCCTAAAAAATAAATAAAAACCATCAATTTATGATGAAAAATGATAAACAATTTAAGAGTTTTTAGTTAAATAAATATGAATATAAATTGTTTTGATATAAATATAAAATATTATCCTTAATTAAGGAAATGTAATAAATTATGGATATTGATGTTAATACCTAACAATAATTTATTTATATATATTTCATCAATCAAATCCCTACAAAATATTGAAAAATAGATTAAAATTTAAAATCATGTGATTTTTGAAAAATAATAAATCAGACTATTATTTGGTCAAAATTATCTGAAAATTGACTTTAGTTTAAAAACAGTCAAAATCGACCCGATGAAATCGCATAAATTGCATAGCACTTAGTGTGGTT
This sequence comes from Zanthoxylum bungeanum, assembly GCA_019454045.1. Lineage (NCBI taxonomy): Eukaryota > Viridiplantae > Streptophyta > Magnoliopsida > Sapindales > Rutaceae > Zanthoxylum > Zanthoxylum bungeanum. The sequence goes on along the minus strand of SKCR01025821.1, from coordinate 933,544 downwards.
GCTTCAAAGTTTCCAACAGTGCCATGAAGCTGCTACCATGAAGCTGGTTGCTGCCATTTAATAGCAGTTATTTTGGGGGCCAGATTTGGGTGAATATAAACAAACCTTTAAAAATGAAAGGCCTTAAATGGGTTCAAAATTATTAATTAATAAAAAAATCTAAAATGATTTGGGGTCATATGTCATACAAATTTTCACTAAATATTTGTTATATAAATTGGGGGCTTAGGTCACAGCTTAGACTGTCTCTCATTGTCAGCTCTAGACTTAATTGTTGCCATTTTTGCTTAAAATTTTATTTTTTGAGTTTTGTTTTGTTTTGTTTTTTTTTTTGAAGTTAGCTAAAGAAAAGTATTTTTATTAAAAAAAAAGAGAGAGAGAGAGAGAGAGAATTTGCTCATTTGAATAGAGAAAAAAGTTTTTGAATTGTCCAAAAATATTAATTTCCCTTGTAAATTATTATTATTATTATTTGTTGATGGGGATTTCTGCGCGGCTAAGGTTTCTAAGTAGCTCGGTAAGGGCAGGGAATGAAATTATCCTCATCCGGAGAACCACGGGTCAGAGGATGTGTGTCGATTCTTCAGCCCGACATGGAGCTTGGGTCCAGTTTCTTGGGTACGGAAGACCAGAGAAATGCAAGTGCGACTGTAATGTTAAGTTATATCAATGAAGAACTACAATGTAGGAGTTTAACTAATTTCCGTTATTTGATTTAGCAACATGCAAAATTTACTTAACAGATAAAAAACGGTTCGAAGTTTTTATATTTTTTTGATGGATTTGTTAATTGTTTGTTTTGGCTTTAGATCTGGATTTATAGGGTTTGTCAATGAACAATGTTATTGTTTTAGCTAACTAAGAAGAGGGCCAACAAGCCCCTTCATCATTTGTTTGTTTGCTTCGAAAGTAATGTTTTGGCTTCATCATTTTTTTAACCAAATTACAGTGATTAAGGAGATTTACTAGAGATTAGCGAGAAGAAAGACAATAATGAAAAGAATGCAGAGATTTGTTTTCAGCTTTGGTGGCCATGCTTCTTTGTTTTCATGTCTATTTTACATTTTGTTAGCAGAGAGGAGAGGAAAATATTGCAAGAATAGTGGCAACAAGAATGTTACAATGGATTTTAATTATTATTATGTAATGATATATAATTTGAAATCTGAATTGGAGTTTGTTGTAAGGATTTTTAATCTATAACAATGAATATGTTGTTAATTTTGTATTTAATTTTGATTAAACGAATATACATGCCTAGCTGAATTTGATTTGTTTATTCGTTTTACCACCCTTATTTATCATATAGATGCCCAGCTGAATCTGGCATAATTTCACATCTCCTGGGCATTCTTCAACGATTCAGTTTTAATTACACTATTAATTCCCTTAATTGGCTTGCCCTTTGGCATGTAACAACAATACCATAAGGCTACACATAGACATCATTGGAAGCGGAAGTACAGTTGCATATAGAATTTTTCCGTTACAAGAATCTGAAGCAAAAGGCTGAGAACATAGCAAATGATTCATCCTAATAAATGCCTTCTCCATTATCTTTTCCAACTTATCAACAACAACCTGTAACTCTCCAATGAATTCACAGTTTCCCAAGTTCTCATAATCCCTCCAAAATCTTTCACTCTCATAACAATCTCTCTTACTTTTGCTCTTGCCTTTCGCCTTCTCAAGCTCCATGTCCTTAATCTGATTAAACAGCAAAATCCCAGAATGTACAATGCTCTCATTACCTGCAGCATCAGGAACACGATCGTTCATAAACGAATTAAATAATGCGCCAAATGACGATTGTCCGAATGCATACAAGGTTTCTTCGGAAACTTGGAACGTAACCAACAAGGCAACTTGAGAACGAGCACGCAAGCAAAATTCTGTTGCTGTGTTAAGCAACCCACGTCGCCGTTTACCGAAGCTCACTGCTCTTTGCTCCTTAATTTCACGTCTCTTCATGGGAATCTTTCGCTTTGACTCGCCATAGTTACAAGAACAAAACAGAAGCTTATGTTCTGTTTTGTGTAATGTCTGGAGAAATCAAATTAATTGAACAAGAGAGAGTTCTGAATTCGGAAGATACGTTGAGTTATTACTAACTAGATCTCTATTTATAGAAGCTTGTTGCTGTTTTTTTCGGACCGAGCCTTGGCGTCCTTATTCTTGTCGGATATACTGTCCGAAAGTTGAATTTAATTAATTAGTAATTGATTTGTTAGATAATGAAAGAAAGTCTTGAATTCACTCTATATGAATTTACAATGGTATAGGCCTATATATAAGCTACATAGAAAACTAAAATAGAAAATGAATTATATAGTAATGAACAATAATAATGAATATAGGAAATCTGCATCTAATAGGGAAATATAATAAAATCACGAATCCTGAAGGTACTAAGAATTCTATTTTGGATCTTAATTCCATGAAGAGAATAATTAAGAAGATCTTAGTTAATCGGTTATCCATGTTAGTGTAGGATTTACATTGACATTAAATGGAAACAAGAAAAGGGGAATAGGGGGTGAAATCAATCAAATTAGTTCAAAGCATGTTTGAGATTTTGGTAAATTTAATAAAGTGTTAAATAATCACCTATTTGAGAATCTATCGCAATCCTAATTATGTTCTCTGTCTGGATAGTTTAATCGGAAATCGACAGCAAATTACTTCAACAGTGATTTGAATGATTTGCAATTAATCGGAAATAATATGAAATTATTCAAAAAGGGTAATATTAATATTTTATATCGTTGAGAATAAAAAATAAAAAAATAAAAACTCATTTTTCAATATTCTAAAAAATAAATAAAAACCATCAATTTATGATGAAAAATGATAAACAATTTAAGAGTTTTTAGTTAAATAAATATGAATATAAATTGTTTTGATATAAATATAAAATATTATCCTTAATTAAGGAAATGTAATAAATTATGGATATTGATGTTAATACCTAACAATAATTCATTTATATATATTTCATCAATCAAATCCCTACAAAGATATTGAAAAATAGATTAAAATTTAAAATCATGTGATTTTTGAAAAATAAATCAGACTATTAATTGGTCAAAATTATCTGAAAATTGACTTTAGTTTAAAAACAGTCAAAATCGACCCGAAGAAATCGCATAAATTGCATAGCACTTAGAGTGGTTGCTTCAAAGTTTCCAACAGTGCCATGAAGCTGCTACCATGAAGCTGGTTGCTGCCATTTAATAGCAGTTATTTTGGGGGCCAGATTTGGGTGAATATAAACAAACCTTTAAAAATGAAAGGCCTTAAATGGGTTCAAAATTATTAATTAATAAAAAAATCTAAAATGATTTGGGGTCATATGTCATACAAATTTTCACTAAATATTTGTTATATAAATTGGGGGCTTAGGTCACAGCTTAGACTGTCTCTCATTGTCAGCTCTAGACTTAATTGTTGTCATTTTTTATTAAAAATTTATTTTTTGAGTTTTGTTTTTTGTTTTTTAAGTTAGCTAAAGAAAAGTATTTTTATTAAAAAAAGAGAGAGAGAGAGTATTTGCTCATTTGAATAGAGAAAAAAGTTTTTGAATTGTCCAAAAATATTAATTTCCCTTGTAAATTATTGTTATTATTATTATTATTATTATTATTATTATTATTATTATTATTATTATTTGTTGATGGGGATTTCTGCGGCTAAGGTTTCTTAGTAGCTCGGTAAGGGCAGGGAAGAAAATTCTCCTCATCCGGAGGACCATGGGTCAGAGGATGTGTGTCGATTCTTCAGCCCGACATGGAGCTTGGGTCCAGTTTCTTAGGTAAGGTCGACCAGAGAAATGCAACTCGATACAAATTTCAGGGACCGACCACATCGGAACCGAGGCCGACCATGTTAGATCGGAAGTTCGGTTTGGTCCCGTCATGCCTTCTGGAACAAACAGATGAGTTCGGGTATTTCGGGTCAGGACGGTAACAATTTATGAAGCTCGACAAATCACCTGACCGACCTCTTGGAGACCGACATGAGATCATAGTGATTGGATTTTCCCTTCGACACGTGTCACGGTTCAAAAGCACTTTACAGGCTGGCACCATTATTGTTGCGTGTGGCAGTGGAGAGAGCAGAGTGATGTGACAGGTCGTCTGACGGCAGACTTGCTTTCGGCGACGACAGTCTTGGGACAGAGAGCCCGTCAATCAGTCAAAAGTTCACGCGGAAACATAATGAAATGGTGGAACAATGTTGTAATTCTCGAGTATATAAAGGGAAGTTAGATTCATTTGTTATAGGATTGCAAATCTTGTAATAAAAAGAGAGAGAACACCACTTGTAAAACTCTTTAAACTGCTCGACCTCATTCGGACCTCACTCATAACAGGTCGGCCGAGTTAGTTCAGGCAATAAAACAACCCCTACCATTTTGTGCCCATGGACGTAGGCTGGATTCGCTCCGCCGAACCACGTTAAAATTCTCTTGTCAACTTGTGCGTTTTTCTCACCTTTTACTAAATTTGCCTTTGGTCTCCCCATAACCAAACAAATTCAAGGTTGATGGAAGGTTGTCTCGGATGTATTATCTCGAAACTACCACCGAGACGAAAATCGTCCGTCAACATTATTATTATTATTATTATTATTATATTATTATTATTATTATTATTATTATTATTATTATTATTATTATTATTAGATGAGATTATTTCAAATTAAAAATTTGACTTAAATCTATAAGTTATTTGGATTTTTAATAGCTATCATTAGATTAGAATAAATGAATGATTAGACTTTGATTTCTAGATTTAAAATAAAATGTTGAATTAAAATAGTCTCGCCCTATTATCATTATTATTAAAAAATTATAAACTTGAAATATTTCGTGCCAATTTTTTTTTTCATTTTTGAAAAGGTTGAGAGATGGACAAATCATACATTAATAGATTTCATTTTGATGTAAAGATACAGAATAAATTTATCTAGTAATAATATGGTAAAATTGTGACATTTGTGTGGTGCCAATAGTTGTGAGATTATAAATTTCCAAAAAAAAAAAAAAAGGAAATTTACCATAAGACCCCCAAATTCTTAAAAAAGAAAAATTATAAAATTATAAAATACTCAGCTTTGTAACATTTCCGTTGTTTTCTATATAAAAAAGAAAAAAAAAAACAAACACATTCTTCAAAATGACACCGGGTGGAAAAAGTGATTCTCGTAAATCTCTTAAATTCGAATAATTTTTTAGTGTAACAGAACATAGAAAAATTAAATTTCTTGATTTCAAATTTTTTTTATTGAACTATTAAAATAAATTAATTATTTTAATATTGAATTCAAAAATAAATTGATCAAAATAAACTAATTAATTAACATTTTTGGGGCCATTCCCAAAAATGTTAATTTCCCTTGTAAATTTCCATTATTATTATTATTATTATTATTATTATTATTTTATTATTATTATTATTATTATTATTATTATTATTAGATGAGACTATTTCAAATTATTACCCAGATACTTCCATTTTCCCCCAAAAGCATCACCGAAACCTCTCTCGTAAGTCTCTCAAATTCTCTCTTTTATCTCTTTTGATATCGTTTTCAATTGAATCACTTCTTTTTGTATCTGATTGGGGTATTATTTTATCTGAAATGCTTCTGTGATTGATATTTTGTCATTATATGATTTGATGGAAGTTAATTTATTAACTTAATTTTGTTTTGCATGTATATTTTTCGTCATTTGATCTTTCTCCGGGGAACTATGTGATTGTTGCTGAGGATTATTTGATTAGTGAACATTTAAGTAAATTATCGAAATACTGGTGAAATTGGGAGCTTTATTTGTGTGCTTGTGATTTTGAAAAGTTTCTAAGTTCAAGTGATGAAGGTTCCCAACTGGGATTTTTTTTAAAAATAAAATTTGGCTGCATATAAATTGGATAAGTACTTGATATGATGTTCATTTCATTTAGGGATTATGACATTCTTTTGTGGCCTTGTGGGTTTAGCTTGTCTTCTCCGGCAGGATAACACATCCAGAGTGATAACACATCCTGTGCCAATTGTAGCACCATCTTTGATGACGCGACGTTCTTGCTCATATTGTGTGTTCATCTAAGTTAAGTGGTCTATGAGAAGGCACAATTCTAAGCTAATTGTAAGCAGAAAGGCTACGAAAATCCATCTGGGTGCTGCCATTGTTTAATCAAACATTTGATGCTTTAACTAATTGCCCCATAAGCTAGCCTTATTATATAGTGAAGTTTTGTTTAGTTCTTGTTAGTTACATGGATTAAAACCCGGCGTAATACTATAAGAGAAACAATTTCATACATTTCGTTATTTTAATATCATCATTTAGCTTATATTCACGGAGGTTGTGTGAGCAAAACATTACAAGCAATTAATATGTTGATCTTTCAATTTGCATTTGGTTAGGTAAGGCTGTTTTATCAATGTAGGGGTGATAATTTGGGTCATGATTCGTTTATTCATTGGATTCGATTCGCTTTAAAGCGAATATGAATTTGGAAAAATAGATTCATTTAATAAATTGGTCGATTCGATTCGATTCGTTTATTAAACGAATCGAATCCGAATTTGAACTTATCAATTTTTTTATTCGTTTGGAATTCGTTTATTAAATGGATCATAAACGAATCGAATCTGAATCGAATTCGTTTAATATCCGTTTAAGGACTAGTAAAGGTAATATGTTTTGTTGAGCTTGTTTGTTATTGATGGTTTTGAGTAATTAGCGGTTTAATTAGGTAGTATTGATTGCAATGTGAAAGGATTAGTGATGTTGAGTGCGACTGTAATGTTAAGTTATGTCAATGAAGAACTACAATGTAGGAGTTTAACTAATTTCCGTAATTTGATAGCAACATGCAAAATTTACTTAACATATAAAAAATGGTTCGAAATTTTTATATTTTTTTGATGGATTTGTTAATTTGTTTGTTCTGTCTTTAGATCTTGGATTTATTGGGTTTGTCAATGAATAATGTTATGGTTTTAGCTAACTAAGAAGAGGGCCAACAAGCCCTCTTTAAATGCCTGTGAGAAGCTAATGTCTTCATTAATTTTTTATTTTTTTTGGTTTTTTGGGCCTTCTAGCTTCATCATTTGTTTGTTTGCTTCGAAAATAATGTTCCGGCAACATCATTTTTTTAACCAAATTACAGAGATTAAGGAGATTTACTGGAGATTAGCGAGAAGAAAGACGATAATGAAATGAATGCATAGATTTGTTTTCAGCTTTGGTGGCCATGCTTCTTTGTTTTCATGTCTATTTTACATTTTGTTAGCAGAGAGGAGAGGAAAATGTTGAAAGAATAGTGGCAACAAGAATATTACAATGGATTTTAATTATTATTATGTAATGATATATAATTTGAAATCTGAATTGGAGTTTGTTGTAAGGATTTTCAATCTATAACATTGAATATTATGTTGATTTTGTATTTAATTTTGATTAAACGAATATACATGCCTACCTGAATTCGATTCGTTTATTCATTTTACCACCTCTATTTATCATATAGATGCCGAGCTGAATCTGACATAATTTCACATCTCTTGGGCATTCTTCAACGATTCAGTTTTAATTACACTATTAATTCTCTTAATTGGCTTTCCCTTTGGCATGTAACAACAATACCAAAAGGCTACTCATAGATATCATTGGAAGCGGAAGTACCGTTGCATAGTAGAATTTTTCCGTTACAAGAATCTGAAGCAGAAAGCTGAGAAGATAGCAAATCATTCATCCTAATAAACGCCTTCTCCATTATCTTTTCCAACTTATCAACAATAACCTGTAACTCTCCAATGGATTCACAGTTTCCCAAGTTCTTATAATCCCTCCAAAATCCTTCACTCTCATAACAATCTCTCTTACTTTTGCTCTTGCCTTTCGCTTTCTCAAGCTCCATGTCTTTAATCTCATTAAACAGTAAAATCCCATAACGTACAATGTTCTCATTACCTCCAGCATCAGGAACACGATCGTTCATAAACGAATCAAATACTGCGTCAACAGAAGAGTGTCCGAATGCATACAAGGTTTCAAGCGAAACAGGGGACGTAACCAGCAAGGCAACTTGAGAACGAGCACGCAAGCAAAATTCTGCTGCTTTGTTAAGCAACCCACGTCGCCGTTTACTGAAGCTCACTGTTCTTTGCTCCTTAGTTTCACGTCTCTTCATGGGAATCTTTCTCTTTTGACCCGCCATTGTTACAAGAACAAAACAGAAGCTTATGTTCTATTTTGTGTAAAGTCTAGAGAAATCAAATTAACTGAACAAGAGAGAGTTCTGAATTCAGAAGATACGTTGAGTTATTACTAACTAGATCTCCATTTATAGAAGCTTGTTGTTGCTTTTTTCGGACAGAGCCTTGGCGTCCTTATTCTTGTCGGATCTCCTGTCCGAAAGTTAAATTTAATAAAATTTCAAAAGTTGAAATTAAGTAATTACTAATTGATTTGTTAGATAATGAAAGAAAGTCTTAAATTCACTCTATATGAATTTACAATTGTATGGGCCTATATATAGGCTAAATAGAAAACCAAAATAGAAAAGGAATCATATAGTAATGAATAATAATAATGAATATAGGAAATCTGCATCTAATAGGGAAATATAATAAAATCACGAATCCTAAAGGTATTAGGAATTCTATTTTGGATCTTGATTCCATGAAGAGAATAATTAAGGAGATCTTAGTTAGTCAGTTATCCATGTTAGTGTAGGATTTACATTGACATTAAATGGAAACAAGAAAAGTGAAATAGGGGGTGAAATCAATCAAATTAGTTCAAAGCATGTTTGAGATTTTGGTAAATTTAATAAAGTATTATAAAATCACCTATTTGAGAATCCATTGCAATCCTAATTAACTCCTCTGCTGCCTCAGTTTTATGGAGGAAAAAGGAAAATCCGAAGTAATACAAGAGTTCTATTTTGATGAGAAATCTTGATGTATTTTGACTAATATTCGTCTTTTGCACATGTATTGAAATTACTAGAGAGAGAATCAATCAAGTGGATTGAGGAAGGAAATGTTGGAACAATACAAATTCCTCTGGATAAGGTCTACCAAAAACGACTGAGTTTTGCTAAAATTTAGTGAATCCAAAATGGAACCAAATTGGTTTCTTGACAATGGTTCATGGCATTATATTGTTTTATAAAAGCAATTTTGGAAGGAATTTAATTCGGAAGCTTTTAGGAGTTTATATCACAAAATTACAGTTTAATGACATTGCTACATCAGGAAAGCCCAGAATATTTTCTCCTTTTAGCTCATTTATGCACCGTTTGATAGAGAATATTAATTGAGAGTGTAAATTAGTTGTTTGGCTGATCCTTCTGGTGGCTGATCCTTCTGGTTTGGCCAACAAGGTTTCTCCCATATGAATATTTTCTCCTCTTATCAGGTAAGGCTGCTGACACATTGGAGGGTGCTGATCCTTCTGGTTTGGCCAACAAGGTTTCTAAGGTTGCTGGATCAGTTAATGTGAGTTCCATTTTTATTGGCATGTGTCCGTGACAAAACAAGTTCAATTGAGTTGTAATCTTTCTTGAAGATCTTTGTGCAATTAGACTGGTTTCTGGCTGCTGTGCATCAGACATACGTTCGTGGTGCGTTCGTTGCAGTGTTCGAAAGGTTGGCGTTAGTGTCACGTTCTATATTGGGTTCGAACGGGCACATTCCAGAGAGCAAACGTTCGAGGCACGTTCTTGTGGGGTTCGAACGGGAGCATTCCAGAGAGCTCACGTTCGTTGTGCGTTCGATTGGCGTTCGAACGAGTCTTCACAGAAAGGGCGCGTTCGTGTAGCGTTCTAGTAAGCGTTCGAACGCGACTGCGATCTGAACGCGTTTTTGGCCTGCAAAACCCTAGGTTTTCACCCTACCTATAAATATAACCCTTAGCCGCCATTCTCATTAGTTGAAGCATATTTCCCTTGAGCCAAATCTCTCAAAGCTTTCAACTCTCTTTGATTTCACCTTGAAGACTCTTTGAATCTTATGTCTTCTTTGTTAATGGTGAAATCCATTCTTTGTTAAACCTTCAACACAACCTAACCCAAAATCCCTAATCCTTTAGAGTTCTTTAGGAGGAGTTTTGGTAGTCGGAGTTCCGGCGTCAATTGGTGATATAATCTACTCAGAGACTTCAGAGGTTCTGAAGAAAACCGTGGGTCGCGGGCTTGAGGAGTTGCCTTGAGTTCTTGCAGTATTGAGGTACTTGAGTCGGTGGAGTTGCCACCATAGGTCTTGACCATCGCTGTAAGTTTTTCTCTATATAGTGGATTCGGGTGGTAGCCTATACCCGGAGTGGTTTTTTACTCGGAAGAGTTTTCCACTTCGTCACCAAAATCATTGTGTTGATTTTTATGTGGTTTGATTTATTTTGCTGCTTTATTTATCATTATTATTTTTATATTTGCAGCATAATTTATTTAATTATTATTGTGGTTGCCTGTCAATTTGCCTGTTGCAATTCCATAGTAGCAGTAACAGGACTTGTCCTGCTTATTGTTTGTAATTCCGCATAGGGTCAGAACTTAGGATAACCCCGAATTTTCAATTGGTATCAGAGCCTGAACTCGATCCTTGACCCATTTGCTATGGAGCGTAGTCAACCTTTAAATTGTCCGCCATTCTTTGATGGCACAGAATATTTGCATTGGAAAGTTCGCATGAGAGCGTTCCTTAAGTCCTTAGATGAGAGGGTCTGGATGACTGTTGAATACGGGTGGAAACCTCCCGTTGTTACTGTTGATGGGGTCACTTCCCCTAAAGACAAATTGACCTGGACCAAGGACGAATTTGATGCTAGCAATAGGAACAGCAAAGCTGTTAATGCCATACATGGTGCTGTCTGTTCTGCTGAGTTTAGGAGAATCTCTATGTGTGAGATAGCCAAGGATGCTTGGGATATCCTGCAGACTGTGCATGAGGGCACATTGTCTGTTAAAAATAATAGACTCCAGGATTTAGCCACTAGGTTTGAGGTCGATAGAATGAAAGAAGATGAGACCTTTGATGAGTTTTATGCTGAGATTAACGATATTGTTAATTCTAGTTTTAACCTAGGTGAGACTATTCCTACCAGTAAGATAGTTAGGAAAATCCTGAGATCTCTACCTGATAAGTTCCTACCCAAAATCACCGCCATCGAGGAAAGCAATGACCTCGATCAGCTTAATTTAGATGAGCTCGTAGGAAAATTGCAGGTTTATGAGAGAAAGCTTCCTGGTTATAGAGAGCCAAAAACGTTTACGATGAAAATCGCTAAGGAAGTTGTGCATGATACGTCTGGTGATGGTGATACCATCACGGATCGTGATTTGGCCTTGTTTGCAAAGAAGTTTAAGAAATTTCTTAAACTTAAGAAGAGTGGCCATAGCAGTAATAGGGATAGGGAGGATAAGCCTAAAGAGAATAGGCATATCAGGAGTGAGTCTAGAGAGGATAGGGATAGTAGATCCTGTGGTTCCCAATGCTATGAATGTGAAGGATATGGGCACGTTAGATCTGAGTGTCCCACATACCTTAGGGCTAAAGGCAAGAAAGCCATGGCAGCATCTCTTAGTGATTCAGAAGGTGGTTACTCTTCTGATGAGTCTCCTAAAGGCAAGAAAAATTTTATTGCCTTTACTGCTAGTGTGACTGGTGAGAGAGAGATTGTGGTTAATGATGATGATTCAGAAGTCTCTCTTGATGAGTCTGTAGATGAGGAAAGTCTTCAAGTAGCTTATGTTGAACTTTTTAATGAGAGTTTAGCTATTAAGAAGACTAATATAGAGGTCAATAAGAGGCTGAAACTAGTTGAGGTAGAAAAGAATGAAGCTCAAGCTAAATTTGAGCAAAGCCTTTTGATGGTAGATGACCTAGAGGAGAGGAATAGAGGTCTAATTAATAGGGTCCAAATATTAGAAACTGAACTTGAAGATACTAGAACCAAACTGTCTGTATTTTCTAGTGAGAATAAAAATGTGGACCGTATGTTAGGAATTATTTCTGAGCCTAATTGTGATAAGGCTTATTCTTCCCAAGTTGTGCCTGTAGCAGCTAAACATGACTTAGGCAAGAAACCTGTTGAGTGTAGTCATGTTATTCATCCATTTGTTCCTCGTCCTGTGACCCAACCTCGATATAGAGGTGTTGTGGGTAAACCTCGCTCTCATCCGAGGTTTGTGCCTGTTTGCCATCACTGTGGCAAGGCCGGACACATTAGGCCTAAGTGCTTCATGTTTCTCAAGCAAAAGAAGAGGCCTAAAAAGGTGTCACCTAGATTTGATTCTTCAAATCTAATGTCTCAAGTTTCTGCACTATCCAAACAAGCTCAATTTTTTAGTGAGAAACTTGCTTTGTTGTCTGGGAACTCTCATGTGGAAGAGGTTTCTAGAAAGGTTTGGGTGAGGAAGCAAGATGAATTCCCATCTTCCTCTGCGTGTCCTGATGGACATTATGAGAGTACACTTCGGTGTAACTCTGCTTAAAAGATGCATTTGTATTTTCCCATTGCATGTGTGTGTGCGTGTGTTTTATGTTTTTGCACGTTTATTTTGTTTTCACAACATATGGGTGTGTGTGTGTCTTGTTTTTGTTATATATCCCTTGATATATAGGATGGAAACCCGGACATAAATTTCATAGCCGATTCCGAATGGACGGTAGTATGATCTGCACTCGGGATACAACTCCACATATCATTGGATGTTTTACAAGTTGTTTTGTGTCTTTATTTTTTTTTGTGCTTTAAAACTGAAAAATCAAAAAAAAAATTATATATTTTGAAAAGACCAAAAATATTTTTATGGCTTGTTGGAGCATGAATAGCATGTGCATGTGATCCTGGTATGTAGGATATTTGATTATGCATGTATGATATGCTTTTATTTTTCTTGATGCTCTATATACATGAGTGTGTGTGATAAAAACCTTTGGTATATCCTGTGCTTGCACCTTCACATACACGTTTTATTTTATCAAGGCTTGGTCGCATGTATGAGTTTTTGGAATGGCAATCTAATCTCTTCCATGCTTTGTTTGCTTAATAGTGTGACCTTTGACTAGTTGACCTTGCTATCCCCTTGTAAAAGTAAAAAGAAATATTTTTTTAAAAAAAAAAATGAGACTCAAGTGCAAAAGAGCCAAAATGGCCAAATTCAAAAGATAAGGGCAAAAACCCTTCACTCGAAAGAGTTATTAAATATGAGCTCATAATATTTATGGGGTAAATAATATAGCATGCAACCAATGTTGCTTAATTTTCAGGTCCTAGTGGTGCTGGGTTTGAACACCTATTTTGTGGACTTGGTTTGTTTAGAGATAGATTTCTTTGGCTGTGTCCAGCTCATAAAATAAGGTCTTAAGCCTTGATTTGTTGTGCACTTTATTTTTCCACGCAAGTGCTTTATATGCTTTGGTGTTTATGTCATATGCATAAGTGTTGTATTTAGCCACTTTTAAAATAATGCATATTGTTTCATGTCATAAACAACTGAATACTGACTGGGTATCATTGTATCAACTTGAAATGTTGTTTCAGTCAGTTTTTGACAGGATTTGTATTTATCTCAGTTTGTGCTGTGTGTGTTTAATGTTATTGCATACCAATTTGTTCTTTCTTGTGCACTTTTCTGAGTTTTTGTTTACTTCCCATTTGATTATTTATTTTCTAACTGAGTAGCCTGTTAGTGAGGGGGAGTAAGTCCTGTTTGTTTTGTTTATGCTCTTGCATGTGTTTTCTCCTGTTCTCCTGTTATTTTTCCGGTTTCTTTTACCCTTTGTCATTTCGTGACAAAAAGGGGGAGAGTAATATATTAAGGGGGAGAGCCTTAATATATAGGAGAGAGCCGTAGAATATCCTTTAGTTATCTCCGTTTTAAGGGGAGTTAAGATTAAGAGGGATATGGATTTCTACTTGTACATGCATGAGATTTTTACCTGCTTTATGTTTTACTTGATTATCCCAATGCTTTTCACGGTATATTGTTGTTTGTGGATGTTTCAGGTAGCAGGTATGTTACTGCGGTGGCATTATTTTCAAGACTACTTTGTTAGGTGTTAGATCGAGTCCATTTGTAATAAGTCACTGTTTTGATGGTTGACAGTTGACTATTTTCTTTTTGGGTCTATTACCGTAGTCTTTGTATTAGGTAGTGTTTTGTCACGGAATGCCAAAGGGGGAGATTGTGAGTTCCATTTTTATTGGCATGTGTCCGTGACAAAACAAGTTCAATTGAGTTGTAATCTTTCTTGAAGATCTTTGTGCAATTAGACTGGTTTCTGGCTGCTGTGCATCAGACATACGTTCGTGGTGCGTTCGTTGCAGTGTTCGAACGGTTGGCGTTAGTGTCACGTTCTATATTGGGTTCGAACGGGCACATTCCAGAGAGCAAACGTTCGAGGCACGTTCTTGTGGGGTTCGAACGGGAGCATTCCAGAGAGCTCACGTTCGTTGTGCGTTCGATTGGCGTTCGAACGAGTCTTCACAGAAAGGGCGCGTTCGTGTAGCGTTCTAGTAAGCGTTCGAACGCGACTGCGATCTGAACGCGTTTTTGGCCTGCAAAACCCTAGGTTTTCACCCTACCTATAAATATAACCCTTAGCCGCCATTCTCATTAGTTGAAGCATATTTCCCTTGAGCCAAATCTCTCAAAGCTTTCAACTCTCTTTGATTTCACCTTGAAGACTCTTTGAATCTTATGTCTTCTTTGTTAATGGTGAAATCCATTCTTTGTTAAACCTTCAACACAACCTAACCCAAAATCCCTAATCCTTTAGAGTTCTTTAGGAGGAGTTTTGGTAGTCGGAGTTCCGGCGTCAATTGGTGATATAATCTACTCAGAGACTTCAGAGGTTCTGAAGAAAACCGTGGGTCGCGGGCTTGAGGAGTTGCCTTGAGTTCTTGCAGTATTGAGGTACTTGAGTCGGTGGAGTTGCCACCATAGGTCTTGACCATCGCTGTAAGTTTTTCTCTATATAGTGGATTCGGGTGGTAGCCTATACCCGGAGTGGTTTTTTACTCGGAAGAGTTTTCCACTTCGTCACCAAAATCATTGTGTTGATTTTTATGTGGTTTGATTTATTTTGCTGCTTTATTTATCATTATTATTTTTATATTTGCAGCATAATTTATTTAATTATTATTGTGGTTGCCTGTCAATTTGCCTGTTGCAATTCCATAGTAGCAGTAACAGGACTTGTCCTGCTTATTGTTTGTAATTCCGCATAGGATCAGAACTTAGGATAACCCCGAATTTTCAGTTAACTCTGGAGCAGCTGCTCCTGGACCCACTGTCCTTGAAACAATACAAGAGTTGGCAAAAGAAAATGGCTCTTCCCAAGTGAACAAGAAAGTGGAGCTTGACCTCAATGATGCTCTTAAAAAGCGACTGCAACAGTTGATTGACTCACCCGGTCATGCTATTTATGAAAGGAACCTCTGAAGATCCCAAGTGCGGATTCAGTAGGCAAGTTGTTGATATTTTGAAGAAGTTCTCTAACCGGCCAACATTTCCCCAGCTCTATTGCAGAGGAGAGCTTCTGGGTGGGTGTGACATGGTAATTGCAATGCTCAAGAGTGGTGAGTTGAAAGATGTTTTCCGAGATCACTGGATTGAAACTGTTGATGGAAGTGGAAAGAGTGGCATCTCGGAATCAACTGGCTTGAGTGTAACCCTTACCTCTCGACTGGGAAGCCTGATTAATCCAAGCCCTGTAATGCTGTTTATGAAGGGAAAACCAGAAGAACCCTAAGTGTGGTTTCAGTGGAAAGGTATTTGAAATCATCCGACAAGAAAATGTTGATTTTGGGAGTTTTGACATACTTACTGATGAAGAAGTTCGTCAAGGTCTTAAAAGATTATTCAAATTGGTCTAGTTACCCGCAGCTATATATTAAGCGTGAACGGACATTGTGTTGGAGATGCAGAAGAGTGGAGAGAACTTATATTGTCGAGAAAGAAAATCTTGAAGATCACATGAAGAATTTGATTACATCTTCACCAGTGATGCTCTTGTATCCCCAGATAATCCAAGATGCGGTTTCAGTTCCAAAGTTGTTAATGCCCTAAAGGAAGAGGGAGGAAGCCAGGCAGGGACTAAAAGTCTACTCGAACTGGTCAACTCTTCCTCAGTTATACTACAGAGGTGAGCTGATAGGAGGTTGTGATATTGTAATGGAGTTGAAAAACAACGGAGAGCTGAAATCTACCTTATCTGAGCAGGTTTAGAATTTATTTCCATCGGATAAACCTTGGGTGAAATTTAAGCTAATCTTTGTCATTGTCCCAAAAGTTTTCTTTTTTATACGTTCTGATTATGTTGCATGGTTTCTGGTCTATTTATTGTCTAATGAATCTTGTTGTAAATTTTATTATAATTTAGAGGTTATTACGGAAACTGTCTCTTTATAAAAAAAATTAAGAATAAAATTGCGTACACATTAAATTTTTCTTTGAACTTACTGTGTGGAGGAAGTCTCATGCATTGAACCATGAATGTTATAAATTCTCAAAATAAAATATGATTAAACGTGAGTAAAGGAACAAATTATGGTCAAATGGTCATTGTGAATGATTAATAACATGACCTTGTTCTTGAATTTATAAGTTTGTATATAAATAATATCAAGCTAAAGCAACACGTGTTACCTACAATACATGTTATATGTTGTTGTAATCACCTTCTGTTTGGGTTTCCATCTTTTGCCCTCCACAGACATATATGCCTTCGGACACTCAAAACCTTTCTTGATTTCTTCTGCCCTTCATGTAGGGGTGGCAATTTTGGTCAGGATTCATTTATTCGTTCGATTCGATTCGCTTTAAAGCGAATACGGATTTGAAAAAATGGATTTGTTTAATAAATGGGTCAATTCGATTCGATTCGTTTATTAAACGAATCGAATACGAATTTAAGCTCATATATTCGTTTATTCGTTTAGGATTCGTTTTATTATTTTTATTTACTAGTTCATGTTAATTTTCAATTAAGATTCGAGAAATTATAACTAATTATCATAGAAAAATTAATATTTTCGATATTTGGTGAGTTATTTTTAGTCAATATATTAATTACATATTTCATATGTATATATTTATGAAGAATTAATGTAAATCAAGTGTGGTAAATTATTTTATTTAATAATATCATTGACTAAACGAATAAACGAATATTCGTATTCGATTCGTTTAATAAACGAATCAAATACGAATCCTGATATTATGATTCGTTTAATAAACGAATCGAATACAAATCCATCATATTTTGATTCGATTCGTTTAGGATTCGATAAAAATTCGATTCATTAATTCGTTTTGCCACCCCTACCTTCATGCACTAAAATTGGGCAGCAGAAGCATTTAACCTATATATAAAAAAAAAAACTGGCATAAAATTCAGAACGATTAAATTTTTCGAATTTATAATTGAGATAAGACCGAAATAGATAAATCCCGATTTATCCTGATGTATTGCGAACTCTAATAATACATCTAACTATTTGTACAGAGATATTTCATTCAAATGAAATTTGTCAGTTGATGCCGTATAAAATGTGGCTCTTGCAGTAGTTTTTCAAACTCAATTTTTCAAAGTTATAGTAGAAAAATAGAAGTAGATTTTCCTTGTCTTAAGCACATGGGTTTTAAAATTCGATGAGATTAAAAAGAGATGAAATCACATTAGGAATTCAAATTGAGAGAATTTACAAAATTACAAGGACTGCAGACTTTTTTTTTTTTTTTTTTTTGAATACTCATCCGTCAAACAACCCCTTTTGGGTTTAAGCGGAACAAGTAAAATTTCCTACTATCTCAGACTCTTACAAAAAACGTACTCCCTGGATTCGAATACAGAATCTCAATATGAGATCATGAACCGTACACCACCGAGCCACGCACTTGAGACACAAGAACTATAGACACATACACACGTTTGCTGTTTCAAGTTAACACAATCTTCTAAATTTATTCTGATGATTAATCCCCATGTACTGAGAAACACAATCCAACAACTTAATTTCTAATGCTTTAAATTCAGCAATTTTCATCTGCAATTGCATCTTCTCTCTCTTTAAATTATCATTCTCCTCCATGAGTAACAGATTATTATTATTATTATTATCTTCCTCCATGGCAGCACTTGCATTCCCTTCATTAGAAGCCTTCAAGTATGCTGGAAACACACTGGGATCACTTTTCTTTCTAGTAATCTCAACTAACATATGCCTGCAACCTTTCTGAAACTTCTCATGCCTAAATTCCCATTGCTTTGGTGATGTCTTCTTGAATCCCTGCTTCAAAATTGTGTATCATAAACAAAGCTAAATTAAATATATATATATATTAATATATATATATATAAACACATTGGATATTATGTATATATACTGACGAGTTTTGTTAGGTCGCAAAATATTGTGGCCAACAAACATCAGCCCACTCATAGGATATATATATACACACATAAAGAGTCAAGTTGCGGAAGTGCGAAAAAATACATGTATTATATCAAGTCGAGTTAAAAAACACAAGATAATACATGTACTTTCTCGCACGTTTATAACTTATTAAAATGATGGCATCCTTATTAAAATCTAACTCTATATACACACTCATTATTATGTAATAACATCTGATGTAAGAGACAATATCTATACATACTCTATCAGATCGAGCTAAAAAAATACATGTATTAATATATCGTACATTTAAATATTATTATATCAATATGATTTGTATGATACATATGTATTTGTATGTAGCTAGAAGCACTTACATAGGTATTAAGCTGGCGAATGAAGCTAGAAAAATTGTTGTGCTTGAAGTATTTAGGCAACATGAGCTCAGAGAATTCGGCCGGAGACCAAACAACAAACCCATTTCCTTCTTCATTCCAAGAAACAATTTTCTTGACGCCATGATCTTCATAATTATCTCTTTCTTCTAACAAATCATACGTCTTAGATAAAAACGGAGCAGGATTCTTTGTTCTTGGAGAAGACTGCTGGCTTGTTGAATTCTTGCTATTGCCTTCTTCATTAAGCTCTATAAATTTTGTGGCCATAATTAAAACTAGAGCTCTAGCTAAACTTTTATTTATTCCACAGCAGCCTTCTATTTATACTGCAGCGCCGTGGAAGTGGACTGTTTCTTATTTATAAATTTTTAAAAAAAATTGTGGTTACCTTTTGCGTCAGCTTTTTGAAATTTTTTCTTAGTTGCACATGCAACTTAAGGGCTAAAATATTTTATATATTCCAAGTTTCCAACAAAAGCAACAAGTAGATGTTGAGACATTGAATTTGATGTATAAACATAATGGGCCAATTGGGATAGGAGGATTTTGAAAAAATATGATGGAACTTCCATGATTTTGTTGTTTGTTGATTTAAACGATCATAAAATTGAAAGATATTACTAAAATTTCTAAAGAAAATGAAGAATAATGAGGAGAATAAAACGAAGATGAGTTTTTTTTTGTAAATCGGTAAAAAAATATCAGAAATCGGTGATTAATCGATCAAAAATTGACGATTTTCGATAGAGAATAAAATCGATTATTGCTTAGATTTAGACCTTATGTATTGATATAATGAACTAATATTATATGATAAATTTCATTTTAGGGAAATTATCAATCTTATATTTAAAGATTTATACGTTATCAAAAATATACAAATCCTATAATTTTATTTACCAGTCCACTTAAAATTATAAAATATATTAAATAAATTTGTACCAAATTTAGATATGTGATTGAAATATATATCAAATATTGGTTGTTCATTTAATATAAACTGTCTTGACGTTTTCAATATCTTTGATACATTTTTTAATGTTTAGAAGTACCGCTAAGTAAAATTTTAGGATTTATATATTTTAATAATATACTAAATATTGAATATACGATACATAATTTTCGTTGATTTTAATGAAGAATATACAAGCCACCAAAATTTTAATTTTTTTTTTCCCAAGGTTTTGTATGTATTGGATTTGAATGTGCAGGCATCATATGATTCAAAAGTCATTCACTTAGCCCCTTATTCTGACTAGTGGCCGAGAATTATGACCAAATTTTGGAAGGCCGTGATGAATTTCTTAACATTTATTCTCAATTATAAACAATTTGTGATTTGATCATATAAAAAAGTTGTCACAAGAGATATTTTAAACTTAATTTTGGGTTGCGACAAAAGATGTAATTTTTTTAACTTTGAAAAAAGCATCTTAAAAAAGAAAACTATAGTTGGTAGCAAACTTGATTTGACTATTTTAAAAAAGTATTTGTACTGATGATAATAGAGACGTTCTGGTCATCCCAGTTGATATTTTGAATCAAGATATAAAATCATTTCAAATCATTATCAAAAAATTTATTCGTAATGATTTTTGTTTCCAAATCCCGTATCAAACGGGACAGAATCTCGATTAAAATTTGAGATTTTCTACCAACTTAAGTGTTCGTGTATTTCAACAATGTGCTTATATTATTAACTTTCAAAGTTAATCACTTTTTTCTTTGCATTAATTTTCATTTTCCCTTATTTTTTAGTTCGAATGTAGAGAATGCATTTCTTATAAGAGTTTGGGACAGTTAGGGTTTTACCTACTCCGCTTAAGTCCGGAATGAATGATTTGATGACGGGATTTCCAAATATTCCAAACAAAAAAAAAAAATCAATGAGATGTAAAGTGTTAATTCTTGTAGAATATTCTTGATGTAGCATAAATTAATTGACAGTATTTAATTTATTGACGTAATTATATAGTTGTAATCCCTTAGGGTTTATAGTTTTTTTTTTTTTTAAAAAAAACAAATAAATTAAAATAAAATTTTATTTTTGTGTTTTCCTGGAATTATCATCTTCTTAAAAAATCATATGTCGTCTTAAAGCGTAATTTAGTATTTGTTTTCGATTAGAACGTCATATGATCTTCACTATGCCTAAATTTTATTGGGCTGCCTTATCGGAGTGACATAAAAATTTTACCTCTGTGCTTACGTCTAATCTGCTGCGTCAATTTTAGAATTGGCAAAATTTCATTTCTTATCCCGTATTGTCTCAAATGGGATCAGAAAATTTTCTTTTTTGTCCCGTATTGAAAATGAGACGCGAAATTTTAACGGATCGAGATTTCACGAGATGATATGATATTTTTTATAAAATGAGATGGAATCGAGATATATTTTTATCTCGTTTTATCAACCCTAGTCAATTCTTATGTTCATATTTACTATTAGATTAAAAATACCAAATAATATATTTATGGAATTAATGTTAATTCCACGCCAAACTTCATTTTTCGAAAACATGGAAAAATAAATTAGCATTAATCTCAACAAAAAAACCTCATTAGCCACGTTTAAATCAACACAAAATAAAATATAATTAAATACAAATACAAATATTGAATGATGTTGTTGTCATGTCAAAAGAAAAGTTTAGAGAAGTTTTCTACAAAGAGTCTTAAAAATCCGGAGATATAATTAGGGGTGGTAATTTGGGTTATGATTCATTTATTCGTTTGATTCGATTTGCTTTAAAGCGAATACGGGTTTGAAAAAATGGTTTCATTTAATAAATGAGTCGATTCGTTTATTAAACGAATCGAATACGAATTTAAGCTCATCAATTCGTTTTTTCGTTTAAAATTCGTTTTATTATTTTCTTTTACTTGTTTTTGTTATTTTTCAATTAAGATTCTAGAAATTATGACTAATTACTATAGAAAAATAATATTATCGATATTTGGTGAGATATTTTTAGAAAATATATTAATTACATAATTCATATGTATATATTTATGAAGAATTAATGTAAATGAATTGTGATAAATTATGCTATTGGATAATATTATGACTAAACGAATATTCGTATTTGATTCTTTTAATAAATGAATCGAATACGAATCCTGATATTATGATTCGTTTAATAAATTAATCGAATACGAATCCATTATGTTCTTATTCGATTCGTTTAGGATTCGATTTGTTGATTCGTTTTGCCACCCCTATATATAATCCATCCAAATTTCGGCTTCCCATTCAACTTTAAAGTAAATAAAATATATAATATGCAAAACAATCACAACCAGGTTGCTGTGGTGTAGTGGTTATCACGTTAGTTTTACACACTAAAGGTCCCCAGTTCGATCCTGGGCAGCAGCATTTCATTTTATTAGTTTTAATTTTTAATTTTTTATTTTTTATTTATCTCACTCCTTGAGTCTTGTATGGTAATTGGTAAATCGAAGAAGAATGGGATCGTATCAAAAGAAAAAAGATGTGGTGGTTAATTAGAATTTGGATCATATAAATATATATTGAGATGAAATGTGTTAAATTTGTCATAATATTTTTGTGGCAAAAATGACCCTCTAACTTCCATGTTTTTTCATTTAAGTCCGTTAACTTTCAGTTTTGTCAATTCAGTCCTCTAACTTTCAATTTTTGTCAATTCAAGACTCCGTTATAAATTCATCATTGTTGCCGTTACAAATAACGGCAACAACAAAGTAAATGTGCTTTGCCTGTTATTTAATTAGGCAGACAGAGGAAACTAAAGCAAAGTAAACGTACTCTGCTTGTATCTTCGAGCTATTTTTGTCAAAAACACATATCTCAAGTTCAATATGACTTTTTGTCAAAAAATTATAACTAGTGATAGTAACGAAGATATGTATTTATTATAAGAGATTAAAATAATCAAATGTTTTACATATTATATTTAGACTCGAATCGAATGATTCGATTGTGTTATTTCCAGTCTTTCAAAAAAAAACATGAGACGATACATTTTACACTGCAGTTGATCAGTGGACCCTAACGACAAGTGTGGAAAATAATTATACGCAACTTATTTAGCAAAAACTTAATGGTTAGACATTACAATACATGCGATTGCACAGAATCAAAAGTATTGGTTGTCATCAAATGTAATGCCACATCATCCGAGAATGTCATCATGTCACTCAAAAGATGGATAAAATCTACCATACAACGGAGGTAGATTTTAGTAAATGACATCAAATGTGATACCGTGTTGTATGTTAGATTTCTCCATCTTTTGATTCGATGGAGAATAACACAATCGAATCATTCGATTCGAGTCTAAATATAGTAGGTAAAACATTTGATTATTTTAATCTCTTATAAAAACACATATCTTGGTTACTAGCACTAGTTATAATTTTTATAATTTTTTGACAAAAGGTCATATTGAACTTGTGATATGTATTTTTGACAAAAAAATAACTCGAAGATGCAAGCAGAGTACGTTTACTTTACTTTAACTTCCTCTGTCTGCCTATATTTTCTAATTGAGGGTATTAATTAAATAACAGGCAAAGTATGTTTACTTTGATGTTGCCGTTAATAACGGCAACATTGATGAATTTATAACGAATCATTGAATTGACAAAAATTGAAAGTTAGATGACTGAATTGACAAAACTGAAAGTTAACGGACTTAAATGAAAAAACATGAAAATTAGAGGGTCACTTTTACATTTTTGCCTATTTTTGTCAAGCGTGTTAACATGAAATTAAGATTCAATTATATTTAAATTATTATCTAATAATTAACAATCACAATTTATAAAAAAAAAAAAATCACAAAATTCAACCCAACATTAAATTCAAATCCGATTAATTAAGAATCTGAACAAATCTTCTAACCCGTGCATACGGCACGGTGTTACAGTATTTGGCCCGTGCATACGGCAATGTGTTACAGTATTTGCTCGTGCCTACGGCACGATATTACAGTATTTGCCCGTGCATACGGCACGGTATTACAGAATTAAATGATTTTATTTTTTAATTAAATGATATTTTTTTTAACTTTCTATTTTTTAATTTGAAAATTTGAAATTTTTTTACCCTTTCCATCAATCAATTCACTCTCTTTCCTCCAATTACCAATGAAATGATCTGGGCCGTCAATTAAGCCACATAAAAAGAGCCGTTTGATACACTCTTTTTCCTCCAACATCATTCTCCTTTATTTTATATATATATATAATTATATATATATATATATATATATATATATATATATATATTATTTATTTATTTATTTAAGAGCATATACCTCACCACGGCAAAATAAACTGCATTTGCATCCAGCCATTAATACAAATCGAGTTGAACGATTAAATAAATTCTGACCCATATTGCGATCCTTATTATGAAGTCTTATATTTTGTTAAATTTTCAGCTGAAAGAAAATTGTAAATCCTATGTATTGAATTGATGTAAAATATTTTTATGATTCACTAATTATATTTATAGTTGTTTACAAATTATTTTAAAATTTTATCGAACCGTTACAAAAATCGGGATGATTTGAAACATATTTTTTTTCCTTCTTAATTACATCGTTTTTTGACCGCATTGCGCTCATATCTAAGCCCAGACTCAATTTTCTTAATATCAATTAATTATAAAATATTTAATTTATTAATATTACCTAAAAAAAATAACCCTTAAAATAAAATATCTCCTCATGTTTTTGCTTCTGTTTATATTACTTTGAAACGATGAATGCATGGTTTGCCATGCAGAAATGCTTCTGTTTATTTGAAAGAAATAGAAATTAAGGGATACTAAAAGGACCAAGCAAAATAGTTTAATTGGTGATTAATCGATCGATGATTGTTAGTAGAGAGATTTAATTTGACCCAAAAAAATTGCTGATTTTATTTTTCCATCCAAAATTACTGATTTATGATATTTGAAAGTCACTCAATTTAAAAAAAAAATGCTTTTTCCTTTTCTTTTACTTAATTATTTTTCTTATTCTTTATATATTTTAGTCATCTCTCTCAATTTTATGATTATTTCAGATTTTTTCATGATAAATGAATGATTTTCAAAAAATATTGAGAAATGAGTTTTAAAATTTTTAAATTACAATCATACGAAATATCAATTTTACCATTCTTAATTAATTTCTGATTAATCTCCTAATATTTTTAATTAAACATAAATCGCTCTTAAAATGATTAGTGGACAATTCTTGATTAAATTACCTCATATGCATTGATTATCCTTCAAAAAAAGTAATAATAAAATGGGAAATAATTTTTTTCATGGAAACTTTTCTTTTTGGTCCTGAATGGAGTGGATTGAGGATTTTTTTTTTTTTTAAATAAAAATTATTAAATAAAAAGACTCGGTGCCCTAGCTATGTTTATTGAAAGTCTTTAGGTGTTAATAGTCTATATAATGGAAATTAATTATTCCATGAGGCAGCCACCCACGTGAGAATTTTATGTAAAACGCTTCTAGACAATTTATAAATATCTATTTCCCTTCCAATTTTCAACTAATGAAGCATACTTTCTTGCTTCAACTACCTACCACCCAACTTTTACTTTATATAATAATAATAATAATAATAATAATAATAATAATAATAATAATTGTTTGCGCAGGTTTTACGCGTGCAGGGAAAAAGAGCGTGTAAGGTTCAAACCTCATGAGACAAAGTCACAGCAAGGGGTGTATTGAATCAAGTGAATAAGCCTCCAAGGGGCACAAACACACAAGTTACAGTCATAGGTTACAAGCTAAGAATAAAAAGATAAAATATGCTCGATCGAGTCTTCATTCTTTTTTGTTGTTTTCTTTCTTCTTGGGATAGGCGAACTTTTATAGTGCCGCTTGACAACCGATTTAAGTAGTTCCACCATCTTTTTCCTGCAGTTCTGAGTAGTGCTTGTAACTGCCGGGTCGTGTGCCTTAACTGACTGATCGTGGAGGAACAGCCGCTCAACTACTTTGGTAGTGAAGATAACTGCATCGCACGTTTTCGTTCTGGTGATTGGCTCGATCGTTGTAAGTCTTTTGTCACTCTTCGCCTATCGCCCTTATTCTCTTCGCACTTCTTCTCGTTCTGAGACGAATTCGCCCTGCGGGGATTTTATCGGCCAACAACAACAACAACAACAACAATAATAATAATAATAATAATAATAATAATAATAATAATATAATAATAATAATAAATAATAATAATAATAATATAATAATAATAATAATAATAATAATAATAATAATAATGTTAAATATTTTTAAGTCTCACATCGCGTTGCGTGGCAGTTTCATATTAAAATCATAAAATTAAATTCTATTAAATAAAAATCATATTACAATAAAAATACATATTATAATTTTATAAGAATTCTATTATAATAAGAAAATATATTATAATAGCCTATTAAAATAATAAAAAATATTATTAAATTATCTAAAATTAACATAATATCTAAAATTAATTTTTTATTATTAATTTATAAATTTAAAATATCTCTACAATTATTTATATTATTAAATTAATAAATCTATTAAATAAAAATACACATTATAATAAAAATACATATTATAACTTTATAAGAACTCTATTATAACGAGAAAACATATTATACTATCATATTAAAATAAGAAATACTATTAAATTATAAAATTAAAATAAAAATATATATTAAATAAAAAAACTTATTACAATAAAAATACATATTATAATTTTATAAGAACCTATTATAATAAGAAAATATTTAAATTAATAAATCTAAAAATAAGAACCTTATTTTACGAAAACATATTATATTAATCTATTAAAATACGAAATACTATTAAATTATAAAAATAAATTAATAAATCTACTAAATAAACAAATATATTATAATAAAAATGTATATTATAAATTTATAAGAAATATATCATAATAAGAAAACATATTATATTATCCTATTAAAATAAGAAATACTACTAAATTATAAAAATAAATTAATAAATCTAAAAATAATAACCTTATTTTAATAAGAAAATATATTAAATTACTTGATAACTGTTTGAATAATATCACAGATAATTCGGATATATAAATATATATATATAAGATAAATATTTTAAAACTTTCTCATCGCGTCATATGGTATCTAATCTATACCATTTTATTTTTAATTAAATTAAAAAATTAAAATATCCCTAAAATTATCATTTTTATTAATTTATAAAATTAAAATAATAAATTATTAAAAATAAGAAGCCTATTACAATATAAAAATATAATCTCTTAATAGAAAAAACCTATTACTTTAATTAATTAATATTGTAAAGTAATATTTTTTTAAAATTAAAATGATAATCTATTAAAATAAGAAATCTATTACAATAAGAAAACATATTATAATATTTCATTAAAATAAAAATATATGTGGCACATAATCTATATAATTAAATTTGTATTAATTTTTAAAATTAAAATAATAAATTATTAGAATAAAAAACCTATTATAATATTAAAAAATGGTCTCCTCTTAAAATACAAAACCTAATAATTTAATTAATTAATATTATAATTTTTTATTTTTAAATTATAAAAATAAAATGATAAACTATTAAAATAAGAAACCATATTATAATAAGAAAACATATTATAATCTCTCATTAAATTTTAAAAAAAAAACGTATGTGGCACCTAATCTATAATTAATTTTTTATAATTCAATTATAAAATTAAAATTATAAATTATTAAAGTAATAAATCTATTACAATATTAAAACAAAATATCAAATTTATTATTAAATTATAAAGTTAAATAAATATATAATTAATTTATTATTATTAAATTATTAAAATAAGAGACATGTTATATTATAAAACATAATTTCTTATTAAAATAATAAAACTAAATAGTAGTCATTTACAAAACTTAGCCATTTTTTTTTTATTTTGAGTCTATTATTGATTGTTGTTTATTATTTTACTTTAAATATTTTTTATAAGTTTTTTTCATGATCTCTTTATTATTTATTGTGCTTCAGGATGGACACTTTAACTATTAGTTTTTTCTAAGTTAATATAGACTTTAAATTATTTTTATAATTTTTTATGAATTTTTTATTATTTGTTGTGCTTCAGTATGCAGACTCTGACTATTAGTTTTTGCAAAATGAATCTGGATTGGTTAATATTTGAAGTTAGATAAGAAAATTTAAGCTTAAATTGAATAAATTATATTAAAATTCATTGGAATTCATCCAAAAGAAAATTAAGCATTTTAAAAGTTATTTATAGTTAGGAATATGATTTCATATGAGAGATAAAGATGATAGATAAACTCTAATATGAATAAGAAATATTATTTTATAATTGATATATATAATCAAATTGTCTCATTTAAACTATGAAATTGATGAAATCCGAAATATTTATAAGATCAATACCTAAAATAATATTATTTTTTTATTATATGAAATTATAATTAAAGATATGTTTAACCCGCATAAAATACGGGTCATGTGCTAGTAAGTAGTAATTGTAAGGGTTTGTATATCAAATAGTGATAGTAATCCACATTTGAAATGTAAATGGAATATATAAAGTTTATAAGTGGACTTTGCACACTTATATTAAATTGGAGTTATAAGGCTTGAGCTTGAGCTGGGCTTTGATATATGGTTTGGATGTATGGTTGACATGATAATTAATATATATTTAATATATATTAATTAGTCAAAAGATGGGTCTTGGGCCTTGGGGCTCTTGTGATTAATTAGCCTCCCTGAAAAATATTTTTTGTTTTGTTTATTTTGGATTTAAATTTTAGTTTAAATCAAAAGAACACAATCATTCAGTTCAACTGGAAAGACATCAACACTGCTTCAACTTCAAATGTTTCTAAATGTCTATTAAAATAGAACCGTATGTATTTGAAGAGAGAACTTTTCTATGAAGAACGTTAATATCACTGTTGATCTTTGAGAAAAACGAAATAAAAAAGATATCAAGTAGATTCGCCAGGGGTCGATTTTCAGTGCAGAATTTCAACTTCCGGATTGTTGAATCCTGGTGGCAAACGTCCGAAGAACTACAAGCACGAGAGTATGGACGAAATTCTGCTATAGAACATAGCATTACGCTAGCCTCAATCTTCAAGTCAGTGAGTTTGTTTAATTGAATTACTTGTACTGTAAGTTTCAATTCTGTTTGTTTTTATTTTCATTACAGTCAATTCTGTATTGGTATTATTATTGTTTATACAAATATTTTCAATAAAATTATAGCATTCACTTATTGTTCGTTAACGGTAATAATAGTAAAATAAACACAAGTGAGTAGTTTTAATTTGAAAGAATCGAACACACATGATAACCAAAATTGAATGTAGAAATAGTTATTTTTTTCTTTCTTGTAAATCGAATAAAGTCGGTTGCTTTAAATTGGGAGTAATAAAATTAAAGTAAAAATATCGAACAAGTTTTTAGAAAATCCAATGTATAAAGGAGAAATACCTCAGGCCGAGCCATTAAAAGTAGAGCGGAGATAATCGCTTAAGTTTAATTCGAAATTTATTAAAATATATATAATAAATTTATGAAAATTTTGATTTGTTAATGAGATTATTTTAATCTATCTTCATTAAAATAAAGAGTTTTTTTTTTTTTTTTTTGGAAACGATGGAAACACCGCCACCAAACCACCCATTCTGGGCCGCGGCGCAGGTAAAACCATCGGCTGTCCCATGCTCTTACAAAAAGTGCACCCCCTGGATTCGAACCCAGAACCTCAAGGTGAGATTTTGGACCCTACACTACCAAGCCACACCTCTTAGAGACATTAAAATAAAGAGTATCTATCACTTTTCGTTAAAATCAAATTTTGTCCACCATGAATAAATGTTATGACTAACTGTTAGGGATGAAAAAATCCAAACAGGGTCTCGGCTTAAACCTAGTCGGGCTTGGGCCTAAGAGAATATGATTTTTAAAATTTATTTGAAGAAATTTAATTTTTAAAATATTTTAATGCTTAAAAATCAAAGAAAAATAAAATAAAAAATTGAATGTTTTTAATGAAATTTTGAATTGATCTTTAAAAATTTAACTATATATATATATATATATATATATATAATTAACATTAAAAACATGTATACTAGTTAGACAAATTTATTTTTTAATAATAATATCTTAACCGGGCCTTTTTTTCTCGGGCCGGGTCAAAATTTGCCGTTCTTACTAACGACTCCACTGCAATCACGCATTACTTTTTTACTTTTTAGCTTATCCTTTTCACTTTAACTATTTAAATTTAATCATTTAATGTAATGGTGGACGATGTAAACACACATAACTCAATCGACAATTATTTGGTTGCCACAAATTAATAATAAATAATAAATATTAAATAATAACAACAACAAACAAACAAACATCAAAGGGATGCAAAATATTAATCACATACGACGTTATTTGACGGAAAGAATAAGGCTTCACTTGATTACGATTTCTAATGAGATGTGATCGTGCAGAGAATCGACATACGTGGATGATTATAATACTTAAATTTAATTTAAAATTTAAGATCTTAATTCAAGGGAAATTTCAATCGTATTATATCTGACTTATATATTATATATATATATATATATTATATAATTAACATTAAAAACATGTATACTAGTTAGACAAATTTATTTTTTAATAATAATATCTTAACCGGGCCTTTTTTTCTCGGGCCGGGTCAAAATTTGCCGTTCTTACTAACGACTCCACTGCAATCCACGCATTACTTTTTTACTTTTTAGCTTATCCTTTTCACTTTAACTATTTAAATTTAATCATTTAATGTAATGGTGGACGATGTAAACACACAACAATTATTTGGTTGCCAAAAATTAATAATAAATAATAAATATTAAATAATAACTACAACAACAAACAAACATCAAAGGGATGCAAAATATTAATCACATACGACGTTATTTGACGGAAAGAATAAGGCTTCACTTGATTACGATTTCTAATGAGATGTGATCGTGCAGAGAATCGACATACGTGGACGATTATAATCCTCAAATTTAATTTAAAATTTAAGATCTTAATTCAAGGGAAATTTCAATCATATTATATCTGACTTATATATATATATATATTATCATTTATTGATGAAAATCTATTTTATGAAAACAATCCAGTACCATCCCTATTTTCAATTGAATGAAAATGACAAGAGCAATAAGTTTTATTTTATCATTTCATTATCTAGAGGTAGGCTGTTAATGAATAGAGAAGGTAGTAATTTTGATGAAATTAGGCTTGTGACGATAGGGCAACTAGTAAAATTTTGTGTTGTTTTTGAAAGTGAGAGTGCAATTGTGATGGGAAACGTGAAGAATTGATATGCGGCTAGCCTATATATAGGCTAGCATTGACAGTGACTAGTGATTTTTCGGAAATAGTGTTCTATCCTCGAAGTATTTAGGATGGGAGGTACCCCTAGTCACTGTCACATTGACAATTATTGACTTCCCCATTTTCAGCCACACATCTCTCCTTTTTACATAATTATCAAAATATCTCTTCATTTAATAAAAATTCACTACCCCAATATATTTCAATAAGTTGTATTATTTAATTTAAAAATAACATATATAATTTTTTTATACATAAGTATTTTTAATAACATATATAAATTTTAATAAAGTAAAAATAAGATTATAATAATAATCAAATAGACTATCAAAAATTATATATATTTTTTATACATAAATATTTTTAATTAAATTAAAAAATAATCAAAAAATTAAATGAGTAAATACGAATTTTTTAATATTAATTAAACAAATAAATAATATATATGTATATGTATAAAGAGCAAAAAAAATATATATTTAACAAAAATGAAAAAATTATATAATAAAAAAATTTAATTAATAAAAATGAAATAAATAAATTGAGGTGTAGTTTTATTAAGGATAAAGTAAGCTTACTCCGGCTAAAAACCCTATTATATTCAAAAACAGACATTAATTTTTATTTCTTAACATATTTTTTTTGTTTTAACAATTCAATAATTTGATTTCTCTCATAAAAAAAAAACAGTGTAACTATTAGTATTATTTATTCATATAAAAATGACACTTTTTTTTATTCAAAATAACACAATTTCTCTAGGTAAATCGTCTGAATTGCTCGAAAGCTTGTTTGAACTATATTCGTTCGAAAGACCACATTGGTGGGCTAAATGACCATTTTCCTTTATTTGGCAAAACTTATGTGAAAGACTTAGATGGAGGTATGATTTTATTATAGAGATGGTTAAAATTTATTTATTTATTTATTTATTATTATTATTTAAAATAAAATATAATAAATTATGAAATCGATACAAAATTTGGACATCAACAATCCATTTCCACCGCCGCCCATGCGCCAGTAACCAACTATCGGGTGGTTCCCATATTCTTAATACAATCAAACTCTAAATAATTTATTGGATTCTTCTTACTAAACTGCAACACATAAGCCTTCCTCAAATAATATGTGGAATTAATAAAATAAAACTTCTAATTCGGCTGACATAATATGAATTAATAATAATCCATTGTAACCTCGATTGAGTGACAGCAAATGCAATCCGTGACATATTAAATCCAAATTACGTACGTATGCTCTGTACAATTATAATATTGCCGGATAGATCCTTTTAAAAATGAAAGAAAAATAATTCACTTAGCTTTGTGATTCTATTTGGCATGCTGTGAAATGGGTCCGTAGGAAAATTGAAATTAAATATTAATTAATTGATTAATGATTCGATTGCTAAATTAGTTTTTATATATATGCAGTACGTTTGAGTTTAAAAAAATAATAATTTACAAGATAAAAGAAATATTGGCCATCAAATATCTCTCAATGTTTAATCCATATATTATCAGCCACAACATACTTATAATTATTTGAAATTATTTATTTGTATAGTATCAAAATCACTCTCAAACATAGCCTGAAGTAAAGGTTAACACAATAAATTGTTCAGATTCTCTACCATTATCTAAAGTTTTTTATATATGTGCCTTAAATTATTATATTTACCAATAAATCAGTCACATTAGTAACTAATCTCAGGATAAGTTTTATTTTTTTATTATTATTAAATTTTTTTTTTTTGGTCTAAAACTTGAATAGACCTAATTTTACTTGCTTTGTACTTTCCACCATCTAAAAGCTAGTAAGCACTTTTCTTCTTTTTGACATTTGTAATTCACATAGATTAGCTTCTCTTAGGGATTTGAAAATCCATGTCATATTTTAGATTTAGTGAGTGGGATAAAATTTTAGTTTTCAACAATATTATATATACTTATTTTACTTAAATTTCCGGTTATCACACAATTTAAAAAGAAGAAAAAAGATGTCATATGGATATATAAACAAATATTACCATAAAAATCAACCGATTGATATTATACAATCTACATATTACTGTTTTATATTATATAAAAAAAATGTGTTGGAGGTATATATGAAAATTGTTGGAACAAATCCTACCATATAATTCATTAAATTAAAAGTTGTTGATACCAAAATAATTTAAGTCCACATGGCGATATTTGAAGAAGTTCAAACGTTTGGGAACAATACATTTCCGTTATTGTCCCTGAGACGAAAACCAGCCATCAACACCAGATTGATAAACTATATAAAATTTTAATTAGTGGGAACATACATGCTTGTCTAGTAGTGGCCCCACTTATAGTTTTGAGTGACATTTTTACTCTCCATTTTACTGATGCATGATGATGAAGTGGAGGAAACAATTATATTATCTATACACAATTACTATTTGATTATTAGAATCCGATGAATCTAAAGTGGAGGACTTTGTTTTTCTTTTAAATTAAATTTTATAGTCTACTGCTTATAAACAAATATCGAATATGGAACAACAGGTGGCATCCACCATTCATATTCATGAAAGTATGAAATCAGTAATGAAATCGGATGATTTCTTTTTATTTTTCCTCCCGTTTTATGTCTATGATTCTCTTTTGGATATTTCTAATGGGACATTTTTTAATAATATTTTTATTTCAAATATATATTTTAGAAAAAGACTAAAATATATAATAATTTGAAATAAAAAATCACTAGCTAAAATATCATTAAAAAATATGATTCTAAAATTATTGTTCTCCGTTTTTGTACTTAAAAAAAGATTCGTTGGACTGTAGTTATTTTGTATTGAATTTGTTTGTGACACGTGAATTTACTTTAAAAGTATCAATGACATGTGTCAAATTAGTTAATTGCTTGTAGTAATTTACAGTTGTGTCCAGGATATTCGTGTCAAAACATTATTGGTGAGAAGATGTAATTAGCAAAGAGTGTAGTTCCACTGCATAAGAAGAGTGTGCTATTGAAGTGACACAATTACATTATTGGTGTTATGGACACCTACACTACAAATACCAATTGCCATATTTTATTTTGTGTGGAGCCTCCCTATTTTGTAAATGATAGAGACAACATATAGCTATTTAGATCAATTGTCTTAATTATATATGGATAAAGCATGCAATATTATTATGGTTATATTATCAAGAGGCGTGTTTTGATGGTGTAAAGTTCAAGATCTCATCTTGAAATTCTTGATTCGAATTCATGTAATATATTTTTTATAAGAATCTAAGACAATCGGAGGTTTTACCAAATCCACTTAAATCTGAAAATGGTGATTTGACGGTGACATTTTCATCGGTTCAAATAAAAAAAAAAAGATTATTATGGATATGATATGGACTTCAACAATTATATACTCAGTTGAACCTTTTTTTTCAACTCCTGTATCAATGCCGGGTACTATAGTCATGCCTAAAATTCCGTCATCATATTTTAATGGTCCCAAAAACTTGTTGAAAGAAGCATTTCCGATTTGACAAGGTGCCTTTTTATTTATTTATTGTCTAATTTTTACTCCTCTGTTTCTATGTTTTTTTTTTTTTTTTTAATGTAAATATTTAATAGTTTGTGCAATCAATTATTTAAATATTTTATCACATAGGTCTATTAATTATCTATGACCACTAAATTTGCCTACACATAAGATTAATTTGACTATTTTACCCTCCTCGCATAAAATGACTCAACTTTTCATTAATTTTGAAAATTATGTAATGTTCTTTGCATTATGATATGAGTATTGGCTTCGATTTATTTTTTTAACAATGCTTTTGCGAGTTCAAGAATTTTCTTAATTTCCTTTTTTTAATGCATTCCTTATACTTCTCACAAGTAGTGGCGAAGTCACTTAAAATGGTGTCGAGATAGTCGCTTCCGTTCAATCCGAAAATTTATTAGAATATGTCATATAAATTAATGAAAAATATAATTTTTTTAATAAAATAATTTTGATTTATTACCGCTAAAATAACGAGTATCTAATACTGCTTATGACAATCAAATTTTACTCCCCATAGAATCAATTTTCTAATTACTAATTACACCACTTCATAAGTATATATCATGACAATTAGAACTGCTTCAGGACATCATAAAATTATTAAATAAAGAAATATGATAAGTTATTGATCCTTAAATGATGGTCCAATTGATTTGGTTTTTTTTTTTTTTTGTCATGAAAATAATTGGGTAAAGTTCAAATAAAAAGTGATACATTTAATTTGAGGTATGATGAGATAATTAAAACAAATATTGTAAATACTTTATTTATTTGATTATTAAACTATAATTAAATTACAAAAAAAAAAAATGTCTCTCTCACAATAATGTATGATAAAATATACAATTGAAAATTATTGGATTCCACTAGGAATCATTGCATTATATAGGTCATAAACTAAATAGTTCAAATATTATGACCAAAAAAATATAATTTTATGTGCCATTTGGTCTTTTATGTTGTAAGGTTAAAATAGTCAAATAAACCTTATTTTAACAACTTTAATGATCAAAGATGATCATTGGACTTAAGTGACAAACACCAATAATACACAGATTGATATATATATTTATGTTAGATTGTGTAAAATTATGTTAGGTTGTATAAATATAACACATGTTAAAACGCAATCGTTTTTATAATGCTATTCACATTTTTCAGTCAGTGAGTTTGTTTAATTGAATTACTTGTACTGTAAGTTTCAATTCTGTTTTGTTATTTTCATTACAGTCAATTCTGTATTGGTATTATTATTGTTTATACAAATATTTTCAATAAAATTATAGCATTCACTTATTGTTCGTTAACAGTAATAATAGTAAAATAAACACAAGTGAGTAGTTTTAATTTGAAAGAATCAAACACACATGATAACCAAAATTGAATGTAGAAATAGTTATTTTTTTCTTTCTTGTAAATCGAATAAAGTCGGTTGCTTTAAATTGGGAGTAATAAAATTAAAGTAAAATATCGAACAAGTTTTTAGAAAATCCAATGTATAAAGGAGAAATACCTCAGGCCGAGCCATTAAAAGTAGAGTGGAGATAATCGCTTACGTTTAATTCGAAATTTATTAAAATATATCTAATAAATTTATGAAAAATTTAATTTGTTAATGAGATTATTTTGATCTATCTTCATTAAAATAAAGAGTTTTTTTTTTTTTTTTTTTTGGAAACGATGGAAACACGCCACCAACCACCCATTCTGGGCCGCGGCGCAGGTAAAACCATCGGCTGTCCCATGCTCTTACAAAAAGTGCACCCCCTGGATTCGAACCCAGAACCTCAAGTGAGATTTTGGACCCTACACTACCAACCACACCTCTTAGAGACATTAAAATAAAGAGTATCTATCACTTTTCGTTAAAATCAATTTTGTCCACCATGAATAAATGTTATGACTAACTGTTAGGGATGAAAAAATCCAACAGGGTCTCGGCTTAAACCTAGTCGGGCTTGGGCCTAAGAGAATATGATTTTTTAAATTTATTTGAAGAAATTTAATTTTTAAAATATTTTAATGCTTAAAAATCAAAGAAAAATAAAATAAAAAATTGAATGTTTTTAATGAATTTTGAATTGATCTTTAAAAATTTAACTATATATATATATATATATATATATATAATTAACATTAAAAACATGTATACTAGTTAGACAAATTTATTTTTTAATAATAATATCTTAACCGGGCCTTTTTTTCTCGGGCCGGGTCAAAATTTGCCGTTCTTACTAACGACTCCACTGCAATCCACGCATTACTTTTTTACTTTTTAGCTTATCCTTTTCACTTTAACTATTTAAATTTAATCATTTAATGTAATGGTGGACGATGTAAACACACAACAATTATTTGGTTGCCAAAAATTAATAATAAATAATAAATATTAAATAATAACTACAACAAACAAACAAACATCAAAGGGATGCAAAATATTAATCACATACGACGTTATTTGACGGAAAGAATAAGGCTTCACTTGATTACGATTTCTAATGAGATGTGATCGTGCAGAGAATCGACACACGTGGATGATTATAATACTTAAATTTAATTTAAAATTTAAGATCTTAATTCAAGGGAAATTTCAATCGTATTATATCTGACTTTTATATATATATATATATATATATATTATCATTTATCGATGGAAATCTATTTTATGAAAGCAATTCATGACCATCCCTATTTTCAATTGAATGAAAATGACAAGAGCAATAAGTTTTATTTTATCATTTCATTATCTAGAGGTAGGCTGTTAATGAATAGAGAAGGTAGTAATTTTGATGAAATTAGGCTTGTGACGATAGGGCAACTAGTAAAATTTTGTGTTGTTTTTGAAAGTGAGAGTGCAATTGTGATGGGAAACGTGAAGAATTGATTTTTTTTTTTTGGAAATATTAGAAATTCCGCCGTTAAATTATCTAATTTGAATTTAACGAAATATGTAAAATTTTCGATTATCCCAAATGGATAATGACAATTAAGATAGTTTAAATGAACCCATCAATATTTACATCAAAGTGAGTAATGAATATAATCGACAAATGAATCGTGTTTTAAAATATCTTATTATAATTGTTTTTTTATTTCATATATGAGAAAAAATAATAAAAAAATAATTTAAAATTTAAGAAATCAAAATTTTTCTATATTTTAAAATATTAATAAATAATATTTAAATTTGAAGATCAACTTTTTCAAATTAACTCATTTAACAATCCTAATAAATAGACTCTTGCAATTATTAATGAATTCCATTTATTATTATTATATTATTAATCACGATCTCCACCACCGACCCTACTCATTTATTGCATGCCCCGACATGATCTGTCGATAATCAATTTACGTAATTTTATTAAATGCAATCGCTTTCAATGCAATACCAATTTAAGGACTAATAATTTTTTTTTTTTGGATTAAAAAATTAGATAGGGAATTTGTGACAAATTTTTTGTTTTAAATCTCAACCTTTTGTTTTAAAATTCTCAAAATTTATTAAAAATTCAAAATCTAATATTATTCGATCTAAATTTTAAAATTATTTTTCATCTTAATTCAAAATTTGTTATGAAATTAGACAATTATTTATTATAATCTATCATCAAACGGAAATTGACAAATCACCGTCCATTTCCAGCAATTTGCTATCTACAACAAATGCACAATTCGAAGTGAGCGAAGCCTTAACCTCACACGACACTTGGAACCCACCTTCATAATCTTTTTTTTTTTTTTCTTTTCTTTTTCTAATTTTGCTTCTTAAGTACCTATTTAATTATGTATTTAGTAAATTGAAGAGTGGAAAAATAAATTATTTTCTAAAAAATTATTCAAATAAAATTAATGTTATATTATTTTAATCAAATTAAATAAGCTCATTTTAGTTATATGATTTTTATATAAAAATAATGGCAATGGTGTGTATAAAAAATGAAAAATGCTAATGAGTGCCCTTAGGGCACTCATTAATGATCTATTTTAGGAAAGTTTTTATAGGAAAAAGAAAAGAGTAATTCATGTTTTGATAATTTTTTACATTCCCCATAAAAAGTTATATGAAAACTTTCCAAAAATGAATCATTAATGAGTGTCCTTATGGCACTCGTTACCATGATGCAAAATGAAAGAGAGATAATGTAAATAAATTTATATCATTTAAATCAAATTAAATGATATTTACTTTATTTATATTATTTTAATATATAAATAGTTATAAGTAAGTTCAACCATCACCATTATAATAAAATAAAGAAAAATAAAATATTAAATAGTGTTTAGAAATAGCTCTAATGCTAAGTTTTGGGTCTTCAAAGTCAAGATTCATCATCAAATTGATACATAAGTTTTAGTAAATTATCTATTATGAGTCCCCTACGGGCGTGGCTTGGCGGTGTAGTATTCAGGATCTCATCTTGAGGTCTTGAATTAGAATTCATGGAATGTGTTTCTTATAAGAGCCTGAGACAGTCGGGGATTTTACCAAATCCGCTTAAGCACAGAATGAGTGGTTCAATGGCGGGGTTTCCAATGATTCCAAATTTTTTTTTAACTATTATGATGTCTCATATAATGATAATATAAAATGTTAATAGGCTTACATTGGTTCTATTTACAAAGTATACAAAAAGGAAGAGGGGGGCAGGAGGATTACCCTATACTATATTTAAAATACAATAAGGCACAGAAGAAAGCAACAGAAAAGGAAAATTGAAATTCTGTTTAGTGACCTGTCTGCCTGCATCTCATGCCTTCTCAACCTGGGGCTACGATGATATGAGTAAGGGTATGTGTACAAGCTTCCTGAATTTCCAAACACGCTCGCATAAACCATCTCTCCAAACATACCAACTACTGGATGCTGAAATCCAGACAGCGCTGTGCCCCCACGATTGAGCGCTGGAGATGGAGAATTCCCTTCAAAACCGCCATACGGATGTTGTCCATGGGGACCGTAGTTTTGATTTCGATAAGGATTACGATAGGGAAGCTGCTGACCGGTATTGGATGTAGGATATATAAGAGCTTGGTTGCCACAGGCCGCAGGCCTTGGGGGTATGGCCATGCTTCGATGGGGTACCTTGCCTTCTAGCTCAGATTCAGTTGGAGTTTGACCCCTACCATAGAGGGGAACCATTGTTGTGTGCGAAATGTCAGCCTTGCATACCGGACACTGTGGGTGCTCGTTAGAGGCGAGGGAGGCACTTTGAACGTGTAGCCACTTGTAGATGCAGGGCCAGCAGTAGAGATGGCCACACAAGGTGACCACCGGCTCATAGGCAAAGTCTAAGCAGATGTTACAATCGAAGCAACCATTGTAATTTTCTGAGCTTGTTGTTGCACCAGCAATGGACTTCCATCCCCGGGTAAAATATTGCTCAAAGGCCATGAGTAATTTGCATTAGCTGCAATAGCTAACAGTATTCCTTTGATTCTATGAGACCACAAAAAAGTGAAAACACAATTAGTACTCGGTTCCAAGATTGATTTACATTCTCATTTGAATGACTCTACATTTTTAAGTAGCAAACATACAACTAGGTATGGGATGAAATTAAAACAAAAAAGTTTGCTAAAAAACAAGATAATGGATGACAAATTCTGCAAAAGAGCATCTCAAGGCTCAAGCAACTAAATGTGCAAGAAATATATCATAAAACAAGAATGGACCCACTGAATGGGTGGCTTAATTTGCACTCAAACGGCTACGAGCTGAACAGTTTATCTATCAAATGTATATTCAACAGAGAGAGAACCCATAAACAACACATGATACATGCCCTCTTAATATTTTATCCCTCCCTCCCTCCCTTTATAGTTAATATCTATTATTAAGTTTGAAAATTTCATTAAAGATGCAAACTGTAGTTTCTCATTTCAACCAATTCAGCAAAATGTACATATAAAATTATGAAGATGTAAGGAGAAACAGACAGGCTCAATTTGTTAAACAATGCAGTAAAAAATTTCTGAAACTACGATGAGCATAAAACAAAATATAAATAAATAAATGAAAAGAAAATGAAAAAAAGAAACCTTAATTGCTAACAGCGGTTATTTGAAGAATAAAGCAACCTCATTTTTTGAAACCCTCAAGCCATCCAAGGGTGGCTAAATCTCTTCAATGTTTCACTAATGCAAAAATTAGAAGAAAATGGCAAAAGGATTCTACTTTCTTCCAAATTTGTTCATTCTCAAATTTTCCTTTTTATTGAAGACAAGTAACCATTATCTGTATGCTCGTCTGTTGAATCATAACATCAGCTTTCAATAAAAACGTATAACTATGAACTATCTTAATAACAGACATAAACAGAAACGTCAAAGGAAACAACTGAAAAGGGGTTTACAATTATACCATAGGAGAAAGTTTCAAACTGAGTGAAAATAATAAACACCCAGATTCCCGAAGAAGCTCATTCTTATCTCAAACCCAGGTTAATCTACAGCGCCGAAAAATTCACAATCATGTGATCCAAGGGACATTAGAAATATATATAGGACTGACGCTTAATCCCATGAACAAAATAAAGCTTTTGACATCATTCCTAATAAATTGTTCGGATGAAAGTTCCCAATAACTCCACAACATCTCACCTAAGATCTTCTTTGCTAAGTCCTAGGTCCGAATAAGAGTCTCGGACGTACAGGTTTTTACCTGCTCCGCTTAAGCGGTTCGGGTTGATTTGGCCGCGGTTTCCAACGTTTTATCTATTACTTGAATAAAAAATAAAAACAGGATTTCACCACGTAAATCCTCTAATGCTTCAGTTATTATAATAATCTAACAATCAAAGACAAATTTCACCGGTCCCTTCTCAAGAAAAGTTCATGTGAAATAACAATCAAAGTCCTAAATTAGCCTACAAAATACAAATTAAATCCCTTTTTTGGATTCTCGAGAAAAATTGTCGGAGAAACCAACATGAAATATCTTAGTTAAGACTAAACTATAAGCCTTTAGCCATTAAAAGTAAAAAACAAAATTAAAAATCATCATTACCCATCGTCCGTTTGATTCTCATACTAAAATTTCAAAAAAAAAAATTCTCAAAACTTACAAACAAAGCCTACAATACAACAAAGTGAGAGAAAACGAAAGACAGAGAATAGGATTCGTGCATAGATATACCGAAAGAGAAGAGGAGAGGAGACAGATGAAATGAAACGGCGCGTTTCGAGGACTTCTGTTCTGAGAAGAGAAGCAAATTAAAAGAGTCGGACGAATGCCGATGACGATGAAAATGTAGTGGTTCAGGAGTGTGGATTGACCGTTAAATATATTATGTGGGAGTGAGTGATTGATTTTTCTTTTTTCTTTTTTCTTTTTCTTTTTATAAAATAAATCGATAACATAAAGTTTTCCTGTAATTACGGGGATTTTATCACGTGCAGAGTAGGGGTGGCAAAACGAATTAACGAATCGAATTTGTATCGAATCCTAAACGAATCGAATCAAAATGTAATGGATTCGTATTCGATTCGTTTATTAAACGAATCCTAATATCATAATTCGTATTCGATTAGTTTATTAAACGAATCGAATACGAATATTCATTTATTCGTTTAGTGAATGATATTATTTAATAACATAATTTACCACACTTGATTTACATTAATTCTTCATAAATATATACATATGAAATATGTAATTAAAATATTTACTAAAAATACATCACCAAATATCGAAAATATATATTTTTCTATGGTAATTAGCTATAATTTCTCGAATCTTAATTGAAAATTAACAATAATTAGTAAATAAAAATAATAAAACGAATAAACGAATCAATGAGCTTAAATTCGTATTTGATCCGTTTAATAAACGAATCGAATCGAATTGACTCATTTATTAAATGAATCCATTTTTTCAAACTCGTATTCGCTTTAAAGCGAATCGAATCGAACGAATAAACGAATCCTGACCCAAATTGCCACCCATAGTGCAGAGTTATACTGTAAGATTTGGATTACAATAGACCCTTTTTTTTTTAATCACAATACAAATTTACGGGTATATTATCGGAAATTTATTGGACTAGTGAATACAGATCATTTATAACATATTCAGGATCATATAGAGAAATCTATTCCCAAATAAGGAGAATTGATTACATTAGATTTGCGTTTTAGGTTTTTTAAATTTATATATCATTATCATTTTTTTTAAAGATAAAAAAATAAGTTTAAATATATTTTGACATCTTATTTTCTCTATGTTCGAATACAATCATTACGTTTTGAAAACACTTATTTTTACCAATCAAACTACGCCTTTAAGGGCACACTACATTATCATTTTATCATCTAATTAAATACCACGGTTTATATACATATACATACATATACACACAAATATATATTATTATAGATGAAGTGGCAGCATCCACCATATCTTTTTTTTTTTTTTTTTGAATTCATAATATATCTATTTTTAGGCTCACTTTGGCCCCATATGGGGTGAACATCGGTTCTAGTTCGACTCGAAATCAATTAGAACCGACCCATTTTTTAGGATAAAGAACCAGAATCGGTTTTTTTAAGGTTGTTTCCAGTTCTAAAAATACGGAACTGAATTTAATCGGTCCAATTCTGATTCTCCAATGATAAGAAATAGATTATTTAACCAGAACCGCAACCGATTTTGAAACAAGAAATAGAGTAGTTATTGTAATGCTACATTCATGTAACTTAAATCATTGGATACACAAGTGGCATGAAACATATTTTGCTTTATAATTATTGATGCTTAAATTGGAAATGTAAAATAAAATTTTAGACGTGA
The DNA here is from genome assembly GCA_019454045.1 of Zanthoxylum bungeanum. Classification (NCBI taxonomy): domain Eukaryota; kingdom Viridiplantae; phylum Streptophyta; class Magnoliopsida; order Sapindales; family Rutaceae; genus Zanthoxylum; species Zanthoxylum bungeanum. The sequence continues at coordinate 889,973 of SKCR01025821.1, read as the reverse complement.
TAGTGAATTTCCAACTAGAAATTAAAAGACATTTTTTTTTGTATTATAAAAAATAAATGTGAGGGTAGAATTTCAATGTCGATCGTAGTATTTCAATGTTGTAACAAATTAATAACACGTCCAAACTTTTAGTTGTCAAAGTTAGAAATACTTAATAATTAGTCTTTCTTTTTTTTTTCTAAAAAAAAAAAAATAGGGAGAGATAAAATTTTAAATTTAATTTTTATATAGCATACCCTATTTAAACTCGGACTAGACCGGAACCGATTATGAATCAATAAATAGAGTACATGTAGGGGCGAAACAGAGTTTATCGCTATACTTATGATGTCGACGACCACTATACTGTTTGTCTCGAAGCTTGTAGAGAATGCGGATAGTCCCTCGAGGGACTATTTGGAGAATAATGGAGCTGCCACCCTGTATGAAAAGAGGCTCTCAGGTCATACATTTTTCCGGATTATGACTCAAAAAACACCTATGATAGTTAAGTTGATGTTGGATTCGTACCAGGCCGAAGGGAACTCAAAGGAATTGGTGTTTGTACTTTATTGCTAGGGTTTTAATTTCTCTTTTCCAGTCCTTTTCTCTCCAAAAATCCTCCACCCAGATTGTTATTAACTCTTTTTTATAGTGTAAATGATGGATTTAAGGATGTAAGGGGGAACATAATCCTCTTCTTCCATCTTATCTATCTAACGTTATTGGATACTAGAGTGTGTAACGATCGACGCATGTCCGGTCGAACGTATAATTTGAAATCTATGTCCGACCGGATTTTTATCAGTCTGTGACTTAAGCCTTTGGAAATTCGCACGTGAGTTGACCAATTAACACATGCCCGGCCGGATGTGTAATTTGAATTCCATATCCGGCGGCTATGGTCAAACCTCATGTCTTTGTTAACTGATAATATGTTATTTCAAGGACAATTGTGCCATGTCCGGTAAGATTTAAGGTTTTCGATATATATCCGGCCGGATTTACTGACTAGAGAGAAGATATGCTGGACATAGGTGATGTGCGGCTGACTTTTAGGCTATGTTCTTGGAGTTCATTTCCTTCATGACATTCATCATTATAATTTCCCAATTTTCAGATAGTGTTCCGTAAGAGACTCATCATCGAGCTATGCATAAAAATACAGTGTCTACAATACCCTATTTAATTGGGTATATTCCGATTTTAAAATATTCGAATCGATTTTTTCCGGATAGATTCTGATTCCACTCTGAACCATAACCGAATGTTTTACACACCCATAATCCCATCCAACTCCGAGGTTGTCCCCAACCCAAATCCAATCCCTTTTTTTGGGTGGACGCCACATAAAATCTACACCTAAATACATCTCTTAAATGAGACCTCTATTGAAATCTTGAATATACTCTTACTCTTAAAGTGAAGCTCAAACAGCCAGACTAAACCTTTACTCACATCTTTTCTATTGAATAATATGTGTACCTAACTTTTCAATGAAAATTACTAATTAATCATTTTCCATGCTTATTAAAAATTCATAATTGACCTAAGGTTCTGACCATGTGCGAAATTAATTAATCAACTACTCTTCCTACAATAGGTCAAAGGCAGAGCGACGATGATTTGAATCAACAAACACCCTTATGTCTAAGTAAATATAAAACAAAGCAATATATGAAATAAATAAAAAGAATCAATATAAGAAATTTTATTAACGGAGTGGAAAATTCTTAAGAGTAAAAAACTACTTCGGGTATAGGTTACCACCTGAATCCACTATAATAGAAAAAACTTACAACGATGGTATAAAACATATGGTGACAACTTCACCAATTCGAATACCTCTAGACTGTAATAATTCAAAGAACTCCCTGAACCCACACTAAGTGGTCTTCTTTAGAACCTCTGAAGTCTCTGAGTGAATCAAATCTGCAAACTTACGATGTCGAAACTCCAACCTCCAATCACCGACTCATAACTCTGAAGGATTATGATATCATGTGAGAGTTGTGTTTGTGTTGATGGCTATCAAAGAATCAATCTCACCAAAAGAAAGAAGACAGATAAATCAATAAAGTCTTCAAGGTGAATTTTCAAACAAAAGGAAATAAAAGAATATGAAGGATCTGAATTTTGTATTTCCATTAATTAATAGACCAAGGGTAAAGTGGCTATGTGTTTCTTTTTATAGATAGGTTTTCCTTGTCTCAAACTTGCTTCAAAATGCGTCCAAAAGGACTCAATTACGCATAGGCGTTCGAACTCCTTAAGAACGCGTGTCGAACGCGAGTAGTTCCGCAAAATTATTCGAACGCAATAACGAATTCAAGTCGAACGTGAAGCATCTGGTCAGTTTTGTTTGAACGTGACTCGAACGAGTGTTCTCTTGAAGCTTTTGTTCGAACGTAATATCAAACAATACACTAACAGAGAGATTGAACCCAAATAAAAACATAGCACGAACGGAAACCCTGATATCATCATATGATGTTGTCCACATACTTGTCCAATTATTTCATGATCTGTAAGACTTATTACAATTCAATTAAATTTGTTTTATTACATAAATTATCGACACACATGGAACTAACACTTATAACGAGCATGAGACACCATCACATTATTTTACTCTCATCATCTAATTACATATCACCAAATCTTTATAAATAATTATTTATATTTTTAAATTTAATGATAAAAAGTATATACGATATCATCCAATTGTATATTGCAGCGTTGAGATGGTGATATAATGATACTGAATTGCATGATTTTTTTTTTTAAAATGATCAAATATTAAAAAAAAATTGTCCAAATCGTGTTATTTATTTATGCACCTGCTAAGCTTTTGGACTGGGCAAATTTCAATAATGTTATTTATCTATGCACCAATAGAAACTTGACCACGACTAATATTATTATACTATAATAACCAATAGACAAAAAAATTAAAATAAAAAAAATACTAAAATGTCAGCAATCTTTGTAAATTTTGACTAAATTTGATGGGGGGTACATCATAGTGTTGCGTGCACCATACGGTTCAATTTTCTAGAAGAAGTCATAATGTGAATTATTTCAAGAATGAAATTTTGATTTATTTGATAAACATCATTGTTTTTTTTTAATCCAATTAGTCTCTAATCAATATGAGTGTTTTTTTTTTTTTTTTTTTTTTTAAAAAAAGATAAGGATAAGTAAACTCTGAATTTAATTTTTATCCACTTATCTTCTCAAGATTAAAGCCCAATGATACGTTTAATAAAATATGAATTGATCTAAATTATGATGAATTTAATTTAAATTTGTATAAAATCCATATATAGAGTATGCAAGGGGACTAGCTCATGATAAGATTAGATCAATACTTTCGAATATCAAACTCCTCGGTCTCGTGTATCATACTAAATCTCCATCAATCAAATCTATATTTCAAAAATTACGAAAAATTGTGGATTTATTTTGTCATTTTCTTTTTATATGTCCGGGTGTATTTTGGTGGTGTAGGGTTTAGTATCTCACTTTGAGGTCATAGATTCGAACTAAATAGTGCGTTTATTGTAAGAACCTGAGAGAATCGGGGGTTTTACTTACACAATTTAAACCCCGAAAAATTGATTTAACGGCGATATTTTCAACATTTCAAAAAAAAAAAAAATCATTTTACATAGAAACAAACAGATGAAATAAAAATCAACATTTTTATCAGTAATGAAATATATAATTTGACGTGATAGGATAATATGTTTCAAATTCCTTTTTTTGTGATTTCAAACTTTGATTTGTCTTATGCATCATCTGTTTCTTACTTTTCTTCATCTCTTCCCATTTAATGGCTGCAAATTATGTTCTTATTTTAAAGTCCTACCAACTTCCGTGACAAATATTTTTATTTGTTTATGTATTTTAAAGGCTGTTTTTATTAATGGAAACAAGATCACAAAGTACACTACAACAAAATAGACTTTTAGCGTCCAAACATTTAGCGTCGAAATTTTTTTCGACGCCAATAAACTCTTTAGCGTCGAAATTAGATTCATCGCTAAAGGTTTATCTTTTAGTGTCGAAATAATTATTTGACGCCAAATGATTGATGATTTAGCGTCGAATTTCTATTTCGACGCTAAATGTTCCATCATTTAGCGATAAAAAATTATTTAGACGCTAAAGGATGAACCTTTAGCGTCGAAATATTATTTGGACGCTAAAGGTTCAACCTTTAGCGTCGAATCTAAATTTCGACGCTAAAGTTTAATTTTAATTTTTCGAATTCCCCCTTAAAAAATTTGAATTTATCGACTAATAAATTCAAATTTAAATTTTGACATTTAGCGACTAAATTTTCGACGCTAAAAGTCAAAAAATTCGACGCTAAAGGTTGAACCTTTAGCGTCGAAATTTAGATTCGACGCTAAAAGTTAATTTTAAAATTTTCGAATTCCCCTTAAAAAATTTGAATTTACCGCCTAATAAATTTAGTCAAATATTTCGACGCTAAAGATCAAAATTTTGGCGGAAAAATTCCCGCTATTTGAGGATTTTTAGCGACGAAATCCTTTTCGTCGCTAAAGGTTTTTTTTTGCCTATAAATTCATTTGCTCTTTCATTTCTTCTATTATCACTTTCTTTCTCTCATACTCTTATTTCCTCTCTAAATTTATTTTTCCTTAAATGTTTGTTTGTTTGTTTTGTTTTGTATTTTATATTCACATCTAATATTTATTTATTTATTTTTGTAGAGGAATATGAAGATGAAGAAATGGTGAAAATGATGATAATGAAGAAAATGAAAGTGAAGATGGAAAATTGTATTTTATCATTGTATTATATCATTTTATATTTTTTTGTTGTGATAAATTTTGTAATTTTAGTTTTATATCAATAAAAATATCATTTTATATTTTGTTATTGTGATAAAATTTGTAATTTTAGTTTTATATTAATAAAAATGTCATTATTATAAATTTTTAGTAACAAATATGTAATAATTTTTATAACAAATTTAATTACTTTTGTAATGAAATTAGTTTGAGATTAATTTGTAATAATAATATTCTTATACCTTTTAGCGTCGAAATATTCGACGCTAAAGGTAATAAAATGATATATATTTTTTAATATTATATCACATTTAGCGTCGAATATTTCGACGCTAAAGGTCAACTTTTTGGCGTCGAAATTATTCGTCGCCAAATACATGTTTTAACGTCGAAATATTTTTGACGCAAAATATTGTACTTTAGCGTCGAAATTTTTTATTTCGACGCTAATTGTCTTTCTCGTCCAAGTTTTAACGTCGAAAATTAGCGTCGAAAATTTTCGACGCTAATAACCTTTAGCGTCAAAAATTTGTACTTTAGCGTCGAAAAATTTCGACGCTAAAGACCCTTTTTTTTGTAGTGGTAATATTATTTCAAAATTTATATTATGAAATGATTATTTAAAAGCAATGAAATCTCAAACATTTATACCCTTAAAATCTCAACTCATAAGTGAGAACTTACATTTGTAGCAAGATTGTTATGTTTAGCATTCAAGTAAAAAATTGTTGGCCTCCACAATTCGAATGATTCAAGAATAAAATGTTATTAAATGATTAAGCATGTTCAAAATTTAAATATATTTATTTGGTTAGTGAACTAATTGCAAAACACATATTAATTATCGATAATATTTTCTGTCGATAATATCTCAAATTCTATCGGTAATATGATTTACTGAAGGAATATCGACAAAGTAAATCCGTTAGTAAATGAATATTTACGACTGATATTCAATCCATCGATAATTAGCGACACAAAATCGACATGTAATTTGTCTTTAATTTTATGATATTTTAACGGAAGAAAATATTAACAAAAATTCTATAGATAATTTGATCAGAATGATGCATACCGAGTCTGTGTATGTGATGGTTGCGGGTTAATAGATATTGCAAACCTGAAGAAGAATTCATTCGAATGTTAAGTTGATAAAAAATAAAATTTACATCAATCGTAAAAACCGCCATATAGACGGTCGATTGATTCAGACTAGGGATGGCAGTGGGTAGGGTATGGTGCGGGTTTGTTATTACCAAACCCGCACCCGCATAGGTAAATAAATTACCAAACTCGCATCATATATGTTGCGGGTTTTAATTTTCATTACCAAACCCGCACCCGCATATAAAAGTAAATTACCAAACCCGCACTGGTACCCGTCGGATTTTTTTGCGGGTTTTTAAAATATTAAATTCTTTTACGCTCTTAATAATATAATCTTTTTAATTAAACATTAATACTTTTTCATAACATACAAAAAAAAATTATAGTTTACAAATTAGGACATATAAATAAAAATTAAAAATATTAATAACATAATGTCAAATTCATATTATCACAATTATATCCATGAATCACTAGCTTAATATATTTCATTATGTTAAATTCATATCATCAAAATTATTGAACCATGACCAAAAGTAATTCAAAAATACTAAGAGATAGCAATTTAAAATTTGTAAGTTAGTGAGTCCTTTTAAATGAGGGATTTTTTTGCCCTAAAGATATATAAAAAACAAAATTAATCTTGCGGGTAGCGGATACCCGCAGTGGGTATCCGTTGGTTTTGTTTAATTACCAAACCCGCAGCGAGTTTTGTATTAAATTACCAAACTCGTACCAAACCCGCTTAAATATTTACCAAATCATACCCCTTGCGGGTGAGTTTTTGCATGTTTGCGGGTTTGTGGGCGAAATTGTCATCCCTAATTCAGACTCTTTAATTTGAATTAAAATTAAGAATCATTATAATATATATATATATATATATATATATATATATATATATATATATATATATATATATATAATAAATGAGAATGGTGTTGGAGGAAAGAGAGTGTATCCAACGGTTCTCTTTATGTGGCTTAATTGACGGCCCATATCATTTCATTGGTAATTGGAGGAAAGAGAGTAAATTGATTGATGGAAATGGTCAAAAATTTTCAAATTTTCAAATTAAAAAATAGAAAGTTAAAATAAAATCATTTAATTCTGTAACACCGTGCCGTAGGCACGGACATCATTTAATTAAAAAATAAAATCATTTAATTCTGTAACACCGTGTCGTAGGCACGAGTAAATACTGTAACACCGTGTCGTAGACACGGGCAAAAATTAGTATATATATAAAGTAGCTTAGAGTCTTATATAAATAGTAAGTGGGAAATTATCCTTTTTTTCTCCAATTCAATAGAATAAGTATTGTTTATCACAAAAATTATGAAATCCTTTCATTTTTTATGTGGAAAGTAAATTATTTTTCCTAAATTAAATGAATAATATGTACACTTTTAATTTTATTATGTAGAAAACTAAACAAATTTAAGACATATTCTTCAATACCACGGAACATCTCTATTTTTTAAAAATAAAATAAAGGAAACACAGAATATTTAATTACCAATTCATACATAAATTTTTGTTTTGGAATTTTGGAAGGAATCCATGGAAAAATTAGTTAAACTATCATTCTCATATAGGTCCCAATCGGACATCCAATTATTTCTATTTGAATTATCCGAATGCCTTATATATATTATATCACAAAGATTCTAATTAATAAATTATATGATTATATTTATTCTTAATGTATTTTTTCGTATGTTCTCCAACTTACGAATACATAAATTATTATTATTATTATTAATATTAATATTTTAAATCAAACAATGTTTAATATATATAGAAATTGAAATAGGTGAATAAACTCTCTTGTCATTGTTAACAGAATTTCCTTCAATTTACATTATTATATTATTAACCTCGGTATTTTTAACCTGCCATTTGCGCTAATACTCCAATTATTATAGGGCATGTATAGCTCTACTCCAATTGCTCGTTATTGGCATGATCTTGAGTTTGGTATTTGCAATAATCATTATCAAATCATAACTCAAATTGCACATCATTATCAATTATTTACAGTTATAAAGGTCCAATTATTAATAGAGCTTTTAGAAGTATAGTTTTTGATTAAAAAAAAAAAAGGCATTTAGTTGTGTGAGAGAGTTTTTATTATCTCAAATCAGCGTGACTTAATGGTGTATGACTCAAGATCTCACATTGAGGCATTGAGTTCGAATACAAAGAGTACATTTATTGTAAGAGTCCGAGACAGTCTGCTTCGCTTAAGTTTAGAATGGGTAGTTTGGCGGCGGAATTTCCAATGATTTAAAAAAAAAAGGAGAGTTTTTATTAAAAGTTATAAAATTATTTTAAAATTGTGCTGTGAAATATCTTTGTTAGTAGAGACAAAATAACTTTTTTTAATGTTCAAAAACTCAACTTAAAATACAAGTAAATATGGTTAAAATATTGAAAAGAGTTAACTTTAATTATTTAAATATCATGAAGCCCCTTCAATTTTCTTAAAATTCCGAACAAATAGCTGGGTTTACTTGAGATTTCTTTGCAATCATTCTTAAATCTTTGCTTAGAGAATCAGAAGGTTTAAACACAAGAAATAATGCAATTAGGAATTATAACAAAATATTTATAAGTCCAAAATAAGACCTTATCACATGGTATTTACTGCTAGAAAAATATAAAAAAGAAAAAAAAAAAGAAAAAAATAAAACAGAAACTAAGCACTGCTTCCTTTGTGCATCTCAACGGCTGATCCATTGGTATCTTGGGCAACAAAACGGGACCAGAACCGATGATTTGTCCAGACTTGACCCATTTCTTCGATTGGAATTCCGTTGGTCTCAGGCAGGAAGAAGAAGATAAAAATGGACATCACCACCACAAAGAATCCAAAGAAAATGAACAATCCGAACTTGAGATGGCACAGCATGTTCAAGAAGATTTGTGCTACTAAGAATGTGCATGTCATGTTGACTGAAACGTTGACACTCTGTGCTGCTGATCGGATTTCCAGTGGGAATATTTCACTTGGCACCAACCATCCTAGAGGACCCCATGACCAGGCGAATCCAGCAACGTATATGCAGATGAATGTCACCACGACAATTGCATACCATTTGGGTAATTCTCCAGGATTCCCATCAACTCCAAATTTATAACCAATGAAGATTGTAACAATTGCCTTCACAAACACATAAACGATAAGTGTGAGACTAAATCGATAGGAAAAAAAAATGAGCGGAAAATGGCTAGAATAAAATTTTTTACTTACCTGGGAGAGTAACATTTGAACACCACCTTCAAGGAAAAGAGACCTTCTCCCCCACTTGTCGACGCCATAAATTGATACCAAAGTTGCCAAAACATTGACAAAACCAGTGATCACAGCAGACATGAGAGAAGCATCATTACCAAAACCAATGGTTTTGAACAAAACAGGAGCATAAAACATAATCACATTGATGCCAGTGAACTGTTGGAAGAAAGGAATTAAAGTAGCCATGGTAAGCTGAGGTCTATATTTCCTTCGAAGAAGATTCCTCCATGGATGTCCAACTCGCTTAGATGCTTCACTGGCTGCAACAAGATCATTAAATTCTTCATCAACATCATCAACACCGCGAACTTTTCTAAGTTTCTCTCTGGCTTCCTCGTGCATGCCTCGTTCAATCATTGAATTTGGTGTGTCCGGAAGGAGGAATGAACCAATTATGATGACAAGGGCAGGAACCATGGCACCACCTAAGCTCAAACGCCATCCCCAGCCACCCTTTATCTTAGCAAAGAAGTAATTCAACACATTGGCTATAAGAATCCCAATGGTGATTGATAATTGAAACCCAATGTTCAAGGCTCCTCTATATTTGTAAGGAGCCATCTCAGAGAGGTAAAGAGGCACAGATTGATTTGCAAAACCGATACCGGAACCAAGTAAAAGTCGGCCAACGATGAGCATCCAAACGGATTGAGCGAAGGCATTGAGCAAAGCGCCAGCGAAAAACAGGAGACCACCGAATAACATGGACCGTTTTCTTCCGAATCTCCTCGTGACAGATGATGCTACCAGTGACGTTAATAAAGCAGCCAAGTACAATGAAGACGTGAACAATGTCAGTATCTCACTGTTAAACTGACAGTACTGATTCGTTGACGACTTTTGCTGTTGCTTCTGGTATACTGATGGGAAAAATCTCTCCAGAAACGAAGGCATTGAAGTCACACCACCTGTTAATTAATCGATTCAAAATAAGATTAGCACACAAAAAAGATCGGGATTACGTGTAGAACAAGTTAATTACTACTTACCAGAAATCCCAATATCATAGCCAAAGATGAGGCCACCCATGGCAGCAACAATACATGTTACTAAAACAAATGGGGTAAGGTTTCCAGGGTAGCCTTTCCCATTACCCTTATCAAATCCTCCAACGGCAGGCATATTTTCTTTCTTTTTTTTGAACTTTTAACTTTTACGGAGAAGAAAGAAAGCAAGAAAGAAGAAGATAATGTGCTTAAAGCCAAGCATATGGCAGTGTTTATATAGACTATTTTCCTATAGGTTTTGTCCTTTTTTTAATCGGAATCGGAATTTGTATTAACCCACAACTCTCTTTCTGGAGAGGATTAATTTGGTTTAATTTTGTACTCTTAATTGTTATTATATTAGGATTAGGTTTTTAGTGGTTTATTATTGTATTTTACTTCAACTAGGATTTGTGAGAAAAAGATAATGTGTTGCAAGTAAATTAGAAAGCTAATAGGTGTGCTTATTTCTTTTTAAATTATTTGCTTTATTTGAGTTAGAATAAAATAAGTCGAGTGTTACTAATCTCAAAAAAAAAAAAAAAAAATTAATTTCTCTTATTTAATTATTATTCTTTTTGGGATAATCTACGGTGACACTAACGTATCTCCTTGTACTTAAATCCGTGACCTCTTGTTTGCTCATTTGCAAAGCTTATAGTGAATCACCTCTAGGATTATGGTTACAACTTTCCAAAATGGTTTTAGCTCATAAATGTTATTTTCTTTCTAGGATCATTGTTGAGAGTAAGCTGCTGAATTTCCATATTTCATTTCTAGTCCCAATTCAATTTTTTCAAAATTATTCTTCTCAATTGGTTTTAAAATTTTCACCAGCCAGTCGCCGCTGGAGTGTAGAGTACTTATTGGCATTTTACATTTTGACTACAAACCCTGCAAAATAAGATTAGCACAAAGGTCGTGACAAAAGATTATAAAAAACCGAGCACAAAAAAAGATCGGGATTACGTGTAGAACAAGTTAATTACTACTTACCAGAAATCCCATATCATAGCCAAAGATGAGGCCACCCATGGCAGCAACAATACATGTTACTAAAACAAATGGGGTCAGGTTTCCAGGGTAGCCTTTCCCATTACCCTTATCAAATCCTCCAACGGCAGGCATATTTTCTTTCTTTTTTTGGAACTTTTAACTTTTACGGAGAAGAAAGAAAGCAAGAAAGAAGATAATAATGTGCTTTAAGGCAAGCATATGGCAGTGTTTATATAGATTATTTTCCTATAGGTTTTGTCCTTTTTTCAATCGGAATCGGAATTTGTATTAACCCACAACTCTCTTTCTGGAGAGGATTAATTTGGTTTAATTTTGTACTCTTAATTGTTATTATATTAGGATTAGGTTTTTAGTGGTTTATTATTGTATTTTACTTCAACTAGGATTTGTGAGAAAAAGATAATGTGTTGCAAGTAAATTAGAAAGCTAATAGGTGTGCTTATTTCTTTTTAAATTATTTGCTTTATTTGAGTTAGAATAAAATAAGTCGAGTGTTACTAATCTCAAAAAAAAAAAAAAAAAAATTAATTTCTCTTATTTAATTATTATTCTTTTTGGGATAATCTACGGTGACACTAACTAAAAATTTGTCCAAGAGGTGACTGCTGTGATAGTTTAAAATTAGGATTCTTATTTTTTTAAATTTTTTTTTAAATGTATAATTTATTTTTTATTTTCTATCTTTTATTGGATATGTGTCATTTAAGAGCTGACTCGTAATGTTTATCATATTTATAAAATTTAATTTAGCTCGGAATATGATTATATTTTGAGTCTGCCCCGCACCATAAACCGCTAGGTTCTCATAAAACTGGTACCATGCAAGAGAAATGATGGCATGATTCCTATGTGACCATCATGTTGGAAATTAATTGTTGTTAATTATTTGATGTTGTTAAATAACAACAATTAGTAATAATTTTATTTGGAAATTATTAAGTTAATTATTTAGTATTGTTAAATAACAACAATTAGTAATAATTTCATGTTGGAAATTATTAAGTTAATTATGTGGTGTTGTTAAATAACAACAATTAGTAATGATTTCATTACTAAGTAAACAACAAGAGTTGTTAATCAAATAATTAAGTGACAACAAGAGTTGTTAAGTGACAACAATTAGTAAAATGTTAAATGGGTAACATATGGTACACCCATGATGGTAACATTTTTGGAAGGGTTAGAAAATGTCATTATGCATCCTAATAATGTGATTAATAGTAATCAATGCATGTGATTAAATAGTGACTTGATTTCCCTCCTATAAATAAGACCATTTACTTATTGAGTTAAATAATCAATTAAGTTTGATTAAGAGGTCTCTACAAGTTTAAGGTATGCAATTGTGTTGTGGTTAATATAGATTTATTTCAATTAGCATGTAAATAAATCTAGGACTAGTAATACATGTATGGTTAGATCCTAAGAGGACAAACATGTAAATATATTAGGGATTATGTTTCCTAACATTGGTATCAGTAGCTTAAATGCATGTATTCTAGTTGGATTACACAAAAATTGCATGAACATGTATGAAAAATGTTGAAAATGCTTCTGGTTTTTGTTTTTACAAAATGATTTTCTTCAACTTTGGGCCGTAATACTCTCTGTAGAAAATTGATAATCGCATGTTCAAATATGTTTTGAAAACTAGGTCATGAGATCTTCAATTTGGTATATCATTTTCTTAATTTGGATTAAAATTGAGAAAGATATGGACCCTAGAAGTTGGTTAGTTGAATCTGTTTTTACCCAGAAAAACACGCCCAGAAGAGTCGTACTACATGTCATCTGTTATTTAGAGGAAAGGACGACAAGTCGTCCGGATACTGTACGACAAGCCGTACGTGTGCCTCGTTTCCAGACGACATGTCATCCGGTTTAATGTACGACAAGTCGTACGCATAACACCGAGAAGGATGACATGTCATCTGAAACATGATAAACGACAAGTCGGCTAGGAGTAAAAGATCCAAACGACATGTCATACGGCCACCGAACAACGGACGACATGTCGTCTGCGCGTGTGACTTTGGCCGAGGCTGGCCGGCGGGTGTGAGCGCGTGCGTCAGGGAGAGTGGGAGCCCGTGGCCGGCGCGTGGAAGCGCGTGTGAGCGCGTGAGCCACTCATGGGGCGCGTGAATGGCGTGTGGACTACCGTGTTGGCCCGTGTGGGTCATGTTTGTATCGGTCTGCTTCGGTAATTCCGATCCGTCATGGTTAAATGTCTAATCCTTTTTGCATATTGTATTAATCGACCATGATAAATTTGTTTTATCATATAAACTTTGTGTTTATGATAAATATCTTTGTGATGTTTATTTTAGTCAATGTAACTTTGTGTTTCATTGTATTGATTTTTTTGTATTTATTGCAGAAAAATCATGGCGATTATTCGAAGAATTGCAAAAGTGATTACGACACCCACAGACCAGGAGATGATATTAGACATGTTGATGTAAATAGATAAATATCGAATGAGTGAAAGCGATGATATGATTTCGCATATCATCACTTTCAATAACATGTTACAAGAGTCTATTTGGGCAGGTAATTGGATAAGACAGCCGAATAGATTCAGATTACTGAGAAACACTCTCCCCAAGATATGGCAAAAAAACACTTACTCGTATTTGGATATTAGTAAAAGTGAGAAAAAACATGTTCCTTATAATAAAGCCATTGAGAGGTTAGCGGTTCAGTATCTACGACATAAGGCAAATAATACTATTTTTCCTTCGATGTCCCTGAAACGTTGTAAGGATCCTATATTTGCTATAGGTTTTCCATGGTTGTCCAAGATCAATTACGAGTTACCCAAGAGTTTGAGGATTCGTATCCAAAAACATATATGAGTTGAGACTCTACAACTGGGAAAATTATTATTGTAAAATATTAATTTCTTTCATGTTGTTTCTGTGTGTGTTATATTACGGCATGTATATATTGTATTTATATGTATGAATGTTTCATGTTGAATTTAATTTATGTAATTAAATCAATGATTGTCATGTACAATAGTCGCATGATTAAGATGTTCTAAGAATTTATGTAACTTTTAGAAAATGATTTTACATGATTGATTATGTTGATAATATTTTTACATTGGGTAATTAGATGATGATTGGACACATAGTGCCCTTTTGACTCTAACCCCATTGAAGAATTTTATTAAACATAATTCGTTTCATGATAAAATAAACACAAGTATTAACATTTGTGCATGAATGTCTGTAGAAACTTTGTGTTTTTTTTAATGGCTTCCGCAACAAAGAACATTATCGCTGAACTCAACAAGGGTGAGAAACTGAATGGCGATAATTATGAAATTTGGAGCATGAAAATCCAATTTGAAAATGAGCATGGATGAACCTGAACAAGGCACTACAGCCCAACACAGGCGAGATCGAGAGGCTTATGAGGCTTGGAAGAAAAAGAATTACATTGCCCGCATTACGTTGCTGAGCAGTATGGATAATGACCTAATGAAAGAGTTCAGGAAATATGACATGGCTAAGGACATGTGGTCCACACTAGCTGAAAAGTTTGGTAGTACCTCAATAACCAAACTCAGGTCACTGACAATCAAGTTTGACACATACAAGAAACGTCCTGAGTTCACTATGTCAAAACACTTGAGGCAAATGTCAAACATGATTACTGAACTGGCAGATGCTGGACATGTTCTTACAGATGAACAGAAAGTCCAAGCGGTCATTCGTTCTCTTCCAAATAGCTGAGAGCATATGAAGATGCATTTGACCCACAATGAGAGCATCAAAACCTTTGATGATGCAAACGTCACCTTGAATTAGAAAGCGACCGCCTTGCGGCTGCTAAGTCAAATACTGAAGTGTATATGATAGAAACTAGCAAACTGGGGGTTTCAAAAAGAAAAGAAAATTTCATGGTGGTGGGTTCCAGTTCGGAAAAGAACAAAATTCTTCCAAGCCAGAAAAGAAACAGAAAACCAATCAACATGGGAAAGGAAAACGTACCGCCAAAAAGAAAAACATAGCAAATGTTAAATGTTTTAATTGTGGTAAGAAATGTCATTTTGCTCGTGACTGCACTGAGCCTAAAAAGGTGAATACCTTTCGTGCATATTTAAATGAAATATGTGTTTCAAGTTCAATCTTTTTAACTGAATCTAATCCTTTGTGGACTGTAAACTCAGGAGCCATAGACCATGTAGCGAATGATAGAGATGTCTTCGTGGAATTTTGACGAATTTCACCTGGGGTGAAGTGGATATATGTTGGCAACAACTCACGGGTTGAAGTCAAAGGCATAAGAACATGCAAGTTAGTCATGCATGGTGGAAAAACTTTACTACTACATAATGTATTGTTTGCTCCACAAATTCGTCGAATTTAGTTTCTGTGTTGGTTTTGGTTAATTTAGGTTTCAATTTGAACTTCCATAAATTAGGTGTTGATTTGTACTTAGGTACAATACACTATGGTTCTGGTTATTTTCTGGATGGTTTTATTGTATTAAATGTTGAATATTTTAATCACAATTTCGGTTTTTCGTTTGTTACTTCATCTGTCAGTAATGATAGTGATGTAACTATGTGGCATGCTAGACTTGGCCACATTGGCCAACAAAGAATGAACAGATTAGCCAAAGAAGGCTTTCTGGGAAATATTGAGAAGGTAGAATTGTCAACCTGTGAATATTGCTTGGCAAGAAAAACTGCGAGAAAACCATTTGGAAAAGGGACTAGAGCAGAATTTTCATTACAATTAATTCATTCAGATATCTGTGGTCCAATGAATGTCAGGGCAAGGCATGTAGCATCTTATTTCATCACATTTATAGATGATTTTACTCGCTTTGGTTATGTCTATTTGATTGCTCATAAATCCGAAGCATTAGAATATTTCAAGAAATTTATGAATTTGACAGAAAATCAATTGGACAAGAAAATTAAAGCACTACGCACTGACCGTGGTCGTGAGTACTTATCTGATCAGTTCAGAGAATTATGTGATGAAAAATGAATTAGTCGTCAGTTGACTACTCCTGCTACTCCTCAACAAAATGGTGTTGCGGAAAGAAGAAATAGAACTCTTCTTGAGATGGTTAGGTCTATGATGGCACAATCAAATTTGCCTATAACCTATTGGGGTGATGTAATATTAACTGCCACATATGTACTTAACCAAGTGCCATCTAAATCTGTGTCCACCATACCATATGAGTTATGGACAGGTCGTAAACCAGATATTCACTTTCTAAAACCTTGGGGTTGTGCGGTTTATGTTCATGTGCGTTCTCATGAACATGGAAAGTTAGGCCCAAGAGGGAAAAAGAGTATCTTCATAAGATATTCTGAACAATCAAAAGGATATGTTTGCATAGGTGAACATGAAAGTGGAGGCGTGACAGAATTTGAATCATGAGATATCACTTTTTTAGAAAATGATTTTCCTAAGCAGGGAGAGATATGTCAAGATTTATCTCTATATGAAACTCAAGATCACATGGATCACATGATTGGTGAACACTCGGGTTTACCTAATTCAAGTGGGAGTGATGAGAGAAATTTGAGAAAACATGATGACCAAAATATTTGAGAAAACATGATGAATCTGTTTCACATGAATCTCAAAATGATGAATTAGTTTCACACGAGTCTCATTTACGTGATCCGAGTGGGAGTGATGTACATAATCCAAGTGGGAGCAATGTGCACGATCCAAATGGGAATAATATCGAAAGTGAGGAATCAGTTCCACCACTTATTGCTCCCAATCCAAATGGGAATAATATTGAAAGTGAGGAATCAGTTCCACCACTAGAATCTCAATTGCGACGTAGTAATCGTATAGGCATTCCTCGACATCGCTTCGATATCGAATGAGAAACCTTTATGATTCTACCTCAAGATGATGAAGAACGTAGAAACATAAGAGAGGCTCTTCAGTGTCCTGTTAAGGAAAAATGGATGAAAGCAATGGAAGAAGAGATGGAGTCAATGAGGTCCAACCAAGTTTGGGAATTGGTTGATCTAGCCAAAGGACGCAAAACTGTTAAGAACAAATGGGTTCTTAAAATAAAGCGTAATGCTGATGGCAATATCGAAAGATATAAAGCACGACTTATGGCAAAAGGGTATACGCAACAGGAAAGAATTGACTATGAAGAGACTTTTTCACCTGTTGTAAGGTTTACCTCAATTCGCTTGATTCTGGCTATAGTAGCAAGTATGGATCTAGAATTACATCAAATGGATGTAAAGACTGCTTTTCTCAATGGAGAACTTGATGAAGAAATCTACATGGAACAACCAGTAGGTTTCATAAAAGAAAATGAAAAGGAGAAAGTATGTAGACTTTTAAAGTCTATATATGGTCTCAAGCAATCGTCTAGACAATGGTATATACGATTCCACAATACAATCATTTCGAATGATTTCACAATGATAGATGAGGATCATTGTGTGTACACCAAGAGAGATAAAGATAAGTTCATTATCTTATCTTTGTACGTGGATGATATACTTATAGCCGAAAATAATAAGGAGTTTGTAAAACACATTAAAGAATGGTTATCATCTAACTTCGAGATGAAAGATATGGGTGAAGCTGCATATATTCTTGGGGTTAAGATCTCAAGAAATCGTTCAAAGAATTTATTACCTCTTTCACATGAGTCATATATAAAGAAAATTCTTGAACGCTTCCAAATCAGGCTTGCAAACCCATTGATACTCATATCACGAAAACTGAAGCTTTGAGTCGTAGATTGTGTCCTGAAACTCCATAGGAAAAGGAACAAATGAAGAAAGTTCCTTATGCAAATGCAGTTGGAAGTTTAATGTACGCAATTTGTGTACAAGACCTGATATCTGTTTCGTTGTTGGAATGGTAAGTAGATACTAATCTAATCCAGGGCTAGCACATTGGAAAGCAGTTAAAAGAATATTTAGGTATCTGAGAGGGACAACTGATTACTCATTGTGTTATCAAGGAAATGATCTGCAATTGAGAGGCTATACTGATGCTGACTGGGGAGGAGATTTAGATGAAAGAAAATCTACCTCCGATTTTTGTTTTCTTGCTAAACAATGGTGTCATTTCATGGAGCAGTAAGAAACAGTCTTGTATAGCCTTATCCACAATGGAGGCTGAATTTGTGGCCTTTTCATCAGCAGTACAAGAGGTTGTGTGGTTGAAAAGGTTCTTGGATCATTTGGGTATGTCAAATGAAGCTTCTGGTCCAGTATTAGTTAACTATGAGATGAAGCAAGCAGCGATAGCCTACACAAAAGACCCAAAATTCCATTGTAAAACGAAACATATAGATACCAAATATAACTTTGTGAAAGACATAGTTGCACGAGAAGAGGTAAACATGAAGTACATTTCTACGCAAGAAATGGTAGCAGATCCATTGACCAAGCCTGTTCCTAGAGATGTCTTTGTTAGACATGTAAAAACTCAGGGATTGCGTAGATGTTAATGTGCTTTCATATTATGATATGTATTTTTCCCAAATAATGTTTACTAATGTTAATACTCATTGATATTTGTGTTCAATGCTTATATGTTATTATGTTGATACATGTTTAAACAAATATACTATTAGTTAGTATGAAAAGTATGTCGGACAAGTGAATTATTGGCCCTCTCACACGGGCAATCGCCTCCATTACTTTGTGTTATTGGGAGATGAGACAAATTTTTAAGCTAATTATCTGAGTGATAATTTAGAGAGCTCAAGCTTGAAAATTAAGTAATGTCGTTATCAGGTCACTTTCTCTGTGATATGACCTAAGGTGAATAAGTTCGTTTCACCTTACTTGTCTTAAATGTCAGTTATGAGTTAGACATTGTGTTTGTCTGAACTATAATATGTACGGTATTTTATGAGACATGCGCTCCATGGGAAAAGAGAGAATACCGTAGCACGTGTTTTCATACCATGTGTACATTTGCGACTATTGAAGGTAATACAAGTAAAGATCTCAGTCTTGATATTGTGTGAGACCCTTGAGATTATTTCAATCTCACCTTGTACCCTTTAGACTCTGTCTGCTTCTCAAAACTTAGATTTGATGATCGCTATCTTGGAGTGTTGCTGAAAGATCATGAGAGATTCGATCTGAAAGAACATCTCTGGAAAAGCGAATTGAATCAAAGTTGAGAGATTCGAGAATGAGAAAGATCATTATATGAGTAATATCACATTAGCTTGTATTCACTGGTCGACCAATTATGTTATTCTATGTGATCAAACATGATTGTGAATACAAAATAAATATTACATTCGAAAAGAGATCGAGAGAGATTTAATGTGATAAATGATCGAGGATACTGCATACATAATCCACTATGGTTCTATCCATTTTTCGAGCGGCTATATATTCCTAACAGATGTATAGCAAGTGAGCTCTCGAAGTATGCTGGTCGCACGACACAATTGCAAAGTATGAATTATTCTTGTAGAGATAATAAAAATTATTGATCCCATCATGTGTGAGTGGGAGATGTTGGAAATTAATTGTTGTTAATTATTTGATGTTGTTAAATAACAACAATTAGTAATAATTTCATTTGGAAATTATTAAGTTAATTATTTGGTGTTGTTAAATAACAAAATTAGTAATAATTTCATGTTGGAAATTATTAAGTTAATTATGTGGTGTTGTTAAATAACAACAATTAGTAATGATTTCATTACTAAGTAAACAACAAGAGTTGTTAATCAAATAATTAAGTAACAATAAGAGTTGTTAAGTCACAACAATTAGTAAAATGTTAAATGGGGAACATATGGTACACCCATGATGGTAACATTTTTGGAAGGGTTAGAAAAGGTCATTATGCATCCTAATAATGTGATTAATAGTAATCAATGCATGTGATTACATAGTGACTTGATTTCCCTCCTATAAATAAGATCATTTGCTTATTGAGTTAAGTAATCAATTAAGTTTGATTAAGAGGTCTCTACAAGTTTAAGGTATGCAATTGTGTTGTGGTTAATATAGATTATTTCAATTAGCATGTAAATAAATCTAGGACTAGTAATACATGTATGGTTAGATCCTAAGAGGACAAAACAGGTAAATATATAGGGATTATGTTTCCTAACACATCATTTCTCTGTGTAGCAGAGATCACAGCTTTTACTTACGCTGTTTTTCCTTTTTATTTCTTTGTGTAGCAGAGATCATATTTTCTGATCATTTAACATGCCAAAGATCATTAAGAAAGGTTTAATTATTTTGAAAATTAAGTAATTGACATTAGTTTAACTACTATATATTATCTTGTTTTTCTTATCGTCAATGGGCGTGGCTTGATAGGGTAGAGTTTAGGATCTGATCTTGAAATCCTGAGTTCGAATTCAAGAAACGCGTTTCTTATAAGAGTCTATAACGAGTGGTTTGATGGTGAGATTTCCAACGATTCTAAAAAAATATTTCATTTTTCTTTCCAAACAGCTGTAATATCTGCTTCGTTTAGACGGCAAAAAGTAAGAGCTTGATACATGGCCAAAAATGGAAACAGCCGTACAATTAAGTTCATATACATTGTTAGGTGAACATATCACAGATTATTTCAGAAAAGTATTGCTTCTTCAAGGTTTGAGTTCATGCATTATTCATGCAACCAACTTCAAAGAATTACATGTGTAGAAAATAAATTTAATTAAATGGGGATAATTATAGATTAGTTGCTTAATTAGTGACACACATTACATTTTTCTTTCTATAACCATCTGCTTTTGTCATTTAAACTTCTGTAAAAGAACCTAATTTCCCTCTTAATAATTAACTTGACTCTCTAAAAGCAAGATCAATGACCAATGCCAAGAGGATCATCACCATTCCTATGAGGCTACTAGCCTTGGGAACAACATTTGCTGCCATTGTTGTAATGGTTACAAGCCATCAATCAACTGAAGTTTTGAACTTAACATTCACTGCTAAATTTGGCAATGAACCTGTATTCAAGTAAGTCATTCACTACTACCACCACCATCATCATCAAATCATCATCATCTCATTTAATTTTTAGCAATTGTTTGTTTATATTCATCATTTTTTGTTATTAAATGTTTGGTACACATAGGTACTTTGTTATTGCAGAAGCAATTGCTTGTGGCTACACCCTTGTAGATCTCATTCTCTCTTCCAAGAGCTTGCTTTCGCGCTTAGTAATCATACTGTTAGCGACACAATCGCGTAATTGATTTTGATGATGCAACGAGAGAGAAGTCTTCGACGCGCAAATACAAGACAATACAAAAATATGTCGAAGCACACAATGTGGTGAAGAGCGAGAATGTGAAGACTAGCGGCAAATCGAGATAATCTTGCGAAGTCTTAGCTTAGAGCTTTAATTGTAATGTGAATTGTATATTCAAGTGCCTAAGCTCATAGGAAACATGCACATTCACTTAGATGCATTAGGTTCATATACAAAATGCATTAAAATCTTCATATATGCATTTTTGGTACAGAGACCGGCATATTGGTCCCTTACCGGTGTCCATACCGGTGAGATGCTCTGTTTTGCATGCTCATTGGAACCGACACGGACCTTACCGGTCACCATACCGGTGAACCTAGAGAATGCATGGCTACTGGAACCGACACAAACCAAATCGGTGTCCATATCGGTGAGCCTAACAGCTAGTTCCCTTAGTGGAACCGGCATGACCTAAACCGGTTATCATACCGGTCAAACTCTTCATTGTGCACTCTTACTGGAACCGGCATGGACCATACCGGTCCTCATACCGGTTGCCATACCGGTCTAACGGTCGGATTCTCCTAACGGCTAAATTACCGTTGGAAACCGACATATCGGTCAGCAAGAGACCGGCATACCGGTCTCAGCAGTGTCAGTTGGGGATGCTTTTCATTTTCTATATAAATGAACCCCAATTCTTTATGCCAAAATTAGAGAGAACATATACAATCTCCATACACATTCTCTACGGCAAAAACAAGAGAGTTATCACACCTTCATAATCAAACACTCTCAAGCTCACACACTAAACCTTCTATACATTTAGTAGTGAGCTTAACACTTGGATATCCAACTCACACAATCTTCTTTATCATTGTGAGTATCCAAGTGTGTTTTAAATATTCTTTATACAAAACACTTGTGATTTGTGAAATCCCATAGTTTGAGTAAATTGTAAAGGTTGTGAGTGCGCCTACGTAGAAAACTCAAATTGTAAAGGTTTGGAGTGAATCTAGTCGCTAAAACTCTTGGTTGCGGGTGAGCCACAGAAACTCGCTTTTAGTGGAAATAATCAAGTGCGGCTTGAGAAATAGACGTAGGCACGTTTGGCTGAACCACTATAAATCTCGGTGTTGTTTTTCTTTATCCTTATACTCTTTACATATTGCAAGTTTAATTTATTACATATGCTTATTACTTAGAAACTTGTATATAGGTTATTTATTGCAATAGAGAAAATTGACCTAAGGCTTAACCGGCAAAAGTTTTAATTCCGCATATTTTAGCCGTAACCCAATTCACCCCCTCTTGGATATAGTATTTGTTTGTTGCTATTACTGGTAGGGAATTTCACATACTAGATGTGGTAAAAATTGAATCAAATTTCAACACATTAATTTTTCTCCTTACCCTATGATTTGTTTTGGTTTAATTACTGTCATATTTTTATTGTTTCTCAGGTTATGACAGTGCTGCTAACTTCAAGCATAGCAGCAGCATTGGCAATAGCTCATGTGGGGAAGAAAGGCAACAGTCATGCTGGCCATGTAACTGGAGATCTAGTTTGTGGTTCTGTTGCTGCAATGGTCTATTTATTGCTTCTTCTTTATTCTCTCCATGCTGTCCTCAGTCCTGTTTTTGGTGCAAAACCCTAAGAGGGTTCCCTAGTATATATGCAGATTTTGTTCATGAGAAGATGGTTTGTGTGGCTCTGTCATCGACCATTCCTTTTTGGTCAAATTTAACCTCCAAAATTGATTCTAAAAGAACCTTTAAACCATCAAACTAATAAAGGTTATTTTTGTTCAGACTTGGCTGCTACCACTAGTAAGTTTAAATTTTGTGTGTACAAAATTCAAAGTGTTAGTAAGGTAATTTGCTTTTTTGGGAAAAATTACAAGAATCCATGTGAAGCTTAATTTATTCCTGGAGGATTTAACTTTGAGCAAAGAGATAAGCATGAGGGTCTGTGTGTGAAATTTGG
Source organism: Zanthoxylum bungeanum (assembly GCA_019454045.1). NCBI lineage: Eukaryota > Viridiplantae > Streptophyta > Magnoliopsida > Sapindales > Rutaceae > Zanthoxylum > Zanthoxylum bungeanum. Next base: position 866,565 of record SKCR01025821.1, on the reverse strand, counting down.
GCTTCTTTTCTAAGTCAACATAATGTTTTGAAGTTTTTGTGAATACTTATTTTAACTAGCAGTGTGGATTTAATAATGTGCTCATAATAGAGAAACTTCAGAACAATGCTTCTGTGACTGGTGGTGCATACGATTTTGGAATAGCAACAACATTTCTCACTCAGAAGCTGAAGAGTAAATTTGAGAGTGCTACTTAACTAGTGTTTTTGAACGTATTATCAGTAGATTTCAAATAATTTTAACTTTAAGAAAATATTTATAATATGATTTTAAGTACTTCCAAATAGAGTTTCAGTTTTGTCGCCTCCTTTCTTAGGCAATTACAAAATTGTAACATGAGATGACATGTGTGAATTGAATATCTAAACCTTTTCTTTCAGTGTTCTACATTGTTGTTCACCTTTTTTAATGAACACCAATTTCAAATCTATTTATTCTCCATGTTACTTAGAATCTACAAGTTTTCAGCTACTAAACATATCTCCTTGTACTTGAATCCATGACCTCTTGTTTGCTCATTTGCAAAGCTTATAGTGAATCACCTCTAGGATTATGGTTACAACTTTCCAAAATGGTTTTAGCTCATAAATGTTATTTTCTTTCTAGGATCATTGTTGAGAGTTAGCTGCTGAATTTCCATATTTCATTTCTAGTCCCAATTCAATTTTTTCAAAATTATTCTTCTCAATTGGTTTTAAAATTTTCACCAGCCAGTCGCCGCTGGAGTGTAGAGTACTTATTGGCATTTTGCATTTTGACTACAAACCCTGCAAAATGCATCTCCCTTGAACATCAATTTTCAGTCGGTGTTATTAATTGAGCTGAATTTATGCTTAATACTAGATCAACGGTCATGAAAGACGTGGGAATTAAGCAAGCTCACAGGTCTTAAACTTGAATTTCACAGTTTTACCTATTTTATCAGTTCAAGCAAGACACAGAACATTAATAAAAAATAATCAAAAGTGTCAAACCAAGAAACTGGATAAAATAATCAAAAGATTCAAAGAACTTTACCTAAAAGCGCAGAAATTTGGTATTTACCTAAAGAAATTTGGAATTTACTTAAATCGTCGTTCAAACGCGTTCTCGGGGCTGTTGTGTTTTCAAATTGGGTATGTACTGGAAGCATTTTTCGTGGGGGTTCAAGGAAGGGTCAACACTTACATCAGTGTGATGAACAAGAATTTCAAGCAAACTATTCTGGGTGGCCAAGGAACAATTTGAGGGGTTCAAGTGCGTGAGTATTGGTAATTTAGGAGAAAATCTTTGGTGCAACAGTGGTACCACGTCATTCATGCAATAAACCAATCATCATTTGCCACGCGTGCTAAAAAGTCAAAAAACAACTAAAAAATATGAAGAAAATTAAATATGTTATTTTTTAATTGGTTGGTGGTACCACGTCATCCATACCACTGTTGCACTAAAGATTTACTCGTAATTTAGGGTTATACCAATTTTATGTGTTTGGCTCTTGGTTTAACTGTAAACCAGGATAACTGTTTTTAATCAAAACGTTGCGTTCTGCGTTTTTGTCGGTAAAAAATGAGGTACATATATCATTTCTCGTGTTATTAATTTAGCTGAATTTATGAAAGACGTGGGATCTTAAACAGTTCATTCAATGCTAAGTTCACCAGTCAATCAGCACTAATGTAGACTGTAGAGTACTTATTTGTAGGGGTGATAATTTGGATTATGATTCGTTTATTCGTTCGATTCGATTCGCTTTAAAGTGAATAAGAGTTTGAAAAAATGGATTCGTTTAATAAATAGGTCGATTCAATTTGATTCGTTTATTAAACGAATCGAATACGAATTGAAACTCATTAATTCGTTTATTCATTTATGATTCGTTTTATTATTTTCTTTTACTAGTTATTGTTATTTTTCAATTAAAATTCGAGAAATTATGGCTAATTACCATAGAAATAATAATATTGTCGATATTTAGTGTTGTATTTTTAATAAATATATTAATTACATATTTCATATGCATGTATTTATGAAAAAATAATGTAAACAAATTACGATCAAATATGTTATTGAATAATATAATGATTAAATGAATCGAATACGAATCTCTCATATTTTAATTGGATTCGTTATTTTGCATTTTGACTACAAACTTGCCACTCTCTTGAACATCATTTTCCCCCGCGATATTAATTAAACTAAGTTTGTACTGAGTTTAAGATCAACAATTAAGAAATGTATGAGATCACAAACAGTTGATTCAGTATTCAGCTCGCCATTGAATCCGATCCACCAAAAGAAGAGTAAATATAAGTTGGACGTTTCGGATAGCTTTAAAAGCTCAACTTTCCCTCGCTTGATCTCAACTAATTTCTCCTTCTGGGCAAAATTCCATCGTCATGGAAAACAAACAACACTCACCAGTTTACCAAGCAATTCTCAAAGCAGGCCCACGCCTCAAACCCCTGCAACAAGTACACGCCCATCTCATCGTCTCAGGCTACGGTCGTAGCCGTTCCCTCCTCACAAAGGTCGTCTCTCTAGCTTGCGACGCCGGCTTCGTTAACTACGCAAAACGTGTCTTCTTTTGCGTTCCCAATCCTGACTCCTTTCTCTTCAATACCCTCATCATACGAAGCTCCAAATTAAACTTATCTACTAATTCTCTTTTATTTTATCGACGCATGATGCTATCAAAGATTTCACCGTCAAACTATACTTTTACGGCCGTGATCAAATCGTGTGCTCGTTTATCGCATATGAACCTCGGCAGGGCGATTCATGGTCATGTTTTGGTAAATGGGTATGATTCGGATATGCATATTCAGGCTGCGCTTGTTAGTTTTTATGGAAAATCTGATGATTTGAATGTTGCGAGGAAAGTGTTTGATAAAATGCCTGAGAAATCTATTGTTGCTTGGAATTCGATGATCTCTGGATACGAGCAAAATGGGTTTGCTAAGGTAGCAATTGAATTGTTCAATTTGATGAGATATTTGGGTGTAAATCCAGATTCAACAACATGCGTGCATGTTTTAGCGGCTTGTGCTCAGTTGGGGGATATTGCTTTGGGATGTTGGGTGCATGAGTATATTATTAGTCAGGTTTTTGATATGAATGTGGTACTTGTTACTTCCTTGATTAATATGTATGCTAGGTGTGGAAATGTGAGTAAAGCACGAGAGGTTTTTGATAGGATGAGGGAATTCAATGTTGTTGCTTGGACTGCAATGATTTCTGGGTACGGAATGCATGGTTATGGTAGTCAAGCAGTGGAGCTTTTTCATCGAATGATAGCTCGCGGTGCTAGGCCTAACAATGTCACGTTTGTTGCTGTATTGTCAGCATGTGCTCATGCAGGGCTTGTTCGAGAAGGGCGCCAGGTATTTGCCAGCATGAGGCAGGAGTATGGTTTGGTGCCTGGAGTTGAGCATTATGTTTGCATGGTTGATTTGTTTGGGCGAGCTGGACTACTCAATGAAGCATATAAATTTATCAACGATGTGATTGATGAGAAGCCATCTCCGGCAATTTGGGCTGCCATCCTTGGAGCTTGTAAGATGCATAAGAATCTTGATCTGTTGAACCAGAAAATCCAGGCCATTACGTAATGCTATCAAATAAATATGCTTTAGCAGGTAGGATGGATCGAGTAGAAATGGCTAGAAACATAATGATTCATAAAGGCCTAAAGAAACATGTTGGTTATAGCACTATAGAAGTTGATCAAAAGAATTACTTATTTAGCATTGGTGACAAATCCCACCCAGACACACATGAAATCTATCAGTATTTAGATGAACTGATGGGTAGATGTAGGGAAGCTGGTTATATACCGGAATCCGAATCCGCAATGCATGAATTGGAAGAAGAGGAGAGGGAGTATGCTCTCAGATATCACAGTGAGAAGCTGGCACTTGCATTTGGGTTACTGAGAACCAGCCCTGGTATGGCCATTAGAATTGTGAAGAACCTTAGAATGTGTGAGGACTGTCATTCAGCAATTAAGTTCATTTCAGTTGTTGCTAACAGAGAAATCATTGTTCGGGATAGGCTCCGTTTCCACCATTTTAAACGTGGCTCATGTTCATGTTTAGATTACTGTTGATGGTTAGAATTTTCAATTTTGTTCACTTCAGAGTTGAAGATTGCTGTTTTGAATTTGTTCCAATTTTTCATGTTCTTTAATTTGTGGACCATATGGCCCATGTTGCATAGGCAGCCCAGGGAAGGCCCAAAACTCATAAGCGTCGCATTTTTTATGAACTTGTGGAATTTGTTCGACTTTTGTAGAATGCAAATATTATAGGATTCAGAATCTCATATTGAGGTTTTTGGGTTCGAATCCAGAAAATGCGTTTCTTGTTAGAGCGTAGGATAATTGAGGGTTTTATTTATTCTGTTTAAGTCCTAAAATAATAGTTTGACGGCGAAATTTTCAACGATTAAAAAAAAAAGTACAATCATCATAATTTACTCTTGGTATATTTTTTTAATAATACCTCTGTGTTTTTTAATTATAATATCTCATTAAGTTCCATTTTTATTTATAATAATAATGAATTATTAAAAAAAAAAATGATTGAGTGCGCCATGGGTTTTTGGAGCAACCATACGCTAAAATGATGCTCGAAAATGATGTCATAAACAGTTGCGCGCCAAATAGCGTCAATTTTATTTTTTTTAATTTGTTAAATTAATTTTAATTCCTAATAGTTTTAAGTTATATCATTTATATCACTATATAATTATATTTTGATCCAATAAAATAAATTTTTACTATTTGCATGTATTTTTTTAAATTTTAATGTAATGTTTGTTTTTACTGTATAATAATAAATGAAAAAATTTATTAATTAATATAATTATTTTTTATGATACTTTAATTTATTAATTCATCTTTAAAATTAATAAGAAATAATCAAACATTTATATTAGTTAAGAGATGAAATGCTAGTTGTTTAACTATATAATTATATTTTGATCCAATAAAATAAATTTTTACTATTTGCATGTATTTTTTTAAATTTTAATGTAATGTTTGTTTTTACTGTATAATAATAAATGAAAAAATTTATTAATTAATATAATTATTTTTTATGATACTTTAATTTATTAATTCATCTTTAAAATTAATAAGAAATAATCAAACATTTATATTAGTTAAGAGATGAAATGCTAGTTGTTTAACTATATAATTATATTTTGATCCAATAAAATAAATTTTTACTATTTGCATGTATTTTTTTAAATTTTAATGTAATGTTTGTTTTTACTGTATAATAATAAATGAAAAAATTTATTAATTAATCTAATTATTTTTTATGATACTTTAATTTATTAATTCATCTTTAAAATTAATAAGAAATAATCAAACATTTATATTAGTTAAGAGGTGAAATGTTAGTTGTTGAGAAATATTTAAAATAGAATATTCTTAAAAATATCTTTTAGAGTAAAATTTGAAATAATGAATTAGAGATGAGTGTATAATTTAGTGTAAAATTTGGTGCAAATCTTGCCCCAAAATTATGTTTGCCCTAAATAAACAAAGATATAAAAATTTGATTTTTTTTTTTTTCTAATTTGTTGTTTACTTTTTACTTTTTTTTTATTTTTTAATCCACAAATTCACAAACATAAGTACATAACCGAGATTCTGTCTTTTGAAGTAATTAATACCTCATGAGAAGGAACTATTACCCAGAAGACAAATTTAATGAACACATCACGGCCGTAGGTTTTCAGCTTTCAGTTCCGTTACATCCATAAAATCCCAAAACCGCTTCACATAAAATAAAGAACAATGTTGGACATACATAAATTCTTACTAATAATTTCTACACCTCTTTCACTGTAGCTATAATGATGCTACAGTAATCACAGTAGCTATAATGAGAAGGGTGTAAAAATTATTAGTAAGAATTTATGTATGTGTAGCATTTTTGTAAAATAAATTCAATATTATTTACCAGAATGATACATATAGACTTGATTCTACACCTAACTCGTCATTCATAATAAAAACGACGGTTTTTTAATCAAAATTTCAGAATTTTTATAAATATAGATACATATTAATAATTACGATAAGTAGCATAAAATTACCTAGATCGCGTAAATATCAACACAAATTATGTGGATCATTACATAAGAGATCACCACCAGGGATTAGACAACTAGCCGTGCTCGGTACGATGTCGTTTAAGGGACAGCAGTATATACCGGAACCGGATCATAGTTTCTTCTTCTTTACTTTTTCTGGGCCCCACTATCACACCTTTAACTCACTGATTGTATCGTGCACGTCACCCCCTATAAAAGCGCGTGGTTGAGATGACAGCACTTTTTCGGACTTCCGTGTATCATCCAAATTCCTCAAAGTGCTTTGATCAGAATTTCCTTGAACCCATGACGAAAGCCTTTCAGCTTTCTTCTTCAAAGTTCAAACTTTTTAACTCGCAAGCGGCAGCAACAGAAGTGAAAATGTAAACAAAAACCCACTTCAGTGTTTTTTTTTTCAACACCTGAGAAAGGTAGAAGCTGCTGCAATGAATTTGAGACCGCGACAGAGCACCACGCGCGGGGGAGACGATATCCACGCGCCTCCAGCTGCACGACCAATGACAGTAACTTACAACATAATCCCAATCCATGACGTATTAGCTGAACACCCATCTCTTAGATACCCACAAGTACGCGCCGTGGCAGCCGCTTTGCGCGACGTGAGTGACCTCCGGAAGCCGCCGTTCGTTGCATGGGGACCACACTTGGACCTTCTTGACTGGCTGGGTATTTTTTTCGGGTTCCAAAACGACAGCGTTCGGAACCAGCGGGAACACTTGGTCCTCCACTTGGCCAACGCCCAAATGCGACTCCAAGTGCCGCCGGCTTCGGCGGGAATACTCGAACACGACGTCCTTCGAAGATTCCGGCGTAAGTTGCTCCAAAATTATACGTCTTGGTGCTCATTTTTGGGCCGGAAGTCACAGATCAGTCTGTCGAGTCGCCGCAACGAGAAAAATCTCCGTCGAGAATTGCTTTACGTTTCGCTTTATTTGCTTATATGGGGTGAGTCAGCAAACTTACGTTTTGTTCCAGAGTGTATCTGTTACATTTACCATCACATGGCAATGGAACTAAATTATGTACTTGATGATAAAATAGATCAAAATACTGGTAGGCCATTTTTACCTTCAATATCTGGAGATTGTGCGTTTTTGAAGGGTGTGGTTATGCCAATTTATCAAACGATCAAGACTGAGGTGGAGAGTAGTAGGAATGGAACGGCGCCGCATTCAGCTTGGAGGAATTATGATGATATAAATGAGTATTTTTGGAGTAGGAGGTGTTTTAAGAGCTTGAAATGGCCTATTGATTATGGGAGTAATTTTTTCGTGACAGTTAGTAAAGAGAAGAGGGTGGGGAAGACAGGGTTTGTGGAGCAACGAACGTTTTGGAATGTATTTAGGAGTTTTGATAAGCTTTGGATCATGTTGATACTGTTTTTGCAGGCTGCTGCTATTGTTGCTTGGGCACGTACTGATTATCCTTGGCAAGCGTTAGATAGTCGTGATTTTCAGGTTGAGTTATTGACTGTTTTTATCACTTGGGGTGGGCTTAGATTTTTGCAGTCATTGCTTGATGCAGGGACTCAGTATAGTTCTGTCTCAAGAGAGACAATGTGGCTGGGTGTCAGGATGGTTTTGAAAAGTGTTGTTGCATTGGCATGGACGGTGGTGTTTGGAGTTTTTTATGGGAGAATTTGGAGTCAAAAGAATGCTGATAGGAGGTGGTCGTATGAGGCGAATCAGAGGATTATAGTATTTCTTAAGGCTGTGTTGGTATTTGTAATCCCGGAGTTGTTGTCGATAGTGTTGTTTATTCTGCCTTGGATCAGGAATTGGATTGAGGAGTTGGATTGGCCTGTTGTGTACATGTTGACGTGGTGGTTCCACTCTCGGATTTTTGTCGGTCGTGGTCTGAGGGAAGGTCTGGTTAATAATTTCAAGTACACAGTGTTCTGGATTGTTGTATTGCTCTCGAAGTTTTCATTTAGTTATTTTCTTCAGATCAAGCCACTTGTTGGCCCAACGAAGGCACTTTTGAACATGAAGAAAGTAGACTACAATTGGCATCAATTTTTCGGTAGTACGAATAGAGTTGCAGTTCTTTTGTTGTGGGTTCCAGTTATTTTGATTTATTTTATGGACCTGCAAATCTGGTATTCGATATTTTCATCAATTGTTGGTGCAATAATCGGGTTGTTTTCACATTTGGGTGAGATCAGGAATATTGGGCAGCTTAGGCTTAGGTTTCAGTTCTTTGCTAGTGCCATGCAGTTTAATCTAATGGCAGAATTACAGCTGCTAAGTCCGAAGGCTACATTGGTGAAGAAGCTTCGTGATGCCATTCGCCGATTGAAGCTGAGGTATGGACTTGGTCTGCCATACAATAAGATAGAATCAAGCCAAGTGGAAGCTACCCGGTTTGCCTTGTTATGGAATGAGATAATGCTAACTTTAAGGGAGGAAGATCTTATCAGTGACACAGAGCTTGAGCTCTTGGAGCTGCCACCTAATTGTTGGAACATAAGGGTTATTCGCTGGCCATGTATCCTCCTCTGCAATGAGCTGCTGCTTGCACTCAGTCAGGCGACAGAGCTGGCAGATGCACCAGACAGGTGGCTGTGGTTGAAGATATGCAAGAATGAGTACACTCGATGTGTCGTCATCGAAGCTTATGATAGCATCAAGTATTTGCTTCTCACTGTCGTCGAATCTGGCACAGAAGAGAATGCAATTGTTACAACATTTTTCACGGAGATAGAGAACTATATGCAGATTGGGAAGTTCACTGAGGCGTACAGGATGACTGTTCTATCAAAAATGCATGCCAAAATTATATCACTTGTTGAGCTTATGATGAATCCAAAGAAGGATCTCGGTAAGGCAGTTAATATATTGCAGGCCTTATATGAATTTTCTGTTCGAGAATTTCCTAGGGTGAAAAGGTCAATTGCTCAATTGAGGCAGGAAGGTCTGGCCCCACGTAGTTCAGTCACTGATGAAGGATTGCTCTTTGAAAATGCTGTGAAGTTTCCTGATGCCGAAGATGCATATTTCTATAGGCAGCTACGACGTTTGCGCACAATTCTTTCTTCAAGAGACTCGATGCACAATGTACCAGCGAATATTCAGGCAAGAACACGTATTGCTTTCTTTAGCAATTCTCTGTTTATGAATATGCCCCGTGCACCCCATGTTGACAAAATGTTGGCCTTCAGTGTTTTAACCCCGTATTATGATGAAGAAGTGGTGTATGGCAAAGAAATGCTTCGAAGTGAAAATGAAGATGGTGTCTCCACCCTGTTTTATCTGCAGAAGATCTATGTTGATGAGTGGAGGAATTTTATGGAGCGGATGTACAGAGAAGGCATGGAGGAGGATGATGAGATCTGGTCAAAAAAGGCAAGGGACCTCCGTCTTTGGGCATCATACAGAGGTCAAACTTTATCCCGTACAGTAAGGGGAATGATGTACTACTATAGGACTCTCAAGATGCTTGCTTTTCTTGATTCTGCATCAGAGATGGACATAAGGATGGGATCACAAGAACTAGCTTCTCATGGTTCATTAAGCCATAACAGTCATTTGGATGGTCCTGGCCTGGCATCTACAAAGAAACTTACAGCAGAGAGTGGTGTAAGTCTTTTGTTCAAGGGGCATGAGTATGGGAGTGCTCTGATGAAATTCACATATGTGCTTACTTGCCAGGTTTATGGGCAGCAGAAGGCCAAGGGAGACCCTCGTGCCGAGGAGATATTTTACTTGTTGAAAAACAATGAGGCCCTTCGAGTTGCCTATATTGATGAGCTTCACTTCGGAAGGGATGAGGTTGAGTATTACTCGGTTCTTGTGAAGTATGATCAGCAGATGCAAAGGGAGGTGGAAATCTATCGAATTAGGTTGCCTGGTCCTTTGAAGCTTGGGGAAGGAAAACCAGAAAACCAAAACCATGCCATAATTTTTACTCGGGGTGATGCACTTCAAACCATTGACATGAACCAAGACAATTATTTTGAGGAGACACTCAAGATGCGTAATCTGTTGGAGGAATTCAATAATTATTATGGAATAAGAAAGCCGACCATACTGGGAGTCCGAGAGAATATCTTTTCAGGTTCTGTATCCTCTCTTGCTTGGTTCATGTCTGCCCAGGAAAACAGTTTTGTGACCCTTGGACAGCGTGTTCTAGCAAACCCTTTGAAGGTACGGATGCACTATGGTCATCCTGATGTGTTTGACAGAATCTGGTTCTTGCAACGTGGTGGAATTAGCAAGGCTTCTAAAGTAATCAACATCAGTGAGGATATATTTGCTGGTTTCAATTGTACACTGCGAGGTGGAAATGTAACACATCATGAATATATACAGGTGGCAAAGGGAAGGGATGTTGGGTTAAATCAGATCTCCATGTTTGAGGCGAAGGTTGCTAGTGGAAATGGCGAGCAGGTATTGAGCAGAGATGTGTACCGCTTGGGTCACAGATTGGACTTCTTCCGGATGCTCTCTTTTTTCTACACAAGTATAGGGCACTACTTCAACTCATTGGTGGTGGTTTTAACTGTTTACACATTTTTATGGGGGCGTCTTTATCTTGCTCTTAGTGGGGTTGAGGAGGCTGTCAAGAATAGTAGCAACAATAAGGCACTGGGTGCAATTCTGAATCAGCAGTTTGTCATCCAGTTTGGTGTGTTCACTGCTCTTCCAATGATTGTGGAGAACTCACTCGAGCATGGGTTTCTTCCTGCAGTTTGGGACTTCTTAACAATGCAGTTGCAGCTTGCATCGCTTTTTTATACATTCTCTTTGGGAACACGTGCTCATTTCTTCGGTCGGACTATTCTTCATGGCGGTGCCAAGTACAGAGCCACTGGACGTGGATTTGTGGTTCAGCATAAAAGCTTTTCGGAGAACTATAGACTGTATGCCCGGAGCCATTTTGTGAAGGCAATTGAGCTTGGAGTTATTTTGATTGTGTATGCTTTCCACAGTCCTATAGCCAAGGATACTTTTGTTTATATAGCCATGTCAATCTCCAGCTGGTTCCTTGTGGTTTCGTGGATAATGTCTCCCTTCGTGTTCAACCCTTCTGGATTTGACTGGCTGAAGACTGTCTATGACTTTGAAGATTTTATCAATTGGATATGGTACCGTGGGGTGTTTACAAAAGCAGATCAGAGCTGGGAATCATGGTGGTATGAGGAACAGGACCATCTACGGACAACCGGTCTTTGGGGGAAGCTGTTGGAGATTATCTTGGATCTTCGTTTCTTCTTCTTTCAGTATGGCATTGTATATCAGCTGGGCATTGTTGGCGGAAGCAGCAATATAGCTGTTTACTTGCTATCTTGGATATTTGTGGTTGTGGTAGTTGCAATTTATGTCACCATAGCATACGCTCAGAACAGATATGCTGCAAAGGATCACATCTACTATCGTCTAGTGCAACTGGTAGTCATTGTGCTAGTAGTACTAGTGATTGTCTTATTGCTGGAGTTCACTAAATTCAAATTTTTTGATCTTTTGACAAGCCTCTTGGCATTCATCCCCACAGGATGGGGCCTGATATTGATTGCCCAGGTTCTGAGACCTTTTCTGCAGTCCACTGTGGTCTGGGATACCGTGGTTTCCTTGGCTCGGTTGTATGAATTGCTGTTTGGAGTAATTGTCATGGCTCCTGTGGCCTTGCTATCATGGTTGCCTGGATTTCAGTCAATGCAGACAAGGATCTTGTTTAATGAAGCATTCAGCAGGGGACTACAGATTTCTCGTATTCTTGCTGGGAAGAAGTCCAACTGACGCATATGGTTTTGCGGTAAATTTCTTTGTTTCTTAAGCATCTTGATCCTAGCCATAGTTATTGTTAGCTAATAACTAACCTGAGGTTGATATCGTTGCATTAACTGAAGAATTACATCTGAACTGTAGTAACTGCTTGCTGGCATGCTTACTGGCAATTAATCATTCCCAATGTTGTCATTAACTTTATTAATTTATGATTCAGGTAAATCCCGTCGGGCAAGGGTTACAGGTTACAGGTTACAGGTTACAGGTTACACAACGGAGGTAGATAGACTCGCCCTTATTTCCACCGTCTCAAGTCTTAAAATGCATCTTGCTTTGGCATCCAGCTTAGCTTGTGGGTGGCGAGGATTATGATTTTCGATTCTTAAACATTTTTTGGTTGCTTTGTATCTGGTCACAGTCACAATCTCAGGTTCCGGTCCTGCTTTTAGATCTTGTACTGTCACAGCAGCTTAGGCTACAACTTATGATCAAATTAAGTCGTAATGTTTTTTTTTTTTTTTTTATTTGTTTATTATGTCCATGTACAGTTTTAATCTGTGTTTGTTTCACAGTATTGTTTAATGGTATTTCAACTGACATTCAAATGATTCATTATCCAGTTACTTCGACCCTTCTGCACAAATAAATATTATACGATCACATTCTTTTTGTATCTAAAAACACTGATCTGGGATCACACAAAAATAACTTCTCCCTGATAAAAAAATAAGAAGCATAAGGAAATGTTTACTTATTCTGAAGACAATGCCGTTGGTATAGTAGAAAATCACAGGCATTTCCATCTTGTTCAATATCAAACTGAGTGATAATCAAAAACCACGAAAACGAAAATAAAAGCAGATTTACATTTAATCTATTTCTTTTCAACTTCCAAATCAAAGGTTTCTACAGAAAGATCAAAGAACTGTGATGACAAGGCAATACTATTAACTTGGGTAAAAGAAAAAGGAGGAAACTGTCTAATTTATGTACTGAAATGGGTTTTCAATTATCATCAAGTAAAAATATTTTTGTGAATAGGTTCTTCTTGCAATTCCACATTGCTAACTACCGAAATTTTTTCATAAGCAGGACTCTGTCTAAACCTTTTGGGAATAATGCACCTGCCACCATATCTTTGTTGCAAGTAAATGAGAGCAGCAAGCAGCAGACCACCACAGGGTATGACAATGTCCCAAGCTGTGGAGTAAAAATCCATTTTGGGATTTGCATAAATGTAAGACCAATCAAGGTACCAACTAGAACTATGAGCCCTGTAGAGATCATAAGCATGAGGCAACAGACGAACAATGGTAGTTCCGAAATAGAAAGGAGCAGCAACAGCCTTCTCTGTTGAGTTGAAGAACAAGTTGAACAGTATCTGTGGGAGCAAAAACCCATCAAGGATCAACCCACCATAGGATTTGAGATCACCCCAAAGTGTATGCTGCTGGTAGAAGCTTGCCCTTCGAGGGTGGCGAGGTTGTATATGACGATGTACGATATATGGACCATGGTAAGGAGCCCTCGATCGATACACAAACCAAGTAATCAATCCGCCAGCAACATACAGTGGTAAAGTTGAATATAGAACTTTCCTCTCAGAAATCCATGTTTCATTTTGGCTTCCATCGCCTTGTCTTGCAGACCAAGTAAGTTGGAGAAGGCGGAACTGCAGAAGGAAAGCTACCATTCTTGCCACCCTTAGGATTATTTCATTTGCTTCGAGCCACTCCAAGAAAAAGATTCTGCTGATTATGATTTGACTTGAATATAGCCTCAAAGTTCAACAGTAATGGAATCATGTATCGGATAGCAATAATGATGAGCATCACAACAGATACGAAAGGAAGTACATTAGGGTGTTTCTTAACATAAAAGTTGCAAGCCCACAAAGATACATGGCAGTGTATTCGATATGAGAACCATGGAAATCTCCAAAAATCCCTTCTTCAAATGGATTCTTTAGCTTGGCTTGTGTAAATTGAACTTGAAGACAATTCAAAAAGTCCAAAACAAAGAGGGTCCGCCTTCTGCCGTGTGCTTTCAATTGTTCCCTTGACATTTCCACTGCCCTCTTCATCCAATGCACGAAACTGGAAGTTGACATCAATGTCACAATCCAGTGAACCATTTGTTGCCAATTTCATTTGTTGATTACTTGACCCCAAATCGTGACACCCTCTCATGCACAAGACACACGTATCCCTATCCTACACTCCATCTGAAATTTCTATTGTTTCAGATAGCTCACTACCACCGAACATGAAACCAGATGGAGGCGTGATGCTCATCTTGTAGCTAATGTTCAGCATATCGTACTGGTTATTCAGAACAGAGACACAGTATACCTCTGCAACGGCGGCAAATGGAAATGTCCGGACAACGGGTGCTGTGCTGATATAAATTAAGGCAAAACCGGGTGATATTAGTCCCTTGCTATCTTCTACATACATACAAAAACATCATCTCCATGGAATATACATTGGGGTATGTCTTTCCTTGCGTTTAACATTATACTTGCACAAGATTCCTAATAGCATCAACCACAGTATACTGGTACTTGAAACCAGAGAGGCCCATTAATACTTCCTGAGAACATCCAAATCAATTTTACCAAAGTATCTCGGATCATTATCGCTTCTGTTGCTCCAAATTTTTCCTAAAATCATACTCCTATTTCTAACAGGAAAAAAATGCAAGAAATCTCAAATTCAACTTGCCACATGCAAAACTATGATTCTGGTTCTTCGTGCCATCCCACCCTCAGCAACCAACATGGTCTTAGGATCAAAAGGAAATGTTGAATGAATAATGCTGGAGTTCAAAAGCCCCAATAACATCACCATATTTTTTGTTTCTCTACACACCTAATCCTTCTTAAAAGCAAAGCACTCGGTAAATAACCAAAGTTCTCTATGACTATAACAGGATTGCAACTTACATTACTACTATAGCACTCACTTTTATACTCCAATTCAAACTTAAAATTACCAAAACCAGACACCGAAACACTCACCTTGATTGACATCACTCGTAGATAAACTCTTCTCTCTATCAATTCCATCATCGAAATCACTTTCATTTTCTATATCAATGTAAACTCATATGGCCTCTCCTCAAACTTAGCCACACCTAATGTCGAAACCATCTTAAAATAACTCTCACTGCCTTCAAAATCCAAACTTTCCAAAACCCCACTTACAAAAATATCAAAAACGCTCAAATTTAAATTTCTAGAGTACTTAAGCTTCAAAAACACATTAAAATTCTCAAATTTACCTGAATTTACACGATTCGATATCGATCCAACCATACACAGCTTCCCATCAGCTTCGGACCAGAACCCATTTAGGAAATGGGCCAGTTGGTCTGATCAGAATTGAAATTGGATCGCCGCCGAAGGAAAAACGTGGTGCTGAAGAGAAGGGGAGAAGAGGAGGCCCAAGAAGTTTGTTTTGTCGAGAAGTGATTCGGGGACTATGTGATTGCAGTATTTGGAGTATCGGATGTGTGAGTTTGTGGTGGGATTTTGTTTGTAAGATTCGCAAGATGCCGTAAGGAGAGAGATGCTAAAGAGGAGGAGACGACGGTGGCGGTGAGGGTGACGATTTGATGCGCATTTTTGGGTTTTTGGAGGTTTTATTGGGGAAGGTTGAGGAATGGAAATTCTCTCCATTTGTTATTGTGCGAGAAGCTTGAATCAACTGGAAAATTTCAAAGTATGTGTGGGAAAAGTGCTTTTTTCCGAAAAGCACTTATATTCGGCATTTTTTGTAAATTAAAAATTATATTGCATACTTTTGCTAATTTCCCAATAAATTTCATAATAATAACCTAAACTTAATATTTATACCATTATTATCCTTTGACTTTATTAAATGTATTGATTTTCTTTGGTTATAACTTATAAGAAAGGAGAAAAACTTATATATAATCGTCTTTTAGTCCTTATATGATTATCCAATCAATGAATGATACGTGTTCCAACTACTTCTTTCTCTATTTTGATTGATCATTTTCAAAATAACTAAAACATATGTCATTCATTAATTAGATGGTCTTATAAGAATCGTCCATATATAAATTTTTCTCATAAGCTAGATATGTGATCGACATTAAGATTAGACAGAAAATATACATATTAGTGACGTTATGACTATCTTCAAAAGTATTTTATGGTTCTTAAACTGGGGAACAATTACATAGATCATTTAGACTCCTATCCAAGGACAAACGACACATAAGATTGACCGTGACCTTAAAATTTAGATCAAAATTAAGACTTAATTTTTTATTTTTTTTTTAAAAAATTAATTTTTAATTATAAAATATATTTTTTACTCTTTATCAGTAACGGTCTAATCTTAAAAACTCACAACTCATGGCCGCCTGCATAATATTTTCAAGGTATTATTGTTACAGACATCTTAAGCCACACCAATCCAACCACTGTTTCTTCATTATTTTACATTGTGAAACATCAGCACAACTTATCACAGCAGCACAACTTTGCCAATCATTTCTTACATAATACAAGTTCAAATGATCATAGAAACAGAACAACACAGAAGACAAGAAGCACATTTTACATATTGTTTCACATGGTAGGAATGTATTCATAAGGTAAAATGTATGTTATGAATAACTTGAACCTGTGCAGGACATTCATTTTTCAGGCTCAATAAATTGGCTACAGTCGATTCCCTTGCTAGAAAATGCCTCCACGAGCTTCGGGAATAACTTCGCAAGCATGATTTTGAACCCCGTTGAACATCCCTGGGAATTTTCTCCATTTTCTTTGCATCCAAATGCAGATCCTATTGCAGCTCCTTCCATGTATGCCTTACAAGCCAATAAAATATATTTGGAGCGCCGACTGAAGTGCTCCTCGACAAGTTCCTTAAAATGCTGTGTCAACAAAAAAATCAGCCATTACTAAGATGTGTATATAGCAATTTTACAGCTATGGTAAAGCCAAATTCCAAATTTAGGACCTTACCTTGGGTGGCTTGTGGAGGAGGTAAAGTATTGATTTGCAGGTGACAAGGAATGCGTTCTCGTTATA
The DNA here is from genome assembly GCA_019454045.1 of Zanthoxylum bungeanum. Classification (NCBI taxonomy): domain Eukaryota; kingdom Viridiplantae; phylum Streptophyta; class Magnoliopsida; order Sapindales; family Rutaceae; genus Zanthoxylum; species Zanthoxylum bungeanum. Next base: position 849,666 of record SKCR01025821.1, on the reverse strand, counting down.
GTTTACAGAGTTTTTCTCTCCCTCAGCTCTGCCTATCTGTTTATCATATCCAGCCTCGTTGAAATAAGGTTTATCGTTAAGCACGAGAGCCTGGAGGGAGAGAAGAACTTGAAGAATAGTGGAGCTCCCTGAATTCCAGACTTCAGTGCCTGAACCTGTCCAAGTATTTAAAAGACTTAGACAGACTTTCCCAGACTCGTACAAGTTAGGGTTGACTCGGAGTCCACCGGATATATAGTGTACCAACTGCGCACAAAAAAAAAAATCTGTTCAGACTAATGGCAACCGAAGTTGGGGGACCAGAGACAGCAGTGACTTATTCAAGCATGAACTCGGTAATAAGCAAAACAAAATTATGTATAAAAACTTACAGGCGGCTCATAAGGATACTCAGGAGGAAGAAAGATGTCGAAGAAGAACAGCCCGTCATGATATGGAGTGCCCTTTGCACCAACAATGGCCGCACGTATGAGATCCATCCTATCCTCGTAGATGCGGACATAGATTGTTTCTGTTTAGGTCATCAAAGTTTTCTAAGAAATTGCCAGAAAGTAAAAATTTGAAATGTTTTTAACATTTATATTGGAAATTCCAACATTTCACAGATAACATAGCTGCCTACACTTTTTTTGCAAGTTACAACCAACAGAGATGGAATAATAAAAAGTTTCACGGCATAAAAACACTGAAGCAGCATACAGGAAAAAATAAAAGTGCTCACCAGGAAGGTTTTTCTTTAGAATGCTCCATTCTTGCTGAACCTTCTTCACCCAAGTTCTTTTCACCTGTAAGGAAAAAAATGGAGAGGAAAAGAAAAATGGGTTATCCTGACCGTTTGATGGAGTCAACCAATACGTTTGCAGAGATAAAATGAGTCATGTTTCTGACCTGAGACAGTGCTAACCCCTTGCTGTCACCAAGAAAGTGGTGGTCTGAGGAATCACTAACCATATCAAACTGCGGAAAGTGATCTTCTGGATTCTCACAAGCTTTAAAAGCCTTAAATTCTTCTTTCTCCGGGTTCTCTTCAACTTCCTGATTTAAATTTGTCTTTCCAAGTGTCTGCAAATCACTAGGATGTGGCTCACAGCGGATATCACTACTTTCATTCTCAAGCAGAATCTGAGTCTCATTTCCATTTTCAGGTATATGACCAGATGACAACGAGTCTGACTGTGATGTGGAACCAATGGGACCAAATAGGCTTGTCGTAATTCTTGTGAAAAATCCAATGGCAGCACGAGGAAGAGAAAAGGACCTTGACTCCCATGGGTATTTTTCGCAGACTTCACCAGAACGATCAAAATTCGGCAATTCCTGAGCAGACAAACAGAAGTGATATTCAGTTTGTTAGGAGACCAACTAAACTAACACAAACTAAAGTTGGGGTCAAAACAAAAGTCAAATTCAGTAAATTTTAAGTGTGTATGAGTGAAAGAGGGGGAGCAAGGGAAAAGATACCTTTACTCTCTGGCTTGAAGTTTCTTTGTCATGTATATCTTGATTCAATTCCTCAAAATTACCTTCGTTGGGCTCAGGGGTTGTAGCTGAACCTTCATATTTTTCAACCCCATAAATTTCATTAGGTCCAACCTGTAACAATGCCCAAGTATAATTTAAGGATGATGAATCCTAATTGACACTAACTAATCATTAATACTCGGTCAATGAGAAACTGGTATATTAAGTGGCTGAGTTGGATGAATGATGAAATTTTTTTGCTGTTTACAAGCTCATCATTTCCATATGAAAAACATCAAATTTAATCGTGCATTTCCATTTTGCTAACAAGAACTCCTTTCTGCGATACAATCTGATGGATAGTTCACAAAATTCCTAGCAACTAATCATGAAGCTGAAATGTACACTACAGTGGCCGTGACCAGTACAAACTTTATTGGAAAGTCTCAATGAATTTTTTCATGGATTAAAAAGTATATTCAATGAAGAGAGAATGTTCCCAAGATATATCAAAAAGTAAGGATGACTAAATTGCACATACCTTGGTCGTAAAACCAGTAGCCCATCTCACCTCCACAGCACCATCTTTAAAGCCAGTAACAATGCCAATGCAAGATGAGTAATATGTATCAGGGCGATCATTCTGATCGCAAACAGAGATCTTGCCTTCCAGAGCAGCCTCTTTACACATAACAAACTGGTTCTGGACAAACTTGAACACGACATCTCCATAACCAAAGGAGTAGTCTGGATGTTCAATTAGTTCATAAGCACTTAGAGTTTCCTCCTGATTTACATCAGAATCAGCTGATTCATTCTTGGCCTTAGCCTTCCATTGGACTGTTACAGTCCTTTCCTTTGCATCCACACCCAGCACAACCCCCCATCTTTGGCCATTAGATATATGTGGATCATCACAAATGCCCTTTTCCAGCACCAACTGATCAGGCCAAAATTCATGAGAATTTACAATACTAACAGGGAGCAGAGCCTGAGAGTCCAAACCCAAAGAGAAGCTACCATCCTGCCACACAACATCAACCCTGGTCTTTGTTTTGACAATAACAAAAATCTCTGCCAAACTCGAAGTAGGGTTTCTTCTCTTCAGTCCTCTTTCTAATTTCTTGTTATCACAAGTAGATGAAATGATAAAAGTTGGCTCCAATATAACCTTGCGGTTAGCAGTTGGAAGCATGCACCAGTCACCAAGCTGCCAGTTAGCATGGGAAAAACCTGACAACAAAGTCAAGTTTTTCGAGTCTTGTTGACGTGGTGGAGCAGCTAAATTAAGATCAGAACCCATGAGAGTAGAGGCAAGCCAATCAACGTACACCAGACCTGCATCTACATCACAAACTGTGCCCTCAACTTGATTTTCCCTCCTAGTACCACATAACCATGTAACTGATTTAGAAACATTTGAGAGACGAACTCTCACTCTCTGTCCTGGATAATATGGGTACTGAGAATCTTCAAGCAAGTTCGTAGAAATGGGTAAGAGCTTCTCATTATCCACAGCAGTGACTTCAGTTTTGGACCCATCATCAAAAACAACAGTAACAGAGTCAATTACTTTATCAACCCTACCAAGCCATGCACCAAGAATCACATAATCCCCAGCTGAAATGGACCGGATCCTTGAAATATTTGTGGAATTTACATCTTTTAAGATGTTTCCACGAATACTCTCCAAGTCCACAAGCATATTTATATTAATCACTCTGCCCATTTGTCCAGATGGATCTGTTACAGAGCACACAATGTCCCCATGCATAAATCCCCGGTCAAATGCGAGTAAGTCATCGATTTTCCCAATGCTATCCTCCAGGCTTGATAAAATGCTTGTAGCCCGCCCCCCATACAGAAATTCGATTTCCTCGTGCCCCTCACTGCTGCCGCTCTCACTAAAACTCTCCCAATCAGAGTCACTGAAGAGCCCATCCATAATTTAAATGCCTAACAAAAGAGATATTTTTACAATATCTTAGCTTAGCATCAATGCCATAATCATAGAGAAGACAAATTTTTCTTTATCTTAGCAAAAGAGGCAACATTAAACTGCAATGTCAATCAGTCAAAATTTCTCACCTTATTCACAGAAACGGATGGATAAACTTTCTCAAATACTTTGGTAAATCTTCAAAAAGTAATAGGACAAGAAGACTTCACCAGGGAAAGTAAAGCACATATACCTGCATGTAAATTCTAATTCCTATAAGAGATAAAACACAACCAAAAGCAATTATAAACCACGTTCACTTCACCAGAGCAAATTTGAGCTACTTAGGGTTTGTCAGAACCTCTTTTGGTACACAAACAGAAAGGAACTGTATAAAAGAGTAGGGATGAAGAGAGGTACCATCAACTTTGAGCCCTATTGAATAAATTGAATCTTCCAACAGTCTGCCAGTTAAAATCTTAATGGTTGCAATACAGGTCTGTTGTCAGTTGTCGATTCCAATAGATGATACAGGCATACAACTATAGTTGTCTGTACGATCTTTGAAATAATCTTGAAGTACAGATATTCCAATTTATAAGTCAATATCTCCAACAGGATATTTTGACTCGAAAACTGGAGATCTAATGCCAAAGGAGATTTGCCCCCACAGGGAACAGGAGTCGACTAAGGACTCCTCAGAAAGATAACAGAAGCCAACAAAGGGCTCTGAATGCCAAAGGAGATTTGCCCAATGAATGGACTGAAGTGTTCACTAAGTGAAACTTCAAAAGTGAACTTTCTTACAGCAGAAGTATCAAATAGGTACAGCTGCCAGAAGAGATTGTTCCAGCACGTTGTAGTGAAACCTGATTGCCAAAGGAAATCTGCCCTGCGGCGGTGTAGTTCCAAACAAAATGATAGATTTCAATTTAATGATGAACTCTTCCTAAATCAACCGCTGCAAATGAAAGTATCCAACAAAGGACTTGTAAAGTTTTGACAAAAGAGATTTTCCCCAAACTGAAGCTATAATTCTATTAGTTAAACCAATGAAAAGGATCTTTTATAACTAGTTGAACTAAATATCAGCGGACCAAGATTCATCACATCTTAGCTGCACAACAAAGATAACCAATGAACACCATATCCAGCAGCTGTTTCAAATAATCTTGATCAATGTATCTTCTGATTGCTCGAAGAAAGCTATCCTAAATGCAACTTCTCTTTCCCAAAAGTCAAGTGAGCTCCTTTGACCTGGGCAATATCTCAACCTGCACCAATAATAACATCTCAATATCGCACTACAAGACTTTTCAATATCAACAGATATAGAAAGTGGAAATTATGAGAGTGCAATTTCAACCGAAAAACTTAGAGCAGCCTCTCTTTTGGGAAATATATTATTCTGAAAACATGAACTAATTTCACTTTTAAAAATTATTTTGTAGATTTTCCCGCGGATGGGATAAGGAACCTAGCATATATTCAACCTTCATAAAAGAAAAATAAGAATTTCCTTCTTAGTAAATTTAAAAAATCATTACTTTTATATAGGTCTCCGCATATGTAACTCAATAAAATTTGAATTTTTCTAAAAATTCTTTCTAGCAAGCATATTAAAGTTCCACCAAGTTAAAAGTTACATCTATGATCTATGAGAAACCAGAATTGCATAGTGCAAGAAAGATTTAGAGAACAATTCCTATCTATTTCTGTTGAATTTTTCACATATAAGCTTCAATTTCAAAGACTCTTTCAACAAACTAAAAAGGTAATAAACTTAATCATGAATAACCGCATACATCACAAAATTGGAATTCAAATCAGATGCTAACAAAAAGATAAACTTTAATTGCCAAAATTTTCAACAATTGCACTATAAACATGACATCCAAAAAGAAGAAAGAAGAAAGAAGAAAAAACAAATATTGAAAAATAATAAATTGCAGGGGAAAGAACTGTACCATTTGTAGCCTCAGCAAATCCCTGGTTCCATAAAGACAGCAAGAAACCAGCATAAAGACTACATGCGTTGATCAAAAGAACTCGACCCAGAACAAAAAGTACCACTAAAAAGTCACTGCCCAAGATTTTATCTAACTTTTTTTCCCAGCCAAGCTAGCTAGAGGGGAAAAAAAAGTGGGCAATTCAGAGAGGTTCAGCTGGTGACTCCCTGAATCCCACTCATCACGCCATTAACGAAGCTTGAAAACATTGCATAAACAGACACAGTAAGCTTTCCGGTGCTTGCTTGTTAATAATTTGTTTCTCCGTGGAATTTGTAGAAACGTTGGCTATGAATGGCTCTGTTTGATTTTGAGTGCTTTCACATCACCATTGGATATAACAAGAAGAGAACTGTTATGTCTGTGTATTTCAATTATTACAAGAAAGAATATACCAACAGTATCAGACAAATACTGTACGGACTTGGAACTCTACAGTAGTTATTGCTCAAACTCAAATCTCCATATTACACATCACCCTTTCAGCCTTTCTTGATTTTTAATTCAGTGAAAACAATAAAACGCAATTAGCAAATATGATTTGTAAGAATATGGATGAGTGCTAAATTGATTTGTGTTAATTTTTTTTTTTTTTTTATATTTTGACTCGTGTATTTTAAAAATAATATAGAATAAGATCTTATTATATATAAAATTATAAATTAATCATCCAATAATTACTGATAAAGTTTAGATAAATACTGAATTGAAAGTCCAATTTGTAACCCATTTGCTTGTCCATAAAGCTAGCACGTGGCATGCAAAAGCACATTCTAGGAGAATTATTTCATCCATGTGTCAACCCACAAGAGCAGAGTGGTACCACCAATAGCTAGGCAATAACAATGGCCAATGCTAAGGTAAATGCTCGTGGGTATAAAATATGTAATTTTTAGTATTGAATATATAACTTAAATCAATAAATGTATAAATTCTACCAATAAATATGTAACTAATTTCATATTTTGAAAAGTTTCATGTTTATTGACAGAATTTGTATGTTTAATGATTTAAGTTGCATGTTTGACCCAAGGATATCAAATATCCAGTAACTCACTGTAGCTACAATAAGGGGTGAGAAAACTTTAAGTAAGAGTTTATATATATATATCAATTCTCCAATAACAATAGCTTTTAGTACTTTTTATTTTGTTTTGCTTTTTCTTGTGGGTATTCCAGTAATGGCATTCACACGTGAACTTATTGGTCCATAATTAATTTTTTTTCACTAAAAAGAAGAAGAATATGCAAAGCATCACTGGTAGATTCTTAGATGATCGATCAAGTGAAATAGTGAATTGATCTTTCAAATGTTGTTAGAGACATAAAAGCAATGACTCCATATTCATGTGATTAACAAAAATACACGACTCTTATTCATTGAATGACAGCTAAAAATCAGTACCATTTCTTGATATGGTACCTGTTAATTAATACTCATAATTCTTTTCACGGTTCAATTTGCTTCAAGTGTCTTCACTTGATGACATGCCTATCAAGATTACATGAAAATGATGCAATGTCTCATAAACAAAATGAAATTTTTGGAATGTTTTGCTGCTGTAAAAAAATGGCTGCCATTGGAGCTTGTTTATTTTTCTAACAAGTTCAAAATCATCAACAGAAACCTCATGTCCATAAACAAGATGAAAGTAGCCAAAGCCAAAGCCAGAGCCAACTAGTTGAATAAAATATGTGGGTGGCTACAAAACAAGACAAAAGGGCAATAAGTTGGTTCTTTTTTTTATGTAAAATCTTTGAAGAATGATAAAATATAACAGCACTAAGACACACTAACCAGTTGGAAATGGAGATATAATATCAAAAGTATTGCCTGAAAATGACTAATTCCTAACTGTCTTTTCCATCTTGAATCTCCAAAGTTTTAACAATTGCTTTATTTGGGTGGGATTATAAAGTGCCAGTTCTTTGTTGCATGCACTTCCATCATGTATAGGATTATGCCCTGAATGTAATCCTAATGAATTCTTGTGACCCCATGAAAATCACAAGGAGCCAAACTCTCTACAGTTTACACATATGCAGAAAAATAGATGATAAGTTTCATGTCACTAAACAGACTCAAAATTCCCTTTGTTCCATTTGCTGTTCTGACAGAATAATATGTTGGTCTCAATTCAATTGATCAATGTAATAATTATGTCCAGATACTTTTTATTGTATATTAAAAAAAAATATATGTATCAGTTGGAATCAAATAATCTTGCTAAAGAAGGTTTTGAAAGTTGCAGATATATATAATTACATGAGAATATGGCATTAAGCATAATTAATGAGTAGCTTTTTTTTTTTTTTGGAAACGATGGAAACCCCGCCACCAAACCACCCATTCTGGGCCGCGGCGCAGGTAAAACCACCGGCTATCCCAGGCTCTTACAAGAAGTGCACCCCCTGGATTCGAACCCAGAACCTCAAGGTGAGATCCTGGACCCTACACCACCAAGCCACACCCATTGGGGACTAAATAATGAGTAGCTGTTAACTAATAAGCAGTGTCATAAAGCACTTCCTGGATTGGAGCAGCTTAAACTGATGAATGTGGAACTGAGAATAGAATATTTTCTACTCATTTATCACGATTTTCTAGACACAAGTATGCTTGTATTGGCAAAAATCAAACAAAAGTGCTTTTCTAATTATGCTTACTCTGACTCAGCATTACAAGAAAATGTGGGATTACCGACGATATTAGCGACCGAAAATATTTCGTCGGTAAAATCTGATGAATACCGACCGAATACCAACCGTTCAAAGATTAAGAAATTTACTGACATTCTACCGATCGTTTACCGACCGATAAATTATCAACGGATTAATCTGTCGGTATTCCATCAGAAAATGACGCGCCAAGCTTTTACCAACGTCTTACAGACCGTACTTTCGATCGGTAAATATATTCAGTTTGCCGACCAACCTAATCGATCTTTCTTTTCATGGGATTTCAGCAGTTTTTCAACTGGGTGGCATTCATAGTGTTTGATCAACTTCTTTTGATCTTATCACATCAAATAATCTTAACTCCATATCATCTGCCATGTGCCCCATGCCTGGTGTCACGGTCCTATGATCAGACTAGGACGTGCAGTCACTTTACAAAAGAGCTCATGTTTCGGGACATCGGTTTAAGGTCGTTAAGGGTTATATGTACCCTTCATATACCCTTGTACTGGTGAGTTTCCATCCGTGAAGCCTTATTCGGAAGTTTTCCTGGAGAATTAGAAACATGCTCGCTTGCCGGTAGCTGCTAGCGTAGTATTGTGGAGTTGTGAAGGAGCTTATGTCCCGGAGTGCCGGATTGAGCTTGCTCCAAGCCCTAAGTAACTCTTATGGGTAGATGTACTGGGAAGTTCTCACCCGTGGGGTCCCGTTCGGAAGTTTGGCGGGAGATTTTGAGATACGCTAGCTTGCCGCTAGTCGTTAGCCTAAATTGGTGCATTGTGAAGGAGCTAACGACCCGGGGTGTCGAATCGAGTGGGGCCAAGTTCCAAAGTGAATCTTATGGCCACTTGTACTGGGAAAATATCAGCCCCAGAGTTGGATTCCGAGATTTGTCGGGAGATTTTGGCAGTAGGCCCACTTTTGGGTCTTTTCCGCTAAAGTGGGGGTGTTGTGGAAACCCATCAAGACGAGCTCGTTTAGGGACGAGATTTTAACCCAAAGTCACTTATATGGTGGCTTACTGGATGCCCGGAAGAGTTCCTGAAAACTCCTCTTAAGATAGATTTTAGAGGGGGGTGTGACAACTCAAGCGCCAGGTGTGTATACTGGTGAGACATGTGCAATGTCTTTAAAACCTCCTTAGGGGGGGAAGCCTAGGTGAACCTTGGGTGTGGCCAAGGGGGCTTCGGTGGTCTTGGGGCTTTAGCCGTGAACCCTCTCGCCCTTAGACAACGTTGGGACAATGATAGATTGTCGAGATTGAGTTGGCGGAAAAATGCCATATTTTATATCCGGTTGTGCTATTCGAGTGCCGGGTCCCGGTGTTGAACGGGCCCGCTAGAGTATGCATTGAGATAGCTTGTGAGCTTTCATAAATCAATAAAATTACGGGTCTGTTCCCTCCCCAACAATGGGAAATTAGGGACGGAGGTTCCGGGTAGGCTGACTTATGCGGGACGCGACCGTGTAAGTGTCGCACGAGCCCTTTTTCCATTAAGGAAAAAGTTGGCCCGTGACACCTGGCTTTTATCATTAACAAGGTGGGATTGGAACAGTCGACACATGTGGTTGAATTGGGCTCTAAAATTTAGTCCTAAATTAAAATCCTAAATCTAAAGAAATTTCAATTTTTAAATATATAATATGACTTTTACACATTTTATTCTTTATTGATATGAGTCATTTTAAGAACTCGTTGCTTTAAAATTTAAGACAACTAAAGACCATCCTTGTTGTTTACCCCTTCGAAAATGGGAAGAATTACTTCATAAAAAAAATGCAAAAAAGGAAATAAGTATTCAGTATTTCATATGATTTTGGGCAGTAAAAGATAAGAATAAGATCTAAAATCAACAAATGCAAAGCCTTTTTTGCTCCATAATTACCGAAAAATAATAAGAATTAATCGTATGAATGCCATCATAATCCACTACCAAATTAAGTGCTTAATGTGTATCCTATATATACTAATGTTTAGAAACCTTTTGGACTTCTAACGTGTATTATTATTTAAGAGCATTGTTCTTTTCATTACCTCACTGCAACACACAACCAGTCTCAGCTTTAGAGGATTCGAACCATCAATGTGATTAGTAAAAATATAGTTGTTAGACCATCAACTTAGTATAAACGCTAGTTTTTGCATTAGTCCACCTAATGGTGACCGAATACTATTGTTGGAGTTGGTGCTTGGAACGCTAATCCGAATAATGTATTGTACATTTTATTATTTATTAATAAAATAACTACATTTCATTTCAAACCTTATTAATGGTAATGCCATTATGCATATTAGATTGATGTATAAATATGCTAAGAATGACATCGACCTTAGAATAGTCATGTAGTAATATTGGACACTAGGTGGACCGACATTAGGATATTATTACTATTATAAACTATTCTTAAAGTAAATATTCATAGTTGTTAGTTTTGGAATACAGTCAAATCCATATAACCTATAATACTAGCACATGTCGTATATTGGAATTGGAATTCCAATGGTTTAACCTGATGTACCATGAACTTTGGAAGCTCGTATAGACATGTGAGTATTCGTTGAAACGAATACTGAATGACTCACAGGTGATTCATAATATTTGGAAGTACACACCACCGTCAATAGGAATCTTCTCGAGTCGAGTAGCATATGTAATCCTTTGACTATAGGATAACATTGATTTTGTGTGAGGTCCACCACACTTTGATGTCATGTATGTCAGAAACCTTTCATGGTATGACCTCTAAATGTTCGTTGGGTGTGGACTGATGCACTCGTTAATCAAGTGTGTATCAAGATATGGTTCGTCCGCTCGTATGTGTACCATAAGAGGTTTAGGTATCCATGTGAGTAAGTCACGATTCTTAAAGACTTTGGCCAAAGCCGATCACCTATGGTGGATCGCATTAATTATAAAGAATCGTGGACATATCGACATGAGATGTGTGCATCGGAAACTTGACGGTATATTATATGTTTCCTAAGCACAACTCGGATAGCCTGCGATGGTGTGATTGTTAAACATATGTGATGACCTCGATTTGTATAGTTTAGAAAGGTCGTTCGTGTCTTTCGCGAATTCGGATGTGGCCGAATTACGTACATATTAGCTAGGCTTATATGACGAACGTGTCTGGACTTATAGAGTCCCACAATATGAAGTGTACTCGTTGAGCACTTGGGTAGCCGATATTTTTTTATAATAAATAATATTCGATATTATAATTATCAACTAAGATAATTAAGTGTTATTGGATAATATTGATTATTTACTTTGACCCAATTAGATTAATTGGATTAATCCAAAATTTATACAAGGGCTTTGACGTAATTTCATAAATATCTCTACCATTCGAGAATATTTTGGTAATTACAAATATGTAATAATATATGTATTTGGCTTGATTTAATTGGATTAAATCAAAGTGGTATACATATAACTAATCTATTAATTAAACTTTCTATTGATTTAATTGGATTAAATCAAAGTGGTAGATAAATGTTATTAGTCACACATAATTATACAAATTTGAACAAATTAGATTAAGCCCACTTAAAAGTTGATTAGAACTTGTATTAATTAAAAATTACCTAAGTTTTGCTATAAATAGTAAGCTTGAGCAAATATTTTAATCAAAGTTTGAGAAAGCTAAATAAAAGCAAGAAATAGAGAAATTAGTCTAAGTTAGAGAAATGTTTAGAGAAGCTTTGTGAGATCTCTACAACATTTCAATTATGAGAAATCAAGATTGAATCTTGGAGTGAAGCTTGCTAGCATTGGAATCAATATTGGATTTTGGAGTCAAGCTTGCTAACTTTGGATTTTCTCCACAACATTTCAACAATGAGAAGTAGATTGGATCTTTGAATCAACCTTGCTATGTAAGTTTGATCTTCTCCAAAAGTTATGTTTTTCATTAGTGAGTTTTCATTAGTGAGACATATAATGATGAATTATGTATTAGATACATAATAACATAGGTTGATGTTGAAATTAGGCTAAATAATTGTGTTAGGATGCTTTGGAAATATAAACACAATATGTTTGTAATTGGGTCAAAATGTTTATGATAGACATAGACATAAAATTAGTGTTTGGAACTTTAAATGAAAGCTTAGAGCTATGACTACCATTTTAGAACACTTGACCACCTTTGGGTGACCTAGAATTGTTCACGAGTCATTTCATTGTGAGATTTTAATTTGGTTTGTGTGTTGGATTCAAAATTTACGCAAGTGTGTATTTAGAATAAATTTATATTTTTGTAAAAATATTTGATATTTTGAAAAAAACTTGATTTTTATTTTATAATATGTGTTGATGTTGGTTTTGATGTTAAAAATTAATTTTGGGTGTTTTTGAAGTGTTTATAGAAGATCGGAAGAAAGTATGGTAAAATACTATAATTCTTTTAGCTCTCTGGAAAGAGTTCCAGAGAGCTGAAGGTAATGTGTGTCGCGCACTCAAACTTGTTTTTTTGTTCTTGAGCTTCCGGACTCCGATTCAGCCCTGATTTTTTCCTATACACTCGAAATGGAATATAGTATCTCATTAAATATTTTAAAATTACACTCATACTTGATATTTATGTATTAGACCCACTTCCATTGCGCGGGCACTGATCTGGCCCTATGGTTCCCACATCCGCCCCAACAACTATAACATTGGCGAATCTCATACTGTCAATGTGGGATAAAGGCTAGTTTTATACTAGTCCACCTCGTGGTAGCCGAACACTATACTATCGAAGTTACCGTTGCGTTGCAAGATTGCAATCTATTGGAGGAAAGGAATCCAAAGTATTAAAAATCCCATAATGATAGGCATATTATCGGACAAATAAACCATAACATTCAACTTGTTTGACTAGTGATGAACATACAATATATCATATTTACCGCCCATAAATCTTACATTTTGTGAGTTAATTCGAGCCTCTTGAGTGTTTTGATGTGCTTTTTGTGTTTTTTATGATATGATATATGTGGAAAGGTACGGGGTTGAAACGTCGACAAATCAAGGTGCTTTATACCAATGACCTCATGATTTGTGCAGCCTTCAGTATTTTGGCCGTAACCTTTTCATACGATGTCCAAATAAAGTGATGCAAGTTGCATTGAAAAGAAAACTCAATTATCTACAACTTTATAGTTTATGTCGAAGACTGAATCAGATTCAATCGTGATAAAAAACAAGCTTGAAATGGAGAAACTCCATGCCCCATATTGGCGCGCTAATGGGAGTTTATCGCCAATATCATCAGCAATATGTTTATTGTCCTATAATGGCACGCCAATATGCCCGAAAATCCTATTTTGAGTTGAATTCATATGTTCTTAAGAACTAAACCTAAAGATCAGACATATAACATATATTTGGAGACTCAAGAGCAAATAAGAACACCTAGAGCAAGATAAGAACGAGTGTCCCAACCGGTGCTGGAGATTGAAGCCGACGTCTGCAACAAGAGTTCTTTGTCTCTTTTTCTTTAGTTTATCTTTATGAATTATTGTCTTGTATAAATGGTTAGCGTGTACTTATTGAATATTATGAGTAGCTAAATCATTGGTTTAGGGTTGTAATGGATCTCGAGCACAATATTTAATTGATTTGCATATTTTTATTCTATTGGGTATGTTATTTGATTATTTATTATTCTCCGTATTTGAATGTGTTCTATTGCTTAATCACCAATAGGATAGTTGTGGTAAATCCTTAGGAACTTGACGAATGAAATTTGGGTTTAGCCTTGTGAATAATAGCGCGTGATCTAATTCTGATAAATAGATTTCCATGTATGATAGAAATATACTTGCAGGGCATGCGTAGCCTATATTAGAACTTGACTTTAATGGATTTGGTTTAAGTTAGTTAACATACACATATAATTAATTGGCTTATTCGGAATATTTCTACATAACCATTGAAAGATGCTTGTAGATAATTTAGCGTTATATGTTAATAATCCATAACTCAATTGAATGAAAAGGGCAACCACCCTTTATTTGCATGTTTAGGTGAAGTTATAACTCTAGGTTCTTCTCTTACATAAGGTTTTCCAAAAGATATTTATTTACGACTTTTAGTTAATTAAATTAGACAAATCTATCTCTCTAATCATTTGTTTAGTTTTAGTTAAGTAGGTTTAGTTTTAGTATTAATAAGTTTAATAATAAGTCATTGTGGGATAAATACTTTTTATATTACTTGTACAATACGTGCGCTTGCATAAAGTGTGAAAATCGCGATCAATTAACTTACATTCACAATGACAACTTGAATTCTTACCCTACTTTATGTTTTTTTTTTCTTTTTAAATGGTAATCTTGGTAAAAACAGATTACACATAAAATCAGCAAATGGTAGCCGCAAGTTTACAATAATTTACACAGATTAAATAAGTTGAGAAATAAATAGCATACTTTGTAATCTGAACATTACAATTATTTAGATATGAAGATTTAGTTGTGAAGCATCCCGGAAATCCCAAAACGTGAGGAAAGATAGAGAGTAAAGTGTTGAGAGTTTTTTGTAAAGCTTGTATGGAAGCTTTGTAATTCTTTTGTGGGTATATAAAAGAAGAGTTTTCTCTCAAATTATCCTCTATTTGTGTGTGTTTATTCACAACAAGTGGTATCAGAGCTACGGTTCCACGGAGGGATCCCGAAATTCAGTAACGAAGTTTCGGTTCGGAAAATCGATTCCGACCAAAGTTGTCAAAAATCGATTTTGAGCATATCATCGGACTTTTCACGGAGAGACGAGCACGGTGGTATTTTCCGGCGATCAATCGGAGGTCCAGAGACGCCGCACGCGCCAGCCAGAGGGTTTCTCACGCGCCAGACGCGCACATCACGCGCTTCACGCGCCAACTGAAGGAAGAAGAACGACGCCACGTCAGCGCCACGTCAGCGTCCAGTCAGCGCCACAGTCAGCGCCAGTCATCGCACCACGTCAGCGCACAGTCAGCAGCCCAGTCATCCGCCACGTCAGCGCCCAGTCAGCGCCACGTCAGCGCCCAGTCAGCTGCCCAGTCAGCTGCCACGTCAGCGGTGCCTGGTAAATTTCAGATAGGTCCCTGAACTTTCTGAAATTACAGTTTAGCCCCTATACTTTCAGATATTTACAATTTAGTCCCTGACTTTTTGTAAATTGCAATTTAGTCCCTGAACTTTTCCGTAATTCACTTTGGCCCCTGAACTTTTGGAAATTGCACTTTGACCCCTGTAATTTCTGGAATTTGCTATTTGGTCCCTGTGTCGGATTTTGACAAACGAAGTGTCATTTCCACCATTTTCGACCATTCCGGACGCAACGGTGAGGTCCGTTTTTTGAAATTCTGCTTAGAATTTTTATGATGGAGGGGAGCAACGGAAAAATGATTTTGTTAACCAGTACAAACTATTTCACATGGAGAGGAAGGATGAAAGACCTTCTGTATGTGAAGGACTATGATGGACCGGTATTTCTGGAGGAGAGAAACCAGAAGGAATGACCGATGGAAAGTGGGCTAATCTTCACCAGAAAACATGCAGTACTATTCGTCAGTGGATCGACGATAGTATCGTCAACCATGTCAGTGAAGATGCAAATGCACGTACCTTATGGGGAAAGCTGGAGGAGCTTTTCCGAGCAAAGACTGGCAACAACAAGCTGTACTACATCAAGAAGATGATGGGTTTGAAATACCAGGAGGGTACAGCTGTGGCGGATCATATCAATGACTTCCTCGGAACCATGAAGGAATTGTCTGGATTGGGCATAGACTTCGGAGATGAGGTAAATGGTTTAATACTCCTTAATACGTTACCAGAATCTTGGGAAACGTTCAGATCTACGGTGATCAATTCAGCCGCAGATGGGAAAGTCACTATGGAGATGGCAAAGACCAGGATCTTCGAGGAAGAAAAGAGGACGAGAATGCAGGAGTCAGCATCAGCCTCAACCTCAGAAGCTCTAGTGACAGAAAAAAACACCAGAAGGGGGAGGAGTAAAAGCCGAGGCCCAGGGAGATCAGACAAGAACCGAGGGAAATCAAGAACGAGGGATATTGAGTGCTATCACTGTAAAAAGAAAGGCCATATGAAGCGGGATTGCTACAAACTGAAGAACGAGCAGTCCAGGAGAGAAGAGATGGTGACTCTAATCAAGAAAGAGTTGCTACTACCACCGAGAAAACCTCCAAATAATTTTGCATAATGTATGAAGAAGCTGTTGTGAATCTTGCCAGCCACGAGACCAGTTGGGTGATAGATAGTGGCGCCTCCATACACGCCACATCTCGCAGAGACTTCTTTTCATCTTACACACCAGGGGACTACGGTGCTGTAAGGATGGGGAATGACGGACAGTCCAAAGCCGTCGGTATTGGAGACATCTGCCTTGAAACAGAGAACGGGACAAGGCTAGTGTTGAAGGGAGTCAAGCACATCCCAGATATCCGGTTAAACCTGATCTCAACAGGCAAGCTGGATGATGAAGGTTTCTGCAGCACCTTTAGTGACGGATGCTGGAAGCTCACTAAAGGGTCAATGGTCGTGGCACGAGGTAAGAAAGATTCAACTCTGTATTTGATGCATGCTAAGCTTTCCAATAGTAGCATAAATACAGTCAACAGTAATGAGGCAGCCGAGTTATGGCATAAAAGCTCGGTCACATGAGCCAAACAGGGATGGAGATACTACGCAGGCGGAATGTTCTTCCGGAATTGAAGAACTCACACTTACGGAAGTGTGAATACTGCATGGCTGGAAAGCAGAACAGAGTATCCTTCCAGAGCTCCCCGCCTCAACGGAAACCGGAGGTACTAGATCTCATACATTCAGATGTATGTGGTCCGATGCAGATACGAACACTTGGAGGGTCACTGTATTTTGTGACATTCATTGATGATCATTCAAGGAAGATCTGGGCATACACCTTGAAGAGAAAAGATCAAGTGCTGGAGTGTTCAAGGAGTTTCATGCTTTGGTGGAGAGAGAAACCGGCAAGAAACTGAAGTGCATCAGAACAGACAATGGTGGAGAATACAGAGGTCCGTTTGATCAGTACTGCAAGACGCAAGGAATCAGACATCAAACGACACCTCCGAAGACACCTCAGCTGAATGGCCTAGCTGAGAGGATGAACAGAACCTTGTGCGAGAGGATCAGAAGCTTGCTGTCACAAGCCAAGCTGCCGAAGACATTTTGGGGAGAGGCACTCATCACAGCAGTTCATGTTTTGAACATGTCCCCAGCGGTCGCACTGAAAGGTAATGTTCCTAACCAAGCTTGGACAGGTAAAGAAGTGTCATACGGGCACTTACATGTCTTTGGGTGCAAAGCTTTTGTACACATCCCAAAGGACGAGAGATCCAAGCTTGATGCAAAGACGCGACAATGTGTCTTTATTGGCTATGGTCAGGATGATTTCGGCTACAAACTCTATGATCCTGTGGAGAAGAAGATTGTCAGAAGCCGAGATGTTGTCTTTGTTGAAGACCAGACCATAGAAGATATCAGAAAGGAGATGAAGACAATGCCCCAGCAATACAGAAATGTGAATCCAGAACCTCACACACCGGTGCCAGTACGAGTTGAAGATGAGGTTCCCAGACATGAGGGTACAGATGATGAAGCTCCCAGAGATGATGATCATGATCAACCACCAGTACCAGAAGTTCCACCAACAGTTCCACAGAGAAGGTCTGACAGAGAGAGGGACCTTCAAACAAATACTCTGCATATGAGTATGTGCTGCTTACTGACGGGGGAGAACCCGAGAGCTACCAGGAGGCTGTGGAAACAGAGGACAGAGAAAAGTGGGAGGAAGCCATGCAAGATGAGATGAAATCTTTGCATGACAATCACACTTTTGAGTTGGTGAAATTGCCAAGAGGCAAACGGGCTTTGAAGAACAAATGGGTGTACAGGGTGAAGCAACAGGAGCATACTTCACAACCCCGGTACAAAGCCAGACTAGTTGTCAAGGGATTCAATCAGAGGAAAGGCATTGACTTCGATGAAATCTTCTCTCCAGTTGTGAAGATGTCATCCATCAGAGTGGTACTCAGCTTAGCAGCAAGCCTCGACCTGGAAGTTGAGCAGATGGATGTCAAGACCGCATTTCTTCACGGGGATCTGGAAGAAGAAATTTACATGGAGCAACCAGAAGGCTTCAGAGTCAGCGGGAAAGAGGACTTTGTGTGCAGACTCAGGAAAAGCCTCTACGGTTTGAAACAGGCACCGAGACAGTGGTACGTGAAGTTTGAGTCAGTTATGGGGGAGCAGGGATACAAGAAGACCACTTCAGACCATTGTGTATTCGTTCAGAAGTTTTCTGACGATGATTTTATCATCTTACTGTTATATGTAGATGATATGTTGATAGTTGGCAGGAATCAATCGAGGATTGATAATTTGAAGCAGCAACTGAGTAAGTCTTTTGAGATGAAAGACTTGAGGCCAGCTAAACAGATTCTTGGCATCAGGATCGGTCGTGATCGGAAAGCCAGGAGGTTATACTTGTCACAGGAGGAGTACATCGAGAATGTACTTCAGAGATTCTAGATGGACAAGGCTAAAGCGGTTAGCACTCCTCTTGCTACCCACTTTAGATTGAGTACACAACAGAGTCCCTCTACTGAGTCAGATAAGGAGGAAATGAAACAGGTTCCATACACATCAGCAGTGGGAAGTCTTATGTATGTCATGGTGTGCACGAGGCCAGACTTAGCACACGCAGTTGGATTGGTCAGCCGGTTTATGTCAAACCCAGGACGGGAACACTGGAATGCTGCCAAATGGGTTATGCGGTATCTTCGAGGCACATCCAAGATGAGATTATGTTTTGGAAGCAGCGACAAACCAGTGTTGATGGGCTACACCGATTCAGATATGGCAGGAGATGTGGATACCCGAAAGTCTACTTCGGGGTATCTGATTACTCTTTCAGGAGGAGCTGTGGCATGGCAGTCGAGGTTGCAGAGGTGTGTTGCACTTTCTACAACAGAGGCAGAATTCATTGCAGCGACAGAAGCTTGCAAGGAATTGCTGTGGATGAAGACATTCGTCCAGGAATTGGGTTTCAAGCAGGAGAAGTACATTTTGTACTGCGATAGCCAGAGCGCTATCTATCTCGGTAAAAATTCCATTTCATTCGAGGTCAAAACATATCGATGTGAGGTATCACTGGATACGGGACGTCCTGAGCTCAAGGCTGTTAGAACTCAGGAAAATTCACACCGACGACAACGGTGCCGATATGTTCACGAAGGTTTTACCGAATGAGAAGCTTGAAATCTGTCGTGTCATAGCCGGGATGACAAAACTCTCCACATAGTCAGAGTGGGGAGATTCAGAGAACTACGATTGGCTTGATCCCAACTCAGGGTACGTAGGCAGTCATACAGATGCAGCCAGGGGAGGATCCTTTGAGGATCCGATTTGGATGATTGATGGTCGGCTCAGATTTTGGGGAAATCTTCACCGAGGGGGAGATTTGTTGAAGCAAAGTCAAGCAGCTCACATGCAGAAGTAACGTGCGCCGAAAGTTGAAGGTGACAGAAGTTGGATGCCAGCCACTGCCAACTTGCGTGTGTGTGTGTTTGTGAAGTTGGCAATTGCCAGCTTGCTCAAACCGCGTGACACTGTTCACGCGGTTTGAGCACTATATAAGGAGCCCAAAAATCATAAGTTAATTATCCCTAAATGTGTGAAAGTGTAGTGAGAGTGATTGGTGAGAGTTTTTTGTAAAGCTTGTATTGGAAGCTTTGTAATTCTTTTGTGGGTATATAAAAGAAGAGTTTTCTCTCAAATTATCCTCTATTCGTGTGTGTTTATTCACAACAAGTTGGGGCCAAATGGAGTGGTGAGATGAAGTGGAAAAACTACTGTGACAATAAATCCCATTAGCAAAATCATAATTCATAAGTGGAAGCAGGCAAAAGTACTTACAGCCAAATGTCAAAGTCTCTTTTTTTTTAATATTATGTTAAATTTGTAGTTAATAGGTGGCAAAGAAAGCTAGTCCACTGAAAAGCACTTTTGTTTCAACGAGTGGGATTTGGGCTCTGTATTTTTTATAACTTATAAAAATAGTAAAATCGAGGGGGGAAAGTTCTGGGTAGTGGGTTTTAAGACTAAACAGACCTGGCTTGCACAGAAAGCCATTGATGATTTGCAGATTGTGGAGCATTAACCAATAAAGAAGGTGGGAAAATATAAAACAATTTCGAAAAGGAAATAGAAAAGAAAGGCACTCAAATGGTTCAAATAACCACCGAAAGTGAGAGAATTTAGTTTATTCGATAGGACTTGAGTCAACCAAAGAGATATATATATATTTTTTTTTGGAAAAGTTGGAAATCTCGCCGTTAAATCATCCGACCGGAATTTAAGCGGAATAAATAAAACCTTCGACTATTATAGGTCCTACTGGATTCGAACATCCGACCCGAACTTAAGCGGAGCAAATAAAATCTCCGACTGCCCCAGACCCTCCTAGATTTGAACCCATGATCTGAATGCCAGATTTTGAACCTTACACTGTCAAATCACGTCCCTTGAGACCAAAGAGATATACATCCAGAAGCGCTTTTGCTAATTTATTTGGTGGTGGAAACATTGTGTATAGTAGGAGGTGATTGAGAGTAGATATGGTAATTTGGACGGATATTTTAGATATCTATAAATATTCGTCCAATATCCGTAGTTTATTGGATATGTTATGGATATGAAATTATATATCTACTTATCAGATATCTACTATCTTTAAAAAAACTAAAGATGAGATTGTATAATTTATTTTATTTTTTGAAATTGATATTTAAAATTATGTAGATTACTAGTGTTACGTTATTTGTAGTATTATATACGATGATTGTATTGAAATTGATATTCAAAACTATATTGAACAATTTGTAAAAAAATATTGTATTTGTATCAAATGAATCTATTGTATTGGATATCATATATCTGTTAATAGATTTCTAATGTTTATAATTTTTACGGATATTTTAAACATATGTTTATTCATATTGATTGACGGATGTCGGTCTCAAAAATTTTAACAAATATAGAATTTCGATAGTGGATATTTCAAAAATTATGAATATTCCACCTACTTCATATCTGCTGTCATCTCTAATTGAGAAAATGTAAGGAAAATTTATAAAATTGACTCATTATCTTTTTTCATTCTCAAAATTAATTATCTTTTTTCATTCAACTCACATTTTGATAAATATGTTTAAGGATCAAATACAATCATTTATTCCTAAATTACCCCTAGTTAAATAACAACCAATCATTTCCTCATTTTTGTCTTCCAACAGAAATCAAACCAACAATTACATGATTTATATGGTTAATAATGATTTTATTAATTGGGTTTTGTTGTTATGATAGTTTTATATGATTTATTAAGTTAGGAAACATTTAATGTAATTTTTTTTATATAAAAAAGGTCGAAAATTAAAGTTAATTTGAAGGAAAAAAATTACATGTGGGGGACGGTTTTGGGAACCCATACCACGCAGGCGTCGGTTTTGGTTGCCCACACCGCGCGAGTGTGGGCGCCCGCTATGGCCCTGACGCCTGCGTGGCTACCTGGGTGTGGAAACCGACACCTATTTGTAATATTTTTCAGAAAATCAATTTTTACATAAATTAATTTTAATTTTTGATCTATTTCATCATATTAAGTGTTACCCAACTAATGATAGATGATAATATCTTTTATAATTGTGTTTTTGATGAGTTTATACTAGTGATATGGTCTTGAATTTGTATTGTTAGCTTAAATTCTCTAATTCAACTTATGATGACAATTTGATCAGAAAAATTTTATCTTTGCTCAAATAAAAATATTTTTTCAAAGTTAGGTTAATTTTGAAGAAAAGTTAATGGGACAATTTTGTAAATTTCCCAAAATGCAATGCTTGTGCTTTATAACTTTATTTATATATTTCAATCTGCTTTTCAAGTACAAAAGTCGAGCAGAAAATTGTCAAAGCATGTCGAAAAATCTGCAGCTATTTTTGGGTTTCATTGAAGCAACCATCCAGAGGAAGCTTGAGTTTTGTGAGTGCAAAGGGATTGGTTCTAACCAAAACTAAATCGACAAGCCAACAAATTGTCTTTGATTATCAAATATCATCATAAGCGTCAATTAAACCAGAATCCACAAGTATTCCCACTATTTCAACTTCTATGACAACACAAAAAAACATGTAATCAATCGAAACCAGGGTAATATTTGGCAAATTTTGTTTTCTCTGCTGAAATCTCATGGACTGGAGTGCTAAATACAAGGAAAAAAAACAAGAAATACAAAAGAAACAAAGATTTTGCAGGAGGACGCAACATATCCACTGTAAACCAAATCTACGGAAGGAAAAAAAAGGTAACCTGGTTTGGATGTCAGGCCTTCTGCAGAATATGACATCCAAAATGTACATGGGCCCAATCCGGGATGAGATGTGCTGATCATATTGTATGAGAAAGCCAAACTCAGATGTCCTAAGCATGGAGGTGTGTTATTACTAATGTTAATACATATGCGAAAAAATCGTTCCTAAGCAGCTGTTGCAACCTGTACCGGTTTCTCAATTCCTTGAATATCAATTATTCTCAGCTTGGTAAGTTCCTGAACAGAGAGGAGTCCATGTGTCAAGAAAAATAAAAACATGAATCAACATGTAAGGAAAAACAAACAATTCTTTAGCAGACCTGGCGATGTCCTTTAGTACGTCGATAGTTCTTTCTTCTCTTTTTCTTGAAAATAATCACCTTTGCATCTAATGCCTGAGAGAAAAGGAGAGAAGATATTGTGATCAAATAAATATAGTATAAACTTTTAAACATTACAAAGATACGATTTGCATAAATTGATGCTTAGGTCGATGCAACTTATTCTGCAACAAGCCAACAATATCTACAACAAAGTGAAGTCTGCCATATTCCTAATTTTTGCAACTAGTAATCAAACTCCTAATAAGGATAATAGCACTCCACAGCCAACGGATCTACCATTTAACAGAAGCCCTCCCCTCCCCCCTAGCTTTACTAGAAAAAAAGGAATTTAGCATAATATACCTATATTTCATGCATATAAGCAATTAGAAAGTTGGTGTACCAATGATGCTGGTTTAGGTAAAAACCAGTTTGTCGAATTTTCAGCAAGTATCTCCTTAAGGCTCATCCATGATCCAACCTACTGGATAACTTCTATGGTCAATTGGTCATGGACTATTTTATAGAGCCTCTCTAGTAGTAGACTAGTAGTTAGTTTAATTTAAACCATAACTTGTCACATATGAAATTTGATTCTTGGCTGGAAAAAACTCTATAGAAAGGTTACCAGAGTTTGATAGTGTTAGTAACCTTTTTCCCTTTGATAATGCCATGAAAAACATAAACAAGAAGGGGTAAACAGGGACAGGAGGGGGAGGGAGAGAGAGAGAGAGAGAGAGAGAATAGGTGTCAAGTGTCAACTTACATGCTCCTCAACAACTGCATGAACAGCTGCATCTGGTACCATGGGCCTACCAATGATCGTTTGACTTTGTGAACCCAAAATCAGAACCTTGTTCAAAATCAACTGCAACAGAAGCAATCATGTAAAGAAAATATTAAAATCAACTAAATGATATGGGAAAAGCGCATATAAGTTTGTTGTTTTTCTTAGGCATATAGACTACACACTTATCTCAAACAACAGGTTACAACAATCAGTAAACTCAAAGCAAGTTCAACCTATCGCCAATGCAGTCTCAGGCCACAATCCCGTTAATGTTCCAAGCAGCCATGGATACTCACATTTATCAAACCTGGGAACAATGAGCAGCGGCGAGGATGTTCTTAAGAAAGCTCTCAGAAGTCAGAACATGATAACTTTAATTATTTTTTCTCAATTTAACATAGCTTAGTACATAGTACTGTTCTCAACCCAACCCAACACAACACAATACAACAACATTCTAATCCCAAGGGACGTCATCTCCTTGCCCTTGCATCATCTTCGAGAGAATAAGCCATTGAATATTGCAATCTATTTTCTCTAGAAATAGAATTTTTTTCATTGTCATTTCAAATATAACATCAACAAGGATCCACTATTCTAATTAAGCACAAAATGCCAAACTTGACGAGCAAAACAAAAAACAACCCACCTTGTCATTCACTTCACAGAACTTCAATCTCTCAGTAAAAATCGAATCGCCATTGCTCACCTTAAACTGATGTGACCCAATCTGATAAACAAGCATATTAAAAATTCCCCATAAAAAATTTACAAATAAATAAATAAATGAACATTACAAAATATCACCTGAACAACAGCAAAAAACGGTTCGTATTTTTTAAAAACCCCATCCGACTTCAAAAGTGGACCCACCACTTTATACCCAATGTCCGCCGCCTCGGACTCCGTCTCTTCCACCGTGTACTCCCTCTCCAAACCCGGCACCGTATCGTCAATATCCTCTCCCTCTGAACTCTCATCGTCAGTCTCTTCGTCTTCGGCTACCACTTCGTCTCCGTCTTCATCATCGCTTTTGTTGGAAGAGAAATGAAGATAGTGGGACCAGCGAGTGGGTCCCGGCTTAGAAGAAATGTAGGACTTATGTTGGAACGGTGTTAGTGTTTTAAGGGAGATGGGTGTAGAGAGAGGAAGTGACGGAGGGGGTTTGAGTGACAGAATATCCGCCGCGTGTCGGCGTAGGGTGTGCAGACACCGTCGGTGAGCCATGGCTTTGCGGTGGCGCTCACGGCATATGGAGTCACCAGGGTTTAGACTCAGTGGAGGCCGGGTTTTGATTCTTTTGTTTTTGAGTGCCTCAGTTTTTTCGCTCCGGTAGTGGAAAATGTGTAATAACATTCAGGTCCCTGTGTTTCATAAAATCACAAATAGATACCGAATTTGCATCTACATTTCATGCATTGTAATCTTAGGAGGACAAATAGATAATTTTTTATATCCATTTATTAGATGGATCAAGTATGAATATTGTCATCCCAATAAAATAGAGGTAAAATCCTCGTGTGAACGGGAACTCGCGGGCCCTGGTATATTAGGGGCTAATCATGGGATAATTTTTGTACATGTTGATTAAAAGGAACGAATACAGATAATGACATCCTCATACCATATTTGACATGTTGTCATCCCTATTGTTATCCTCTAGCCTAGGATGACAATATAGACATATATTTTGGATATCCGCAAATATTCATCTAATAAAATACATGATATTTATAGTTTAATGGATATTGGATATTGGATAATTAGTTGTGAATATTAAATTAGATATTCATAATGGACATTAGACGTTGGTAAATATCAATATCATACCTATCGAATATTTGTACTCCAATAACTAAAGATGAGATTGTATAATTTATTTTGTGTGGAAATTGAACTTCAAAATTATATTGAATTGCTAGTGTTGTGTTAATTGTATAATTTAGGGGTGTGTATCAGTCAATTCGGTCAGTTAATCCTTGATTTTTTAACCGAATCGAAATTATTTCTTAAGTAAATGTTCAACATATTTAACCATATGATAACACATAACCATAAACCAACATAATCATTATTTTTCGATCAGTTTTGGTTAATTCAGTTATTAACCAGTTCAGAATCTCCACAAATAATAATTCGCAGCATTAATACAAATTTAAATTTATCAAAAAGACAAACATATATGTGTTTAACAACAGAAGACGAATTTAAATTCATCAAAAAGCAGTCTACAGCTACATTCAGTAGAGGCATAAGGTAAAAATTTTAATTTCGTTTGAATTAAATATATATATAAAGTCAAATTATGATTTATAATCGGTTAATTCGTCGGTTCGGTTATACAAATCTCATAACCTTAACCAAACCGAAAAATCGAAAAATTTAAAAATTTTAACCGAAAAAAATTGATTTAATCACAATAACCGAACCATTATAAAAAAAATTGGTCGGAACAGTTCGATTAATCGGTTAAAACCGATTAATGCACACTCATAATTGTAGTCTTATATGTGATAATTGTACTGAAATAGATATTGCTGAAAAAATTTGCATTAGATTATTCAATGTGAATTAAAAAAAAAAAAACTAGTTGTATCGGATATTGTATATTCATTAGTATATTTTTAATTTTTATGATTTTACTAATATTTCAGACTGATACAGATACCTGCATTGATGGACGAATACGAATGCAATACTAACCCTAAAAATTTATTGCGGATACGAGATTTTAGTAGATGCGAATATCTCAAAAATTAAGAATATCATATCCCATCCCTATTATCCTCCCTTAATTTCATAATAGAATTTTAGGATAATGAAATTATTGACTATATTTGCACATGTCAAGTTAGAATTTTAGTATATCTACAAAAACAAATAATACAATTCGTTTCATGAGTACGAACTCCACCAAATTTACAAATTTTATTTTCAACTGATGAAAAGCCATCTTAAAATGGCCAAAGAGCTCATTATGTGCCAGAGAATCGCTTACAGTGTTATTTATGGTGGACTCGAAGTTTGGATTATCAGAAGCCATTACAGTGAGCAACAAATAACAGAAAGGAATTCTTTCTGGAAAATATAACCTTTTGAAGGAATTGTCAAATTTGAAAGGAGAGATGGCAAAGGATACATTTCTGCAATTCTGAATATACAGCACTTTTGTAAATGTAGAGATATCTTCAGATGTGAACAACGAGCACCCCCAGTGAAATATGAAACAATGCTAATATAGGTAACCGACCAATGAAGTGAATGCTCAATAAGTTGACTCCTTCCCTTAAAAACATGGCTAGAGCAACACAAAAACTGAAGCATCTAGAATTAGAAGTACACAGATGGGTATTCAGGCAAAACTAAAAACTTTCTACTTGAGCAAATACCAAGAAAACAGAAGCGATATGACTGACTAGGGTGTAGTGTTCAGGATCTGGCCTCTAGGTCTTGGGTTCGAATTCAGAGGTGCGTTTATTGTAAGAACTTGGGGATGTCGGGGGTTTTATCTGCTCTGCTTAAGCCCGAGTCGGATGATTTGGCAGCGGGATTTCCAACGTTTCCAAAAAAAAAATAACGAAAGATTCGATTCTCCTAATTTAGAACATCAGGGAAACAGTCTTGTTGTAGAAGAATATTACTGCATACACTAAAACGTGTATTACACATAGCAAGACAATGAATTAACCTATTTACAACCACAAGCAGTTGCCAGTTCAATGTATGCAGCTAGAAAGAAAAAATACCAAAAAGGATGACATATTTGTACATAGGAAACTTATAAGGCAACAGCTTATGGATCATTCATGATAGCAGCAAGATCATTAACAAAGCTCTAATTACCATGAACAAGATATGGAATATAATAGTTCTGTTTCATAAGTTCTTGCATAGATGAACCCAAAAGACAATATTGAAACAAAAGGGTAAGAAATTACCAAATGACAATACATAATTGAACTTTCATTGGAAGCAGATAAAACTCTGGCCGCTTGAAGAGAGTGCTTCCCACTTCCCAGCATTGCTGCATGCTTCCTGCCTTACACATTCGCAGTCCATCTCAAGATGCATGTTAACAATTTCTCAACTTCATGCACTTCAACAAAGAAGCTAATCATTTATATTTAAACCCAAAAAAATTCTCGCAGTACAACCATCCTCCATCTATGTTTGCCAATGTTATCTGATCCAGAAAGGGCTCCCTGATTTGCTCATATCGTACAAAATTGTGCAAACTGCAAAGCATGTGGTGGCTTCATAGCAATCAACTGGGTACAAAGAAATGCTCTGCTTCCCCAACTTTTAAACTCTCCCAGAAATTAAAGAAAAGAGCAGATAATGATCAACACAAAACTAAACTTAACCATAAGCAAGCAATATCCACATTCACCCGCCATCGCAACTAAAACAACACAAGCAATCCTGATGATTGTACTCAATTCCCCCATTGCCACTACTATATTTTCATGCTCACAAAAATTCATTTTTCTACACACTTGCAGCTCAAACTAGTCCATATATAACTTCTTCATAAACAAACTAAATCAGAAATCACCAAAAGCCCAAGGCATTCGGTTTTACTCATTTTCACATTCAATAAATTATCAGATGGAACAATCTCAGTAAAGTTCTATGATATGATCCATAAAATCATATCAACAACTTTCAAATTCCATATTTGAAGATGAAAGAGCAGAATGAACATGAAAGAACATAAGCTACATTGTACTTAATTTCAAAGTAGAAGTAAAATAAAATCACCATTGCAGTACAATCTACACAATTAAAAAGAATAAAAAAAAATACTTCAACACAAACATCAATCATACTTTTTTTTTAAAAGTTTAGAAATCCAACCGCCAAACCATGAACTTCCTCATACAAAAAAAATACACCGGAATTTGAACCTAAATTTAGGGAACCAAATCCTATGTCACCGAGCCACAGGCGTCAATCATACTTTTCCCTCCAAGAATACACAAGAAAAAACACCCACGAGAGAGCCAATAAGACATCGCCAACTGTCTTCCTCAACCAATCCCAAGCCAAATACTCAACCCTCCGTTCAAAGTAAACCCTCCACAGGGCCATGAAAATAAGCAAAACGACACACCCTTTAGCGAAAAACGACTGGAACTCTTTATCCTTAACGAAAGACACCATGAAGATTAAAAACCCAATTGCGAAGAGGAGCAGACCCGAGAATGAATCGGAGGTCCGAATTAAGAGCTGGTCGTGCGGGTTCGAACCGAGCAGTTTAGTGGCGGTTTTGACTCCGTGCGTGAACGTGTAAATTTCCTTCATGTCGAACATCATTAGGGCCCCACTAACAAGTGCGATCAAAGAGTGGAGAAGGCAAATCACGAAGAACGCTCCCGATGATGACATTGGTGAGTGTTTTTTTTTTATCGGACGGTGATTAACGGGTCTCTGGGGCGACTATAGTTGTGTTAAGAATTTACATAAAATATTAATAAGAAGAAAATTTTAACAGAAATTTCTTTTATCATCATTTTACTTATGAAAATTTGCTTTAATATATATGTCGGAGGTATTTTCAAATATCAAGTCATTTGAACAGTACGACAATGGTAGAAAGTAGACCCGGCCGGCGGTTCGGTTCCGGTTCGGAACCAAACCGAACCGGCCGGTTTCCAGTTCCACAAGTGTGGAACCGGAAAGTCGAACCGAACCGGAACCGAACGGTTCGGTTCCGGTTCGGTTCGGTTTATTTATTTTTTTTTAATTAATTAAAATAAAAAAATAAGAGGAGTCAAATCATTAAATAAAAAAAATTTATTAATTAAAAAAATGAGATTAAATTTATAAATAAAAAAAATTTTATTACATTGAAGAGCTTGAGCTTAAATTTTTTAAAATTTAAGTTGTCTACGTATCCTCCAAAGGTGAGAGGAATCAAAGCTCACGTAGTTTCATTACAAGTTTAAGACATATTCCCTTTGTAAATTATAATTTTACATTTATCAATCATCATTATCAGTTGATCCTTCGGCTCCGGGTCCGCAGCTTCCGCTTGCACTTGATGCAGAAGCATTATCGAACAAATCTTCAAAATCATCGGGGGCATCTTCTTGTTGTCTCAGATCAGCTCGAGTCCAATCATCCACACAAGCTGTTGCTTCTAGAGTGCTTGGATGTAATGAAGATCGCCTAGCTTCCAATATATTACCTCCCAAGCTGAAGGCTTGCTCAACCGCAACGGTGGAAATAGGTGCTGCCAATATCTCTTTAGCAATAATAGATAAAACATGATATATATTTTGATGCCGGTTCCACCATTCAAGGATTTTAAAATTTTTACTGCATAAACTTTCATTAGAAAACTCAAAATTTGTAGATAAATAATTATCTAATTCAGGGTTATTAGTTGTTGTCGTATCCCTAGATTTTTTATTTCGTTGCAATAACCAACGATCCCCTGCGCTAAGTCTTGGTTGAATTATCGGTTCGCTACTAGATTGACCTATTGTTCCTAAGTTATATCTTACAATATAATCATTAAATAAAATAATTAAATCACTTCTTAAATTCGTCATTATGCTCGTAATATCAATGTCATCTAATATTCCTAAATAACCATAGTAAGCTTGTAAACCACCATTCAAACCTTCTAATTTAAATTTAGGATCAAAAACAGCAGCAATAAGATAAAGTAAAGGAATTTCTCTAAAATAATTCAACCATTTTACCTTCATAACAGTAATGGCTTCGAGCAAAACAATATCATTAGGGTTGTCACTGTCAACATGTTCATCGAGAGTGCCAACAATATTCAAACTTTCAAGAAGAAATAAATGTGCAGTGGGATAATAAACACCGCTAAAAACCAAAGTAGCATCATTAAAAACTCTTAAAATATCTAAAATTCTTTCACAAATATCCCATTGACTAGGATAAAGTGTGATATTTTGAACATGTTGAGAAAAAAAACTACATAATGCATCTTTGTATTGAAGTGCTTGACATAAAAGAAAATAAGTAGAATTTCAACGTGTTGGAACATCTCTAGAAAATTTAATCGGTTTAATACCATTTATTTTACAAAACTTGGTCCATTCCCTCCTAACTTGAGAATATGACCAAATACAGTTAAGTGCCGTTTTAATAGGATCAAGGAAAGGAGATAATAATTTTAGACCGTCTTGCACACATAAGTTTAGGACATGACATGTACAACGAATATGAAAAAATCGACCCCCTAAATTTGGTTGACATATTTCTTTTAAATCATTGATGGATGCAGTATTTGCAGATGCATTATCAAATCCAATTGTTAAAATTTTTTCTCCTAAACCATATTCATCAAAAATTACCTTAATCATTCTATAAATATTATGTGCAGTATGTTGGTCATCAAAAACTCTAAATGCAATGAGTCGTTTTTGCATGGTAAATGATGCATCAATCCAATGACAAGTCACACCCATGTATGAGTGTGTTTGCCAATGGTCACTCCAAATATCAGAACATATAGAAATACGACCTTTAATCTCTTTAAATATTTCATTTAAAATAATTTTACCATCTTTATATAATTTGAAAATATGACGTTTTGTTGTGTTTCGAGTCATTCTACATGCAGCAGGGTTTAAAGCATTATGCACGTAATTAGTAAAATGAAGTTTTTCACCAAAGCTTAAAGAAAGATGTGCCATACATGTTAATTTCGCAAATTCTTCTCTATTTTTTGCATCAGAATATTTAAATAAATCTACACTACTCGTACCTCTACTAGATGATGCGTACCTGGCCATTTGAGTCTGCGTCGTATCAATGCCAAATTCAACCGGATGATGTTTCTCCATGTGCTTGATCATATTTCCGTATCCACCAGAAAATTTATAGATAACCCCACAATAGTTGCAAATTGCTCGTTGTAAACCATCGTCTAGGCGTTCCAAATTAAAATGAATTTTGAAAATATCGGAGGACCGAGCCTTAACTTCTCTTCTCCGTGATTGTGCACTGACACTGGGGCCGCTCTCTTGGGTCGGCATATTTGACATTATGTTCTCGGATGAGCTTGCCATTTGAATAATTGCGATGCGAATGCCGAATGTGATAACAAATTAATTAACAACTAAAATAAGAGAATTGTATTGAAGTAAGATTGAGAATAAGAGATTTATAGAAAATGAGAAAGTTGAGAAATTGGTGTGATGAAATTATGAAAAATGAATCCTATTTATAGAATTTTAGAATTTTTTTGATACCAAAAATGCCCCTAAATATAACCGTTTTATTACCGTTATTAGGGGTACATTAGTAATTTTTATTTTATATAATAAATTTTTTTTTATAATTTTTTTTTTATTTTTTTTTTGGCAGGGAGCCAAACGGCTCCCTGCTGCATCCCCCCAACGGCTACTGCCGTTGGGGGAATAAGGCCCCCAACGGCTAGTAGCCGTTGGGGGCCTTAGGGTTCCTGTTGGAACCCTACTTATGGTCAGGTCGGCATTAATGATCTTAATTAAAAGGGAGTTATCCTTTCTACTAGACCCGGCCACGGTTCCGGTTCCGACTATATAACATAACATGTTCCGGCAGAGGAGGCCGAGCATTTGGTAACAATGGCCGACCACTTCAGCACGGCTAGTCGGATACCATCAGATCGGCATCAGTTTCTCTCATGTCAGAGGATCGTTGGGACCGACCTCATGAAGGCCGAGCAGATAACAAGATATTTTCCACCGCCTCATCCTTATTGGATAAGGTGATGGGACATTATCCTTACGAGATAAGATGATGAGACATGGTAATGATGAAAACAATATATTTTCGGCCAAGTGGCCTTGGGGGAAAGAATCTCATTAATAAGTTCACATGGGCAGTGTCCACTAGAAGGGGCATAGAACCGCCTCTTTTTAGTATAAATAGGAGAGAGGAATACATTTGTAAGGGTTGATAGATTTTGTTAGAAAAAGCTAGAAGAGTCAGTTAGCCTCTTACAAAAGAGATCAAAAATGAAGAATTTGAATCACTCTGTAAACTCAAAAGACACGGTTTTCACACTGACCGACCACAAAACAAGTCGGCCGAGCATATTTCAGTAATAAAACACACATCCGTTTTGTGCCCGTGGACGTAGGTTGGATTCAATCCGCCGAACCACGTTAACTCTATGTGTCAATCTGAGTGTTTTACCTCTTTATGTTGAAGGAAGGCTATCCTAGGAACAATATTCAATTATTGTCCCTGAGACGAAAACCAGCCGTCAACAGTTGGCGTCGTCTATGGGGATTTCGGCAAAAAGCAATCTACGTAATAGGACGATGGCAGAAGGTGGAAACCACCGGTCGTCAAAAAGTTCAACAACATAATGGATGGAGAAAATGTATGAAAGTCTGAGGAAAGATAGGGAGGTTAACCAAACTCTTTTGAAATCCATGATGGACAAACTGGAAAAAATGGAGAAGACAAATATTGAAAGACTTGAAGCTAGAACCAGCCGGAGAAGAAGCGAAATAGCGGAAGGAAAGAGAGTTGTAGATATGAGTGAAGATGATGAACCCATGAGGAAGGCCTCCGGCAGGATGAGGTCTCTGGTGATAGAAAAGAGATTTGCAAACGGAGGATACATGGGAGGAAGAAGAGGAGAGGCAGTCGCCAAATTCCTCCTATGATAGTCCACACGACATCAGAATGGAAGATATGAGGCGTGGCGGAGTTGAACGGGAAATTTCTAGTCGCGGCATACGTCGTGCTCAGAATGACAGGCGCGATGAAGGTCGTGGGGGCAGAATGATAACATTGATGACATCATGAAAGCTTGGTTAAGGAAAGAAATGACCAAGTAGGAAGAAAGTTTCAAAGATGATGCAGGAGATGCTCGGGATGATGAGGTTGAATCTCCCTTTACAGAGGAAATAAGGTCAGCAAAATTTCCAAAACGATTCACCATGCCAACCATGACACTCTATAAAGGTCATACTGATCTGAAATCGCACGTTGAGGGAGTTGCGGCTTGTAAAACAGGGGGATGACGAACCCTTGGAAATCTTTATCAAACGGTATCACAACATGGTGCTCGAGGTTAGGGGATATGAGTCGTCGGAGGCCTTGAAGAGTTTGAAATGGGCCTTGAGGGTCGGGAGACTATGGACCCACTTAAGAATTCAAGACACACCAGACTATGCCACCGCATTAGAGATAGCACGAAGGTTCATTTTGCTGGAAAAAGAGGAGAAAATATTCAGAAGAGGCACAACAACAAAAGAAAGGGCAGTAAGGGCAGAAGCTCCTCGGATGCAAGATATAGAGATCATAAAATCGCCTCCGAGACAGAGGGAGTTCAAGCCAATGCCTCCGAACAATCAAGAAAGAAGAATTCCGGCTCAAGTGAACCAGGTCGCCCGGGAAGAGGCGTACGTCTCTTTGAACAAACCATTGAGGCAAATCGTCACGGAGATTCAAGGCAGGGGCCTCTTGGCGGAGCCTGACTTCAGGAGGTATCCAGCTGATATAAGGAATAATGGATCCTATTGTATGCACCATAATTTAAGGGGGCATACGACAGATGGATGCAAAGATCTGAAAGAACAAATGGAAGACTTAGCACGCAATGGTTACCTGAATAACTACATCGACCATGAAATTATGGCGGCTAGGCAAAGGTCAAACCACAGGCAGGTGAATACCATTGCTAGAGGAAGAACGTTGGCCATAAATTCTAATCGGACGAGGAAGAATTATAATCATACCCGGGGGCCAGAGGTTTTGGCAATGGAACAAACACCAGGAGCTCAAGATGGTCGGTCAGTGCCAATAATGTTCACAGATGAGGATGCTCGGGGGGTGAATTTCCCCCATGATGATGCTTTGGTAATTAAGGCAGTAATCGGCGGATCCGAGGTGGACAGGATCTTAGTGGATCCCGGAAGCGCGGTGGATGTAATTTCCGAATAAGCCTTGGATGGTCTCGAAGTGGAGTATGCAACCCTAACTGATGATGAGACTCCCCTATATAGCTTCGGGGGTTCAACAG
Source organism: Zanthoxylum bungeanum (assembly GCA_019454045.1). Taxonomy (NCBI): domain Eukaryota; kingdom Viridiplantae; phylum Streptophyta; class Magnoliopsida; order Sapindales; family Rutaceae; genus Zanthoxylum; species Zanthoxylum bungeanum. Next base: position 815,067 of record SKCR01025821.1, on the reverse strand, counting down.
TGGTTCCGTTGGGAAGAATACAGTTGACAATGACAGTTAGGACCTTTCCCCGGACCCGGACGATTATGACGGATTTTACAGTAGTAGACTGCATGAGCAGTTACCAGGTTATCGTTGGTCGGCCATTTATGATGAAGTTAAAAGCTGCAATATCATGCTACTACTTGAAGTTGAAGTTTCCTACTCGAGACGGGATTGGAATCGTGTGCGGTAGTCAGAAAGCCGCCTGGAGTTGTTTTGCCACCCTCTCGAGGGAGACTCTTTGTATTGAAGATGGTGTCCAGAAGAGAAATGGAGATGAAGACGGGGAAGGAACGAGTAAAATACTGGGTCATCGGCCAAAGAAAGTTTCTCGGCTAGGGGCGATTGAAGAATTAGAGTCAATAGAACTGTTCGGGTCAGGCAAAAATGTGAAGATAGGGGCAGACTTGGATGGAGCCCTGAAACATGACTTGTTGAAGTTCTTAAAACAATATCCGGATGTGTTTGCATGGGGCATAATGATATGCCCGGTATAGATCCGAAATTTATTAATCATCGTCTGGCGGTGGATCCGGCTCACAAGCCGGTCAAACAGAAAAGAATGATCTTTAACCAGGAGCTGTGCGAGGCGATAGCCACCGAGGTAGAAAAGTTATTAAAATATGGATTTATCAGAGAGGCGAGGTACCCAGACTGGGTGTCAAACGTGGTATTAGTAAGAAAGCCCACCGGAAAGTGGAGGATGTGTGTAGATTTTACCGACCTCAACAAAGCTTGCCCAAAAGACAGCTTCCCACTACCGAAGGTGGACCAATTGGTAGATTCAACGGCCTGCCACGGGCTGCTCAGCTTTATGGACGCATTCTCAAGGTACAACCAAGTCAAGATGCATCATGAGGACGAGGAAAAGATAACTTTCATCACCGACCAAGGGCTGTATTATTACAAAGTAATGCCCTTCGGTTTAAAAAATGATGGGGCGACATTTCAGAGATTGATAAACAAGATCTTCAAGCCACTGATCGGTACATCCACGGTGGTGTACATCGATGATATGATAACTATGTCCATGGAGCCATCCTGTCATGTAACTGATCTAGAGAAGACCTTTGAGTTACTACAGAAGCATGACCTGAGATTGAATCCGGAGAAGTGTGCTTTCGGGGTGGCCTCGGGAAAGTTTTTGGGTTATATGGTGAGCTCCAGAGGCATAGAAGCAAATCCTCGGAAGATCTGGGCTATTCTGGATCTGAAGTCTCCTGGGACGGTTAAGGAAGTACAAAGCCTAACCGGTCGAGTGGCCGCATTGAATTGTTTTATTTCTCGAGCAACCGACAAATGTCACTATTTCTTCAAGGTTATCAAGAAGGTGAAAAGAGAGGTCAACTAGACAACGTAATGCGAGGAGGTCTTCCAACAGTTAAAGCAGTACTTGACACAACCCCCACTTTTAGCAAAGCCAATCCCAGATGAGACCTTATTCTTGTATTTAGCTGTTTTTGAGCATGCTTTAAGTTCAGTATTAGTACAAAAGGCTGATAAAGTTCAAAGGCCGGTATATTATGTTAGCAAAGCTCTGTTAGATGTTGAAACTAGATATTCAACGCATGATCTGGTCGCCTTGTCATTAGTTACTGCGGCCCGGAAATTATGACCTTACTTCTAGACCCATCATATTGGGGTTTACACCAGTTGTCCATTGAGGCAGATCCGGCAAAAATCGGAGGTCTCAGGTAGGTTAGTAAAATGGTCGGTAGAGTTAATTGAACACGACATTTCCTACATACCAATGGCAGCAATAAAGGGTCGGGCTTTGGTGGACTTTGTGGCAGAATTTACGGCACCCCAGGTTTTAACTATTATGGAAGGTGGATGAGAGTTGTCGGTTGATGGATCCGTCGGCTCATAAGGTGGTGGAGCTGGGATTGTATTGAAAATGGGTAAAGGAGATGAGATAATGTACACCTTAAGATTCGCCTTCGGGGCCACTAACAACGAGGCAGAATATGAGGCAATTTTGGCCGGCTTAAGGTTATGCGCGGAAATGGGTGTTCGTGATGTAATTGTGAAGAGTGGCTCCCAGTTTGCCATCCAACAACTGAATTGAGAATTCCAGGCCAGAGAATCAAATATGATAGCCTACTTGGCAGCGGTAAAAAGTTTGGTCGGAAGAATGGGGAGTGTAGAATTTGAGCAGATCGGTCGGGAGAATAACCATCAAGCAGATTCTCTAGCACGACTCACTTCATCAATTAGATCGGAAAAGCCCAGAACAATTCCTCCGATCTGTCTCCAAGTAAAAAGTGTGGGAGAGCCCGAAGTAATAGAGCTGGATGTGGAGAGCGGGTCTCCTTGGATGCAGCCGATCAGAAAGTATTTTGAAACGGGGGAGGTACCAGAGGAAAAGAAAGAGGCCATAAAATTAAAGTATAAAAGCAACATGTTTTCTTTGATTGAATGAGTGTTGTACCGAAGAGGTTATATGGTGCCACTCTTGAGATGCCTAGCAGAGGAGGAAACTGAGTATGTGCTCCGAGAGATTCATGCGGGGATTTGTGGGAGCCATGCTGGGGGACAATCAATTCCCTTTAAAGCTTTAAGGCAAGGTTTTTACTGGCCAACTATGCATCATGACGAGATAAGAATAGCCCGGAAATGCGACGGATGTAAAAAGAATGCCAACATCCACCGCCTTCCGGCAGAACAATTGACTACATTATCCAGCCTGTGGCCGTTCTCTCAGTGGGTCCTGGATATTATTGGACCAATGCCGAAAGGGCGAGGACAGACCAAGTACGTTATGATGGCCATAGATTATTTCACCAAGTGGGTAGAAGCTGAGCCTTTGTCTGCAATCACAGAGAAGAAAGCAACTTAAATTTTGAAGAAGAATATTATCTGCATGTTCGGGATTCCCCGGGCCGTCATCACGGATAATGGGAAGCAGTTCGACAGTAAAGGCTTCAGGAAGCTCTGTGAGGATCTCCAGATTGCCTTAAGATTTGCTTCACATGCCCATCTCAAGTCTAATGGATAGGTCAAGGCTGCCAACAAAACTATCAAAGCGAATTTTAAGGCTCGGCTCGAAGTTTACAGGGGGGTTATGGGTCGAAGAGTTACCAGAGGTATTGTGGGCGCATCGGACAACCTGCAAAGACTCCACGGGAGAAACCCCATTTTCTTTGTCTTATGGGTTTGAGGCGGTCATTCCGGCAGAAATTGGGATGACTGCCCACAGGGTTCAGCATTTTGAAGACGAGCAAAATGAGAAGCTCATCAGAAATCATATCAACCTGATCGAAAAAAAAAGATAGGTCGGCTATGAAGACTGCAATCTATCAACAAATAATGGCCCGATTCTACAACAAGAAAGTTCGAACCCGGTCATTCCTCTCAGGCGACCTAGTTTTAAGAAGAGTTACTCTGAACACCCGAATGTCGGAGGAAGGTTCGTTGGGTGCCAAGTGGGAAGGGCCGTATAGAGTTGTTGAAATTATGAGGCCGAGTGCCTATCTTTTGGAACAGCTGGACGACACCCGACTAAAGAAGCCTTGGAACGCTGAGATTCTAATGAAGTATTTTCAATAAGTTTTTTCTGGGCAGAAAGGTCCAATAATCGACCCAATAGGGGTTAAAAACTTAGTTATAGAGTCTCTCTTAAAATGACCCACATAGAGTTGTAAGAAGGGCAGTATGTCATACGAATATGAATAAAACTTTCACTCTTAAATTAAGAAGCTTGTCCATTTTTTTCTTGTTTTTTTGATTAAATGTGAAAGCTATGTTCGATATTTCAGGACATGCTCGATGCGTAGGGACGATTTGAGGTCAGAAAGGGCACAAAACCCGTGGCACGCCAATCACTGGTGTCATTATCAAACCCTCGGGTGGAAGTGCGTCGCCCTGGATCATTTCCTTTTAGGCAGGTCTGGATCCCTTCAAGGGATGAAGTGCATGAGGGAGCGCGCGAACCCCTCGTGGCAGCATCAGACTCCCGAGGTCGGAGCGTAACTACCTCATGACTTGCATCTTTGAGGGACATCTCGGGATAGCAACCACGGGGAGGGAGTTCCCCCGTGAAGCAATCTGCCCAACTGAGTCAGCAGTATCACCCCGGGATGGCGACTGCAGGGAGGGAATTCCCTCGTGAATGAATCTGCCTAATCGGTTTATGGGAGGTGACTGCGGGGAGCGTGTTCCCGTAGGTTTAGCTTGACCGCTTGGATCAAAGAGAAGCATATCACGGGGAGGTCTTTGCCCTCGTGGCGTTTGCAGGCTCCAGAGCCGTCCAAGCATAAGGGGGTTTTTTGCCTTTAGGGTCTCGGCCGCTCACCGATCCATATCTCGGCTCGTCGGGACGTCGAATTGTAAGATTCGGAATTATGTTTAGGAGACCGCGGACAGGACGATGTCTTGAGGCATCCGAGTTGTTATTTGCACTTGTGAAATTTTTTCGTTTGGGGTATGTGCTAAGTCACCCCCACTTTTTATTAATTTTACTTTATTCTAATCTTCGTTTTTTATTTTTCGCTGATCTGGCAAGGGGACGCCCGCGCCAGAGTTAGCAGAGCCTCGAATGTTGATTTACTTCCATTCTGTGTAAGTCTTGATTAGTATTCGGCTCGGGGCTGGATTCGTTCCGCCGAGGTTTCATGGTTTATTCGGCTCGGGGCTGGATTTGTTCTGCCGATGTCTATGTGTGCCATCGGTTCGAGGCTGGATTCGTTCCGCTGAGGCCTCTGTGTGCCATCGGCTTAGGGCTGGATTCGTTCCGCCGAGGCTTCATGGTAATTCGGCTCGGGCTGGATTTGTTCCGCCGAGGCCTATGTGTGCCATCGGCTCGGGGTTAGATTCGTTCCGTCGAGGCTTCATGGTTTATTCGACTCAGGTCTGGATTCGTTTCGCCGAGGTTTCATGATTTATTCGGCTCGGGGCTGGATTCGTTCCGACGAGGCCTCTATGTGCCATCGGCTCGGGGCTGGATTCGTTCCGCCGAGGCTTCATTGTTTATTCGACTTGGGGTTGGATTCGTTCCGCCGAGGCTTCATGGTCTCTCTCAGCTCGGGGTCGGGTTACGTCCCACAAAGTCAGCCTTTTGGTCTGGGGACGTAATATTCCCCTAGAGCAAAGTGTCTCTCTCAACTCGGGGTCGGGTTACTTCTCACCGAGTCATCCTTTTGGTCTGGGGACATAATATTCCCCCAGAGCCAAGTGTTTCTCTCAACTCGGGGTCGGGTTACGTCCCACCAAGTCAGACTTTTGGTCTGGTGATGTAATATTCCCCCAGATAGAGGTGTGCATCGGTCGGTTCGGTCGGTTAATCCTTGATTTTTTAATCGAACCGAACTTTTTCGGTTAAGTAAATGTGTAACCGATTTAACCATTATAACACATAACCAATTTAACCATTATATTTCGGTCCGTTTTAGTTAATTGGGTTATTAACCAGTCCAACAAATATAAATTCATCAACTCAACATTCAATAAAATAATTTAACACAAATATAAATTCATATTCATCAAATTTAATATTTAACCCAATATTATGAAATTTTGGGTTTCTTAATAGTTAATAATTTAACCGCAAAAACCGATTTAATCACCATAACCGAACCCTTATAACAAAATTATTCGGAACGGTTCGGTTAATCGGTTAAAACCGATTAATGCACACCCATACCCCCGGAGCCAAGTGTTTCTCTCAGCTCGGGGTCGGGTTACGTCCCACCGAGTCAGTCTTTTAGTCTGGGGACGTAATATTCCCCCAAAGCCAATTGTTTCTCTCAGCTCGGGGTCGTGTTACGCCCACCGAGTCAGCCTTTTAGTATGGGGACGTAATATTCCCCCAGAGCCAATTGTTTCTCTCATCTCGGGGTCGGGTTACGTCCCACCGAGTCAGCCTTTTGGTCTGGGGACGTAATATTCCCCCAGAGCCAAGTGTATCTCTCAGCTTGGGGTCGGGTTACGTCCCACCGAGTCAACCTTTTGGTCTGGGGACGTAATATTCCCTCATAGCCAAGTGTCTCTCTCAACTCGAGGTCGGGTTACGTCCCACCGAGTCAGCCTTTTGATCTGGGGACGTAATATTCCCACAGAGCCAAGTGTTTCTCTCAGCTCGGGGTCGGTTTACGTCCCACCGAGTCAGCCTTTTGGTGTGCGGAGGTAATATTCCCCCAGAGCCAAGTGTTTCTCTCAACTCGGGGTCAGGTTACGTCCCACCGAGTCAGCCTTTTGGTATGGGGAAGTAATATTCCCCCAGAGCCAAGTGTTTCTCTCAGCTCGGGTCGGGTTACGTCCCACTGAGTCAGCCTTTTGGTCTGGGGACGTAATATTCCCCCAGAGCCAGATGTTTCTCTCAACTCGGGGTCGGGTTACGTCCCACCGAGTCAGCCTTTTGGTCCGGGGACATAATATTCCCACAAAGCCAAGTGTTTCTCTCAGCTCGGGGTCGAGTTACGTCCCACCGAGTCAGTCTTTTGGTCTGAGGACGTAATATTCCCACAGAGCCAAGTGTTTCTCTCAGCTCGGGGTCGGGTTACGTCCCACCGAGTCAGCCTTTTGGTCTGAGGACGTAATATTCCCTCAGAGCCAAGTGTTTCTCTCAACTCGGGGTCGGGTTACGTCCCACCGAGTCAGCCTTTTGGTCTGGTGACGTAATATTCCCCTAGAGCCAAATGTTTCTCTCAGCTCGGGGTCGGGTTACGTCCCATCAAGTCAACCTTTTGGTATGAGGACGTAATATTCCCCCAAAGCCAATTGTTTCTCTCAGCTCGGGATCAGGTTACGTCCCACCGAGTCAGCCTTTTGGTATGGGGACGTAATATTCCCCCAGAGTCAAGTGTTTCTCTCAGCTCGGGGTCGGGTTACGTCCCACTAAGTCAGCCTTTTGGTCTGGGGACGTAATATTCCAGCCTTTTGGTATGGGGACGTAATATTCCCCCAGAGCCAAATGTCTCTCTCAACTCGGGGTGGGGTTACGTCCCACCGAGTCAGCCTTTTGGTCTGGGGACGTAATATTCCCTCATAGCCAAGTGTTTCTCTCAGCGCGGGGTCCGGTTATGTCCCTCCGAGTCCGCCTTTTGGTCTGGGGACGTAATATTCCCCCAGAGCCAAATGTTTCTCTCAGCTCGGGGTCGGGTTATGTCCCACAAATTCCGTCTCCTCGGTCGGCCAGAATGCAACCAGAGCCGATTTTGGAAGGCCAGAAGTGCAATAAAACATGCATTGACAAAAAGAAAATAGAATTGTAAAGAGTTATTACAAAAGACATTTTTGTTCAAAAAGTTTACATAGGGCCTCGTACGGGTTACCCCCTACTCATCGGCCCGCACAAGGGCGCTTGGTTCCTCTTCAATAAGTTCGGGTGACAGATGGCTAGGCTCAACTTCATGAGGAGGGATAATGGCTTCCATATGAGCGGTTAGAGGGGCCTCGACAATTATAGCTTCAGGAGCAGGACCTTCTGATTGGTTTTCTTCAGGAGTGGGAGACGTCGGGATAACTGAAATGGGATCGGGGTTTATGACTTCTTCAGGAGAAATGGGCAGCCATTTTTGAAGTTCTTCTCAGGAGATCTCCTCCTTGCAGAATCGGATGGCCGCATATATAGGTCCCATATCCAAGTTGGGCAGCATCATCGGGTTAATATCAGCACAATCCCCGACTTCCTCAAGTCTAATTGTGTCATGCTCTTCTTCAAATTGAGCTTCCTTCTTTTTGAGCTCCTCGTCTTTGGCCCTAAACTTGGACTCAAGACTGCATACTTCCACCCTCAGGACCCTGCTGTCAGCCTGGGCCGTCTCCAAATCATTCTTCACAACCTCGGTATTTTTCCTTTCCACAGAAGCCGCGGACCTGAGAGATTTATTGGTTAAATAAAACTCCGCTGCGGCCAGCTCCAGGCTCTTTATCTCCTTGTTTTTTTTGCCAGCTCGGCCTCCATCTCAGTGATTTTGCTCTGAAGCCTCTGGGCTTGGCCTCCTTCAGATAGAAGGCTTAGGAAAATATCTTTGTTTTTAGAAGCCAAATAATTTACCTGCTGAAAAGAATTAGAAAGTCATAAATCCGAGTAAGTCTTGAATTCAGAATGGGAATGGGATAAAAATAGTTACATTAGCCACTTGGGAACAGAGCGCGGATATCGTATCCTCGGGGGAAAGGTCTTCATACTTTGGGATCTTTGTCGGAGGGACTGCTTCGGCCAATTCATTGATCGCAGGTACGAGATGAGAAATGGCCTCTCTTACGTCTTGGCTGAGGTCATCGGCACCAAGTATCACAGCGCATTTCTATTTCTTGGAGGAGCCCTCCGGCATTTTCTGCTCTTTCCGAGCAACATGTTTTCCACTCAAAATTTGATCTTCCTCGATCTCCCGGGCGAGCTCGGCTTCCCCTGCCCCAATCAGACGTCTCATTTTTCTTGTAGGCTTTAGGGGGCTGGCAGGTCGGACGACAGTTGGTGGAGATGCCCTGGAAATGGGAGCCGAACTTTGGATGATCGGCGGGGCCGCTTCTTCAGCCACCTCTTTGGTCTCAGCAACTACTGGCCATTTCCGAGAAGGCCCGGCTCCAGATTGACCGGTTTTCTTTGTTGCACCGGCCAATTGTTCAATATATTTTGGTCTTTTTGACATTTCTGCAAAAGGCAAAGGCAATAACGTGGTCAGATCGGAATTTGAATAAGTTTGAAGTCATCATTATGTCTAGCAAACAAGGGGATTAGTTTGGAGGTTAATGAGAATCTACTTATCCGCCTAGGAATCTTCGGGGGAACGGTTTAGATGAGGCACGATTCAACGAAAGTTTCATCATTGACCAGATTCTTCCAGAAGTCAGCATGGCGCCGAGCGAGTGTTATTCGCGTCCGGACTCGATGAGAGACCTTGGGAGCATCCATCCAGCAGTCTGAGAAGGGTCAAGGAGTTAGAATTTCATCGTGAAAGGAAGAAGCAGAGACACTAAAAGTTAGTGTCTTAACCTCATGATCTGAAGATATCTGGGACTGAAGTCTCATCTTCATATGTTCTCAGAACCCGTCCCCAGTTCCCCGAAGCCCAGAACCATGAATCCTTGATGTTTTTTGTTGGAGTCAGGGAGCTTGCGGACAATGTTCGATGATTCGGCATAGGCAGAGAGGTAATACCAACTGTGATGTGTTCGGGGGTTTGCCTCCAGTCTATACAGCCTTTTAACCTCCTCAAGGGTCGGTTCACCAAGGCCCGCCCAATGCCAGATTACGTAAAGACCGGCCAAAATCCTCCAACTGTTCAGGCTTAGCTGACAATAGGCGATCTCCATCACGACTAACAGCCAGCCAAAATAAGGTTGAATTGGTAGCCGGAGGCCACACTCGAAGAAGACAGGGAGAATAACCACCGAGCCCTCATCGGGCTGGCTAGCACGATCATATGAGCGAGGAACTTCAAGAACGACGTCTATTGGGATATCATAGCGTTGCTGAAGCAGCTCCAGATCATCATCTGTTATCTTGGAAGGTCGATTCATGTCAAGTGCCGAGTGGTCGAGCTCACCGGGCTCCGGATCTTTCCGGGGAACTCTAAGACGGTAGGTGTCCTTCTCAGTTTTAGAGGGAGTATGGGTGGTGTCAGCATCTTCTATTTTTGATGCTTCTGAACTCGAAGAAGGCTCGTTTTGAGGTTTTGAAGGTTTTTCTGAAGAGGTTTCACTGTCAGACATTCCTAAGCCGTCGAAGTGGGTAAAAAAGGTTAGTCAGTGACTACTTTAATACATTCAAGGCTTAAGTAACTACCCTAAAAGGCCGACAGATAAGCCTATGGCCTCTATACGCCTTATCAAAATCCACAAAACAAAAAGTTTCTTCCTAGCTACATCAAGTCAAACACATATACGCTTCAAAAAAAAATCTTAAAACAGAGACATGATTCATCACATGCAAGAACACAAAACAAACAAAAAGAGAAAGAATGAAGAAGAGGAAATGACAGAATACGCAAATTGTTAAAAGCAAAAGCAATGAGGTCGTTTCTGGAGACTTACTTGTTTCTTTTGAAAAGATTGAAGATTGATCGGAACAGTCTGGTCGTTCTTTAAGTTCGATGGTCGCTGTTGGGAGAGAAGGGCTTTTGCAGGAGGAGAAGTTCAAAGTGTTCATAAAAGGAAGGCAACAATGTCCACTCTGTTTTCTTATAGTCTGTTCGGTGCATTTGTGGCCGTTGGATCAAACAAAAGCGTCGGATGTACGCCACATGTCGCTTTTTAAAGTAACTTTTCAGAGTTGGATGGACGGTTGAGATTGGGCGTCCTTTGGGTTGGCAATAGCGGTCAGATTGTTTACTTTTTGGCGAGAGAACGACAGATGACTGACAAGTGGACTTTTCAGAGTTGGATGGACGGTTGAGATTGGGCGTCCTTTGGGTTGGCAATAGCGGTCAGATTGTTTACTTTTTGGCGAGAGAACGACAGATGACTGACAAGTGGCAGGCTCATGTTAAACCCTAGCGGTGATCTGATGGGCATTTAAGAGGATGTGACGGTTGCGCGTCTCGAGGGGCGGTTACCAGAAGGGCAATAAAGAGATTTCACTTTGGCTGGAGAGAAATCAGACCGAGCATCTGAGTTGTACCGAGGACGGTATAGGCCGATGAACTTCTTATTCAAAAATCGGCCATCAGTTTTATCAGAAGTATCACTCTTTTTATATATAGTTCCTGGCACCAACTCGCACGCTTGTTGGAACCGAGAACTAGGAGACATATGTTGGAAGTATTTTCAAACATCAAGGAATTTGAACAGTGCAACAAGGGTAGAAAGGGTAACTCCCTTTTGATTAAGATCCTTAATGCCGACCCGACCATAAGGATGGTACCGACTATATAACATAATATGTTCCGGCAGATGAGGCCGAGCATTTGGTAACAATGGTCGACCACTTCAGCACATCTAGTTGGATACCATCAGATCGGCAGCAGTTTCTCTCATGTAAAAGGATCGTTGGGACCGACCTCATGAAGTCCGAGCAGATATCAAGATATTTTCCATCGCCTCATCCTTATTGGATAAGGTGATGGGACACTATCCTTACGAGATAAGATGATGGGACATGGTAATGATGGAAACAAGATATTTTCGGTCAAGTGGCCTTGGGGGAAGGAATCACATTAATAAGTTCACATGGGCAGTGTCCACTAGAATGGGCATAGAACCGCCTCTTTTTAGTATAAATAGGAGAGGGGAATACATTTGTAAGGGTTGGTAGATTTTGTTAGAAAAAGCTAGAAGAGTCAGTCAGCCACTTACAAAAGAGATTAAAAATGAAGAATTTGAATCACTATGTAAACTCAAAAGACACGGTTTTCATACTGACCGACCACAAAACAAGTCGACCGAGCATATTTCAGTTATAAAACACCCATCCGTTTTGTGCCTGTGGACTTATGTTGGATTCAATCCGCCGAACCACGTTAACTCTATGTGTCAATCTGAGTGTTTTACCTATTTCTGTCAAAGTTTGCTTTTGGTTTCCCATAACCAAACAAATTCACTGTTGAAAGAAGACTATCCCGGGAACAATATTTCATTATTGTCCCTGAGACGAAAACCAGCCGTTAACAATATACGTGGTTATATTTGTCCACAAAATAATATAGATACAGATTCAATCACTGTTATTATTAAAATAATATTATTTTAATATATTAATAATTAAATTTGTGTAATTTATTCGTGTATGTATATTTTTTTTTGAAATCATTGGAAATCCCGCAGCTAAACTATCTATTCTAAACTTAAGCGGTGTAGACTCTTATAAAAAACGTACTCGTTGAATTCGAACCGAAGATTTCAAAATGAGATATTCTCATCCCATCAAATTAGGAATTTTGAGGACAGTATATGTATCATTATTCTTTTACTTAACACGGGGAAGATCATGATATTTTGACGTGTGACGGTATGAACGTTGAATTTTTTTTTTTTTGGATAACTGAGGTGTCCGGGCCAGCTTACGCGCACCTCGACTAATCCCCAGGGTAAGTCGCTGGCTTTTCACACCAGGGGGCATGGTCCCAAGGAAATGCATCTAGTGGGATTCGAACTTTGAACTTGAGAGTGAGCAAACAACTCAAGCCCAAAGCCTTTATCACTGAGGCAACCCCTTAGGGTTTATGAACGTTGAATTGTTTGTTGATAGATTCTGTAAAAAAATGTAAGGGGAAATTAACAATTTCTCCCCTCAGGTATTAAAAAGATACACATTTCCACAAACTTTGAACAGATTCACACAAATACCTACTCAGCTTTGGAAAAAAGTGACAAATATCCTACCTAATGTTGAGAATATAATCATACATTATGCAATTGCAATCAAAGTCAAATACAAGTGAAAAATAAAAAAGATCATCACCGTATGCCGCTACTTTCGTTGCCATCATATGAGCTTTTCATTGGTCAGAAAATACAATATTGTATAATGTTGATCATATTTTTTTTTAGCATCGTTGAAAATTCTACCATCAAATCATTTTTTTTGGGCTTAAGCAGAGCAGGTAAAACCCCCGATTATCTCATACTCTTATAAAAAACACACTATCTGAATTCGAACCTAATACTTGAAATTTAGATTCTGAACCTTACACCACCAAGTACGTCAATTGGGGACTAATTGATCATGAATGATGATATATCTTGATCGAATTTATTACCTCTCAAATGATAGACAACAAACACTTTAAATATTGAATGTAAAAGAACATGTTGTAAATCAAACAATAAACATCTTAAGTTCTTAACAGTATCAAAAACAATTCTTAATAAGAAATATTGCTAATCGAATATGGTTCATGGTTGTTGATCATAAGTTTTTTACGATCAAATTTTATGATAATAAAGAGTAAATTGTGATATTTTAATTTATTTTAAATATTCTTTACGATGGGGCTATTTGAACTTGAAAATTAATCTCTACACCCATTTTATATTTTAAAAAAATAAAATTATTTATATATCCTTCAATAAAATTACTTAGGGCAACATAGTTTTAAAAGATTAATTAAGTTTACTTTTCAAACCGACCTTATAATAGTGAGAGATTATTTTCCTTTAAGAGAGAGGGATCAAATAGTGTAGAGAGGAAATCAAATAAATTAAATAGGGTTAATTTTTAAAATGTGAATATTTTGAATTAAAACTTTAATTTTTAAAGTTTGTGTGAAAATTATCTTACTTTGTAGGTTCAAATATCAATATCCTATTCTTTAATAGATTCCCAATGTTAATGGTGGTTTTGGTACTTTCACTTTTATACGGGTCAAATTTAGGTAAATGGCGAAACCATCTCTTCACTTCGACCCAATATTAAATGAAGCCCAAAAGAATAACCCAGCCCAAAAAACTTTAAACAATTTACAAAAGCAAAGCCAACAGCTTAAGGACAACTCCCTTTAATTATTTACCAAATGTTTCCCTATTTTCCCAAACACATAATATATTTCCACATGCTAAGATTTTTGATCACCAAATGCCTATATCTTAAGCACGTTGTGGGACTTGCCTCTGTGTGCCAACTAAAAAGGCAACATTTCTTAGCCTATAAATGAAAGTATGATTCAAGCTGAAGGATTCATTGAAGTCTCAGCACTCTCACTTGAGCCCTCTAAACAGTTCTCCCTCTAAATACCAACTCTTCGCCCTTACGGCACCCCAAAGAGTCCAATGTAACACCAAACTTTATTCTCTCATTTCCTTTATTTACCGCTTATCTTCACTACTGACTTAAGCATCGGGGTGTCTACGGTACCCACCACACCAGTGTGCCGAGACTCCCAGCTCATTCTACCTTCGCTAGTGCCCCATGCTAAAAATTCTCGATTGTGGACCTCAAGCGAAATCTCACGTCTATAATTTGACGCCCACATTGGGGCCTTAGCTATTCATAGCAAGTAAAGATCTCTCGGTCTACGGTTTATAAACACAATCACTTGTGGCTTTAAGCAGTGAGCATACACCAGATCTTGTGGCAAAAGAATTAGCCATGCTCTAAGAATGTTTACGAACTTTTTAGAGGAAGAGAACCCGATAATGCGAAACTCTAACACAAACCTTCAAAAACAGTTGGAGCAAATATCTTCAACCTTTCAATATCGTGACACTCCAGTTCACCCCATTAATCATGCGATCCCAACTAACCTATTGAGGACATTCAATGATGTGGAAAGTGATGATCCACCAATAAACCATCACCCACACTATGCGAAAAGAAATGATAGAGTTTAAAGAAATAATTTTATCCAGTCTACTTGATGTAAGGTTACCAATAAGGAAGAGCCGAGCTGGAACAATTTTTATATTTTATTTTTAGAGACTGTCACACCCATCGAGCTGCCAAGGAAGTTCAGTCCCCCGGACATGAAATTGTATGATGGATCAACGGACCCGGATGATCATGTGGTCCACAATAAATGCAAAATGATGTCGACTGGCTTGGCTCCACACCAATGAGAGGCTGAAATGTGCAGAAGATTCGGAGAAAAGTTGGCAGACCCAGCCCTCACCTGGTTCATCAATGCCATCCAGCAACGGAAATTTGTAGAGCATTTTACAAGTTCCTATAGGCTCGAGAAAACCACTGACGACCTCAATGTCATCCAGCAACGGAAATGAGAGTCTTTGCGAAGCTACGTGGTTCGCTTCAATAAAGAAATGATAACTATTCCAGATCTCTATCAGCCTACTGCAGTGGAAGCTTTTAGAAATGGATTACTCTCAGAAAGTGGGCTCTACAAAAAGCTCTCTAAATTTTGATGCTACTCGATGGATCAAGCCATGGCTCGAGGCCAAATTGAAATCAAGTGGGAAAAAGACAAAATGAACAAAAAGAATGAAAGTTTTTCCAGCCTACAAAATGAAAGAATGCGCAATATTCCCAAGCCACACAAAGTATTCAAGGCAAAGCTCCTCAACCAATAGAAATGAAGATTTATCAAAGGATGGAGCATCGCCCCATTCACAAAAATTTCAACCGTCGACCTTTGCCGTACAAGGCCCAAGAAAGGACGTCTCCAAATAGACCATGGCTCCCGAACTACAATTTCACTGTTTCCCCGAGGGAATTAGTTTCGGTATTTAAGAAGATGGGGAACGAAGTAAGGTGGCACATCACGTTCCATGGACGACTCAATAAGAAATGACACCAGTAAGTGGTGTGAGTTCCATATAGACTACGACCATATGCCAGCCGATTATGTGGCATTGAGATTGGAAGTCCTATAATTATTGAATAAGGGATTCTTGAAAGACTTACTTACGGAAAAAGGAAAAACAATGTTGGCTTGAATAGATTAGAGAGATGGATAAGGAGATAGCCCACCTCCATTACCGCCAATTAACAACACAGTAAATTTCATTCCAGGAGGATCAGAAGTCAATGGTGTCTCATATTTGGATGTCAAGCGACACTCAAGTGCTGCTGCAATGGGCATTCCTCAAACTACAATGTCAGTTGAATGAATGTTCACCAACCTAACAATGAAGTTTTCAGACGACAGCATCTCCAGTCAGATGAATCCAAACCATGATGTTCTGGTGATTTCCTTACAAGTCGCGAATTTCATGATCAAACGAGTGTTAGTCGATACATGATCCTCATATAACATCATCTTTGCCACTGCCCTTACAGACATGGGAGTCAAGCAAAAGAAGATAAACAGACAGTCGACGGTGTTGATTGGATTCAGCGGTGAACATAAATTCACCATGGGAGAAGTGTCTCTCACAGTCTATGCAGAAGAAGTCAATAAGATCACCACGTTCTTAGCCTTAGACTGTCCCTTAGCCTACAACCTTATTGTTGGAAGGCCTTAGATTCATGAAATTATGGCAGTCTCATCCACTTACCACAAAGTTCTGAAGTTCCCTAACAAGTTGGGGATCAAAGAAATAAAAGGTGACATGTTCGCTTCCAGAGTTTCTATCAGACGACACTCAAAGCAAAACCACAGTCAACATAACAATTACAGGAAATACTTCATACTACCGAGCCAAACCTACCAAGCATCGAAGAGCTCGATGAAGTCCAGATTCACCCACATAATGTTGATCATAAAGCTCAAGTTGGTGTTAATCTAGAGCCCAAGCTACGAAACGACTTAATCAATTTCCTCAAGGAGCAACATGACTGATTTGCTTGGTCACACAAAGATATGACTATGATTGATCCCAAGTTGATTACCCATGAACTTCATATAATCCTAGACTACCCACTCGTCAAGCAAAAAAAAAAAAGGTTTGCCCCATAAAGGAATCGAATCATCAACGAGGAAGTTAAAAAATTATTACAAAATGGAGCCATCAAAGAAGTGCAATATCTCGAGTGGCTTTCAAACATCGTCGTGGTTCGAAATAAGAATGAGAAGTGGCGAGTCTGCATTGACTTCACATATTTGAACAAAGTTTGTCCAAAAGATTCATTCCCCTTACCTCACATTGATTTGATGGTCGATGCTACAGCATGTCATGAGTTATTAAGCTTCATAGATGCTTATTCAGGCTACAATCAAATCCTCATGCATCCAAATGACCAAGAGAATATTGTCCTTGTCACCAACAGAGGTATATATTGTTACAAGGTGATGCCATTCGGACTCAAGAATACTGGAGCTACCCATCAATGTTTGGTCAATAAGATGTTCTCCCAAAAAATTGGGAAAATAATAGAGGTCTACATAGACGACATGTAGCAGAACAACATCTGATACACCTAGAACATGCATTCAATATAATGAGAAAGTATGGCATGAAGTTGAATCCTACAAAATGCATCTTCAGAATCACTTCGGGGCAAATTTTTAGGATACATGGTCACTCGACGGGGTATAGAAGTAAATCTGGATCAAATCGAATCCATCATTAATATCCCATTTCCCACCAGCCCAAAGGATGTCATGCGACTCGCATGGAGAATTGCTGCTCTGAATAGGTTAATCTCCAAGTCTATAGACAAAAGTTTATTGTTCTTCTCAGCTCTAAAAAAACAAAGAACTTCAAATGGACCCAAGTGAGAGATGTTAGTGATGAAACTACATTTGTAGCTGATTGTGTAGACGCTGGTTTTCGCTGGGGGTCTACAATTGAGATTTTATATAGGGGCACTAGCGATCCTGCGAAACAAAGGTGTAGAGTGAGCGGGAGTACTGCCCACCGGTGTGGTGGGTGCCGGGGGCACTCCGACGCCCAAGTCAGTAAATGAACACAGGTAATAATAGATGGAAGGTCAAGGTTAGATGCTACCTTGAACTCCGTTGAATGCCGTGAGGGCGGTAAGTGGCAGGAGTGGCGAGCTTGAGAATGTCCCAAAGCTATGGGTAGGAGAGCCAGACGTTCAATGCCCTTTTCTTCTGGACCCTCTTCTCTTATATACACGCCTCTGAGTGCATTTATTGCTCTTTGATTGCTTGTCCGTTGGGCGTCGATAACGGTTGACTTCATGATGGGGGTTTTATTATGTTTTGCCCGTTGTAGGCTGGCAACTGTTGAGTTTATGAACTTAGGCGTTACGTGGGCGGGCCTCTGGTTGGTCCTTCGGTTACGGGTGTTGGTGCTCATCGGGCCTGGGCTGACATTATGTCTTTGGGGTTTGGTTAGGAGGCTTCAGGGGTGCGTCCAGTATTGGGCTTGAAGCAAAATGATGAAACTACCCCTGGACCAAATTTGGCCCATACAGTTTGTCTCATACTCTCTAAGTCAAGAGTCATTGGCTTGGAGAGTACTTGACGCATGTGTTGCCTGGGACGAGGCCATATTATGTAGGTGTACTCGAGCGTTGATGCTGCTTGTTGACCAAACAAATGTCAAGTTATCAAATTGACTCTATAAGAGCCATTGGGGAAGTACCCAGTCGTCCGAGCCAGAAGATGGTTAGGATTTGAATATACTAGAGCCATTGGGGAAGTACCCAATCGATTAGACCATATGAAGGTCAGAATATTAATCGTACGACATGTGCCTTCCATGTCTACAAGTTGATTTGAAATGAATCTATGGGGTTGTCCCCAGTCGAATGGACTTGATGAGGCCATGAAGATAATAGTCATACGACATGTGTAATCCACGTCTACAACTTGACTCAGCATGAGTCTATGGGGGATGTCCCCAGTCGACTGGACTTGATGAGTCCAGGAAGATTTAAGTCGTACGACATGTGTAATCCATGTCTACAACTTGACTCGACATGAGTCCATGGGGGATGTCCCCGATCGACTGGACTTGATGAGTCCAGGAAGATATAAGTCATACGACATGTGTAATCCATGTCTACAACTTGACTCGACATGAGTCCATGGGGGACGTCCCCAGTCGACTGGACTTGATGAGTCCAGGAAGATTTAAGTCGTACGACATGTGTAATCCATGTCTACAACTTGACTCGACATGAGTCCATGGGGGATGTCCCCGGTCGACTGGACTTGATGAGTCCAGGAAGATATAAGTCGTACGACATGTGTAATCCATGTCTACAACTTGACTCGACATGAGTCCATGGGGGATGTCCCCGGTCGACTGAACCAAATGAAGGTTCAGGATATAAGTCACACGATATATGTAAACTATGTACACCACTTGACTAGATTGAGTCTATGAGGGATGTCCCCAGTCGTCTGGACTTAATGAAAGCCAGGAAGACATAAGTCATACGACATGTGTAATCCATGTCTACAACTTGACTCGACATGAGTCCATGGGGGATGTCCCCGGTCGACTGAACCAAATGAAGGTTCAGGATATAAGTCACACGACATGTGTAGTCCATGTCTTGACTCGTCATGAGTTCATGGGGGATGTCCCCGGTCGACATGTTGATGTTGGTTTCATCAATATTGTCGTCATTGGCCTTGTCGACTCTGGGAAGTTCACAATTACCGGACGATTGATCTACAAACTTGGTGGTATTGACAAGTGCGTGATCGAGAGGCACTGGTATAGTTGACCATGAGAAACAAGTACAATAAAGGCACATGTTTCCTCAACAACTCAAAATAGAAACCATCATATTCTAAAAATTCTGTGTGTGGTGGGGCGAAGTGTGTTCTGATAACAGAGTTCCACTGAACTTGCTGACCACTCCCCACTCGGTCTGATCAAAAGTAAGATGACAACTTTTTGCACGCTTCCACAGTGACCAATTATTTCGACAAGTCAATTTCAGACTTTCAAGTTTCATCCTGCTATTGGGAACCTCATGAGAGCTACAGGCGACACAAGGCTCACTCTCAAGATAGAAACCATCACACTCCAAACCATAAAGCAATTGGGCCCAAGTAAGACGCGAGCCGCCCAACACCAAGTTTGGTCTAATTGTCCCACATAGCTAATTTTAGGAGGGGAGTAGCAAGCATCAAAAGGAAAACCAATTCTCACATCACTTACTGGAGCCAATTGACAAACCAAGGGATTGTAGCACCCAAAAGCTTAAGACTTTGACCAGATATCCCACACTGATTGTTGCAAAGAGGGGCTGCTAAAGCAAGCGAAATATGTCGAGTGGACCATATCCTTGGGCAGTACTGGTGTTGTAGTCATTCATTATCTCAATTTTGGTTTGCTTTTGAGGTTTCTGTGTCGAATGAATTTCCTTCAGCAGCCACATGGAGCTTGATTGGGATTGGAGGGTATTTTGAGCATTGGACAGTATGCAATCCTCTGAGTACTATGTGTTTTTGTTCTTTAGGTCGATGGGCTTCTTTTCTTTATGGAACCAGCTTGCAGCCTTGCTTATGGTGGCATTTTGGCTTCGTCACCAATAGTCTCACTCAAGAGGCACCATAGGCCTAAAAACCAAGCACACTAGCTCGATAAAACGAGGCGGTTCCAAGGCCTAAAATAGAAGCTGCAAGAGCCCCAATAAAACTTTAAACAGAGAAAAGAAGCCTTTCAAAAACTAGGCCAAACCAAAAACCATATTGGAGCATCCCAAGCGACATTTCCATAGGTAGGATAAGGAAGCAAATCCCCCAAAGCTAAATCTCATCAGCTCAACCACAATAATCAAAGGCTGCCAGAAGGAGCTTCATGTGGAACCAAATCAAAGCCATCTTCAATGAACCATCGTTCCATACTACAAAGTTTTCCAGCAAACCTCAACAATTCCATCCAAACACGAGCCTAGCACAGATGAACGAACTAGGAAGATAGCGAACAAGCCTCAAAGGGCCACGACAAACCAGGAGCCCTGAGACTGCGAGCAACTTCTCTGTTTTTTTTTTTTATATATAACAATTGAAACTTTTTAGGTGTTCTTGTGGAAAATTGAATGTAACAGGGATATGAAATTTGGCCTACGGTTGCCATGTATAGAACTAAGTAAAGCCTGCAAACTGCTCGAGAGAATGCCACAAAAGGCTAAGAATCTGAAAGCAAATCAGACAACCTCAAACATAAGGTCTAGAACATTCATACTTATGGTCTTCATCTCTTAGCGCACTGCAATTAGCAATTTGAGCATCATGACCGTCTACAATATGGCTGAAGAATTCATCGAGTGGAGCAGTTTCCATTTCAATCTTCAACAGCCGTAACTCTGCTCTTAAAGTCTTTCGAAAATTGGTCTCTAGCATCCCACAAGATATCTACTTCATCATAGATCATCCTCCAAGTGGACGCACTCAAGAACAACACCCCCTCTGACTCGACAATAGATATCTAGTCTGACCAGAGCTCATTCACCATGTACTAACAGTGGGGCTGACGATGCTCATGAATGTAGAGCGGCTGACTCCCCATAAATGGAAAAAGTAAGGTGGTCTTTGCGACCTGGTGCAGGAGCTGTGCAATGAGCTCTCAACTTCGTTTGGTCCAGAGTTGGCGCTGACGACACGCGAACCCCCATAGTTGAAAATAGGGTGGTTGGTGATGACACTGCTGAAGGGAAATTAATACAGTTGTGCATGATTATGGAGGCTAGTGAACCCAATTTCTTAGATCCATCTCAGAAGGGAGATACATATGTGTCGACTGGAGGGATGTATATTGGCTGGGGTATGCTCATTTCTAGAGGCATGTATGGGCTACGTGGCTGGCATATCTTCAGCATGCGTATAATATTTTAGCGAGTGGGCCATTCATTTCTTGTAGTATGCTTGTCGATTCGGATGTGCTTGGAATCATGAAGGCTTATTATATCCCCCTACCTGGCCATATTTTCTTTCTCTCCATGGGCCTCTATGTGACCCGCTGGAAGAGGTTGTTTATTTATGCTGAATGAGTTAAGTTTTGGCTCGTTTTTGTTTATTCTGGGCTTTCATTTTATAGCCCCCTCTTTTTTTTTTCTTAAATTGTCGTTTGGGCTTGGACATGTAGAATTTCGTCGTTTATGTCATTATTTTCTTTCGTGTGCAGGGTATCAATTGTCTTAAGTCTTATGGGATTCTACAGCTGACTCGACCTGATGAAAGTCGAAGAAAGCCTTTACTCCACCATACCAAATGAAGGTATATGGGACCATAGTCGAATGAATTAGACAAAGATCCATTAGGGAATTCACTCGCTCTGTTAGACATGATGAGAACCTATGGGAGTCTCCACACTACAAGACCTTTATGAAGGTTTGGACCTAATAAAGGTTCATGAGTATGGTCGACCGGACCCAATGAAGGACCAACAGGGTCCCCACCCCTCATACTACAAAGCCGGATAGAGGTCGACCGGACCTGATTAAGGCCTACGAAATTCTTCGTTCTACAAGATATGATGAGGGATTTCCTACGTAGTCTGGAGCTAATGGTAATTCATGTATCTTATATAGAGAATATGTTACAATCATTTCTTATCGACTGGAGATGATGACATACCCTTCATGTCTTATGAATGAGACAATAACCTTTCAATGTAGTCTGGAGACGATGGTATTTCTATTGTGTCGTATGGCAGAGTTGACCATCCACCCATGTCGTCTGAAAGATAACAATCCTCTGTGGCGAATATGACAATCTTCACACGTAGTGAGAGGTAGATGATGGTCTCTCTATGTAGTCTGGAAGAGACAATCATTTTCCACATTGTCGGGAAGAGATAACATCATAGTTTCTTGGTTGATTGGTTATGCTGGGGATTACGGGGGTATTCTCATGTTGATCGGAGGAAACGTGTAAAATGATTCAAGATAATGATCCAGATATGTCGATTGATAGGATCGTAGATGGAGTGATCTTTGCATGCTATGAATCGCCAAGGCCCCACGGTGGGCGCCAAATTGTAGACGCTGGTTTTCGCTGGGGGTCTACAATTGAGATTTTATATAGGGGCACTAGCGATCCTGCGAAACAAAAGTGTAGAGTGAGCGGGAGTACTGCCCACCGGTGTGGTGGGTGCCGGGGGCACTCCGACGCCTAAGTCAGTAAATGAACACAGGTAGTAATAGATGGAAGGTCAAGGTTAGATGCTACCTTGAACTCCGTTGAATGCCGTGAGGGCGGTAAGTGGCAGGAGTGACGAGCTTGAGAATGTCCCAAAGCTATGGGTAGGAGAGCCAGACGTTCAATGCCCTTTTCTTCTGGACCCTCTTCTCTTATATACACGCCTCTGAGTGCATTTATTGCTCTTTGATTGCTTGTCCGTTGGGCGTCGATAACGGTTGACTTCATGATGGGGGTTTTATTATGTTTTGCCCGTTGTAGGCTGGCAACTGTTGAGTTTATGAACTTAGGCGTTACGTGGGCGGGCCTCTGGTTGGTCCTTCGGTTACGGGTGTTGGTGCTCATCGGGCCTGGGCTGACATTATGTCTTTGGGGTTTGGTTAGGAGGCTTCAGGGGTGCGTCCAGTATTGGGCCTGAAGCAAAATGACGAAACTACCCCTGGATCAAATTTGGCCCATACAGATTGTATTGGGAGTTAAGCATCAAAATGAGAGTAATGGGTTAGAAAATACTTGTAAGAGTTTTGTGAGTCTTGAGCATGTGAGATTTGTTGTGAATGAGATTGAGAATGTGAATTTAATTAGGAATCTCAATATGACAAGAAGTAAAATTAAAAGAGAGTATGATAAAAATTGGAGAATGGAAAATCTTTATTTTCATAACGTTGACACTTATATTCAATGTCCTTATTTTTGTTATAGTATTGTTGTCCAATTGATTTTATCATTATTATCTATGATTCAGGTGTGGATTCGGGGACATATCATTTTCAAGCAATGGGGAATGACATGATCTATATTAGATTTTTCGGTAGTCTTACGGACCAATCTCGGTTTCTGTTAAAACGATCTCGAATCAAATAAAACTTTATGAGGCATCCATTAGGTAAAAAAGAAGCATGCAAATTAGTTTTTTGTGCCAAATTTACTTAAAGTCGTGGCGAATGCATGACTTTGTTAGATTAATGTATTTGAGTCATTTTGGTGGATTTGGAATTCCTTGGGTTCTAGAGCTTGGCCTATGCACGAGACTTTATATGAATATTTTATTATATCTAAGGCATGTATGAAATGAGTCTTAGATGTGCATGAGCTGCCTTAATTGGTTTTGTGCTTAATTTTTGAATGGTACATGATAGCGAGATTTACATAGTATTTGTATTTTGACCATAACTTTCTCATCCGATACCTGATTTTGGTGATTCAAGTTGCGCTGAAAATAAGACTTAAAGATATACAATTTTTCTTAAAGATATACAATTTTTCAGTTCACATTAAAGTCAAATTTGGACTTCTTTTTGGCCAAGATGCAGATAAAAATTATCCATAAACCTTTTATATTTTATGTTTTTTAAGATTATGTTATATTTAAGTGTTGGACTGAACTTTATTTAAATTATCAAGTCCATGCACACAAATTTGAAGGCTTTTATGTGTTATTTATTTTACTATAATTTTATTATGTTTGGGTATAATTATAGTTAGCCACATATTTAAAGGGACAATATTTATTATAATTGATAATTAATTAAGAATTTTTTTTAACAAACATGCATGTGTGTGTGGCCATGATGGCGTCATCTGGAGATACTGGATTCTTCATTAGTTATATGGAATAAGAACTTATTAATGTGTGACAAACGTCGTGACTCTGTATCATTTAATATTCTCCAAATAAATAAATAAATGTTCTTAAGAACATTGTTCTCTAAGGGTGAACTTGATTTTGAAATAATTTTATTTTTACAAAATTAAGATTCGTGATTCTTATAACTTAGAACACGTATATGAGTCTTCTTAGAATCAAACATAAGAAGATTCCTATGTCAAAATATAGACCATACAGACTTTTGATTTTTCTGCTTGTATCTATATGCCATATTTCACTATACGTTATTTCGAGCTGATATGGCGGTGTTGTTTATATCTTTTATGATGTTTTATTATGAATGAATATCATATTTCTAAAAAAAAAAAAAAAAAAAAAAATTGCAACATGTCTACCCTTTATATGAAGAATAAATTCACATTCAGTCTATAGCTGGAACCACAATCTTCCTTTATAATAAATAAATGCTTTCAAAATATCATTTATTTCTGTTTGAATATTGAATTGGGGAAAGGATAATTCACCGTTAAGGAAAATGACATAAAATTTCTTAATATTTTAAAAAATATATGTATATCTCTTTTTGGTTAAGAAATTTATATTATAAAAAATATATTTTAATATATATATATATATATATATATATATATATATATTTTTATGTATTCTCACATGTCATTTATATATAAAAAAATAACTAATCATTTAATTATTAAAACAGATAAAATCTTTTATTTTTAGAATATTATTGAGTTTTCTGTCCATTTTTTTAAATACTAGGATTTATTTTTTTCAACTCTATTTAGCTTATATTTTTAGGCCATGTTATATTGGACGGAAATGAGGGGAGAGAAGGTATTAAAATTCATTTATTATTTTCATTGTTTGGTTACATAAATGGGAAAAAATTTGAATTTAATGAGATTTTAATTTCCTCAAATGGTGAAATTTGGATTTTTCATCAAAGTGTGAGGAATCCAAATTAATCTCTCAATTAAAACACGAACTTTCAATATTATCCATATTACTATTTTATTTATTTATTTTTTAATATGTATTATAATTAATTAATTTTTGTATTTTATTACGTAAAATAATTAATCCAATTTTCATCATAATATTTATTTCTAATTCTTTATAATATTCATTTACTAATATTTAAAATATATATTTTGTAATATTTACTTCAAAAAATATTTTATTTTTTAATTAATTTATTTATAACAATTATTTTTTACTTTTTTAAAAAATTATTTATTCTTACTTATTTATTAAATATTTTTTAACTATCACTTCTTTTATTTCTTCATGTAAAATATTCTTTTACAATTATTATTAATATTTTTTTTTTTATTTTTTATTTTTTATTTTGTAAATTAATTTAAAGCTCAAAAGCCCATAAGCTCAAGCTCACAAAGCGCGTCTCAGAAACTAATGAGTTTCCAGCCCAAAATAATTAAAAGCCGAGCCCAATTTTGAAATCCCTAATTTATTTTAGCGCGCGTTCAGAAACCCTAACATATTTTTCGGCCACAAACACTTCAATTATCCTCTTTCATCCACCAGCCTCTGTCGGAAAACACGGCGCCGTGACGCCCCTTACGCTGCTGCCTATTCCGCCGATTCTCTGCCTGAGCTACACAGAAGGTGTTTCAAGTTTCAATTGATTTTTTTTTTCATTTTTTTGGATTTTTTTTCCTAATTTTCAAAATTGGATTCTTTTTCCCCTCTGATTTTGGAGTTGATCAGTTGATAGGTTCTGTTTTTTTGGGTCTCTGATCGTCTGTGTTACGGGTTCAAATTTTCTTACTAATTCATATCTGAGAATTATATAATCACACATTGTTATCATTATCAATACGCACGGCATGTGATTTGTCATAATATCAGGGTATGAATTGTTTAGGCAAATGAAGGAGAAGGGGGTTTTGATCGATAGGGGATTTATGGAGTTTTGATTGAAGGGTTTGTGGGTAAGGGGAAGGTCAGAAAAGCATGTGATTTGTTGAAGGATTTGATTGATTCTGGATATAGGTCACACTTTGGTCGGAATTAATGTAAAAATTGTGATTATTAAAACTGTAAATATGAGAATAAACTGTAAAAATTTTAGTTTGGATTTGGAACACATTTGGTGGTGCTTGATTGTGTTTTTTTTTTTTTTTATTTTAGTTACGATTTGGAACGGTGGTGTTTGTTGTGTTTTTATTTTAGTTTGGATTTTGATTTGGGACACTGAAGATTATTATGTTTTAGTTTGATTTATCAAGTGCTATATATTTTGTTAGCTTGGTTGGAATTTTGATTGAATTGGTAAATTGATATTGGATAATGTGATGAAATATGAAGAGAAGTTACTTTATTCAAATATTTACTTTACAATCATTGAAACCTATAAAGAATACACAAGCTATCTAAATTTAATTGAAAAAAAGATGTTTCTTGCGTTGCGCCTCGGGTGCTTCGGGTGCGCACCTCGTGCTCGCTTAGGCTCAGAGGAGCTCCAATAGGTCCTTGCGCCTTGGTGCGCCTTGTGCTCAGTCTTTCAAAAAATTTAAAAAATAATTTATCACTGACCTCGAGTCGACCCCCGGCTGAACCTCGGTCCGACCACTTACCCTTGACCCTCTCTCTATTCCGGGTCAATGGATCGGACCGGGTTTTAAATCATTGAAAAAGAATAAAAGGGAGTTGAAGTCGAGAGTTTTATTCCCAAACTTTCGCTCCCATATGTTAAAACACACAAATTTGCAAAAGCCCTTAAAACTCTAACCTTAAATTAAATCATCAATTTAACCTTCAATTTCTTCATCTACAACATCAATTACCAATTCGTCCAAGTCTATCAAACTTATCTTCACCAATTTCATCTTCAATTTATTCTTCAAGGTGAGTTTTCAACCCTAACCCTAATTTTTTTGTGTTCTTTTTTCTTTCTGTTTTGTTTTGTTTTCGAAACATTTTGGAAACAGCTGGTAATTTTCGTTCTATTTTGTTTTTCATTCAGTTGGTAATTTTCATTCTCTTGTATGAATGTTCTTTTTTTTAGGCAAGAGAGAGCATTCTATTTAGTGATTGGTTGCCATTAGTATTTATTATGAACTTGTTTTGTTTTGATGATGTTTTTTATTTATGTTTTAGTTGGTATGGATGTGTTATGGCTGCTTTTAGTTTTAATTTATCATAGAACTTGTGTGTTTATAATTTGTAAAGTTGGATTGTGTTAATTTATCATTTTGTTCCGATTGGATTAATTTTCTTCATGAATTTTGATGCTTTCATGATGCAAATTTATGCTTGTTGAATCATTATTGCTTACAGTTTAGAAAAAATTCGAATGGAAGTATGGAACTCGCTTGATCTTTGTTGGATATATTGTACGGTTGAAAATGAAATTATGTAAAGCAGGGAAACGTCCTTTATGACTGCTTTAAGTATAATTATTATTATTATTTGATAAGCTTGTAATTTTCTTTGTAGATACATTTACAAACACTATATTACATTCACATGTTGAAGAAATTTGAATAAACTAAACAAGATTTCAACTCAATACATATATAGCACCATCATGGCTCTTTCTTGAAGTTGAAATTAAGGATGTATCAATTTTCCCCGTGAGGCTTCCGCCTAGAGATGGCAAAAATACCCGGATCCGGCCCGGGTCCGCATGGACCCGGACGACCCGGGTCCGGAATCAAAAAAACCGGACCCGGGTCTTTAATATTAAGACCCGGGTCCGGAAAAAATTAAAAAAAATAAATTAAAAAATTAAAAATAAATTAGATTTTAATAAAAAATATAAATATATATGGGCATATATATATAAAAATAATAGAATTTAATAAAAATTAAAAGAATTGAAATAAAACTAATAAAATACAAATATGAATATAAAATAATACAATTAAAATTTATAAAAAAATTTTAAAAAAATTAAAAAAAAAAAGAATCCGGGTAACCGGGTCCGGACCGGGTCTACCCGGATCCAGACCGGGTAGACCCGGGTCCGGACCCGGGAATATTTACCCGGGTCCGGAACCGGGCCCGGGGAAGTGAAATCTCTTCCGGATCCGGACCCGGGTCCGGATCCGGAAATTGCCATCCCTACTTCCGCCTTGACCGCCTTGAGGCTGTCCGTTCCGCCTCAATTGGGGGGATCGCCTTGCACCGCGCATCGAGTTTTCGAACCTTGGTCTAAAGTAAAATTTTCATGTTTAATGCCCTATTTTCGTATTTAATGCCTAAATTTTCAAGTTAATGTACTATTTTAATACTATATTTTTCATGTTTAATGTCCAAATTTATATGTTAATGTTGTGAAATTTCAGGTGAGCAATAGTACAAGCGACGCCCTTCCTTTGAACAAACCCTCTGCGAAAACCTTATTTGAAGATGGTGACAAAGAAGAAATCAGCGGACTTTGAGCCGCTACGGGAGCTCGTAAGGCACCACATAGAGTCGTTTGATTACATGCTGGATGAAGGATTGAACGAGATGTTTGATAACGTCAAGCCTGTCATCGTCAACGATTCCTTCACCAATAAGAGGCTCAAAAATATCCTTTTTAATTTTTTTTCTTGAAATTGCTTTATACAACACTTCCAAATTCACACCACTAGCTAGCTGTTAAGTATAAGTAATGAACGGTCACTAACATTAGCTGCTAAGTTAAAAAAGGGCGTTTATCAAACACTTTTAGCTACTTAGGTTTTAAATTCAAGTAGAAGCACAGTAGTTAGAAACATACCCTACATCATTGTACTCGGTTCTGTATTTTATTTTTGTCTTTTATCATGTTTCCTTGACTATTATGTTTACTTTCAGTGGGTAATCCTGAAATATTTCCGCCGCAAAAGGAACAGGGGTCTAAAACAATACGTGATGCATTACTTCCATTTGAAGTAAACAATTATGCCTTTTGTGCTATATTATATTTTTTTTATGTTATGCAGTAATGTAAACTGATAGTTTGGATATTTGTTTTTGGGAACAGTGTCGCCAGGCTAAAATTTCGTATACTGGAAAGTTGATGGCAGATGTTGAATTTCAATATCTTGATGCGGGTAATCCTGTTGTAAGAGAAAGATTTAATTTCGGCCAGTTTCCTATAATGTTGAAGGTAATAATTTACTGCATGCTTCTACAATGTAGTGTGAAGAAGATACTGATACTTTTATTTGAAATAAGCTTATAAAGATGTAAAAAATTGAATGTGATATTGATCATTGTTATTATTTTCTGCATAGAGTAGATTTGTCCTTTATATTTAATTTAGTCGGGTGTTAATCACTTGGATGATTATTTTTCGTGTGCTGCCTCACAATTGATAAGTTCTTTATGCAGTCAAAACGCTGTCATTTACGAGATGCTGATTCCCAAAAATTAATCTCCCTAAAAGAGGAAGCAGCGGAAATGGGTGGGTAAGTGATTCAATGTCTCTGCAGGGGTAGCAAAATGAAATGACGAATTAAATTTGTATCGAATCCTTAATGAATCGAATCAAAATGTGATATATTATTTTGATTCGATTCGTTTACTAAACAAATCCTGATATCAGGACCCGTATTCGATTCGTTTAGTAAACGAATCGAATACGAATATTCGTTTTCGATTCGTTTAGTAAATGAATCGAATACGAATATTCGTTATTCATGACATTATTTAATGACACAAATTAACATAATTTATTTACATTAATTCTTCATAAATATATAAATATGAACTACGCAATTAATAAATTTACTAAAAATAGTTCACCAAATATAGACAATATTATTTTTCTATGATAATTGGTAATGATTTATCGAATCTTAGTTGAAAAATAACAATAATTAATAAAAAATAATAAAACGAATCCTAAACAAATAAATAAATCAGTGAGCTTAAATTCGTATTTGATTCGTTTAATAAACGAATCGAATCGAATTGATCCATTTATTAAACTAATTCATTCTTTCAAATCTATATTCGCTTTAAAACGAATCGATTGAATAAATGAATATTATTATTAACCCAAATTGCCACCCCTATGTCTCTGCAATTGTGATATTTAATTTCTCTGTCTTGACTATGGGGTCAGATTTGATTTTATTGGACTAACTGGATAGTATTTGTGATGAGTTATGACTTTGAAATCTCTTGTAAAAGTTCTATTTTTTTTATTTTTATTTTTAAATAAATTATATGAATGGAAGATTATAAAGGACATTTTAATTGCAAGTATGTGATACTAGTTAACTCATACTTGCATTATGTTGTTGTGACATAGTGTCAATACACTACAGTCACAAGATGACATTGGAAATTATACTTTCTAATTTAGTGAATACAAATAATGTATCTTGGTCATTTGGATGTTCTTAGTTTAATGTTATCAGTATGTGATGAGTAGATAATAGAAGATTAATTTTTATCTATTCTTTTTTAACTAACGCATTCCATCAAATATGTAGAAAAAGAAATTGTAAATTTATATATGCTTTTTTACTAATGCGTTCCGCCAAATCTTTTTGTTTTGCATTGGTTGGAAGTCATAAGACATTTTGCTTAATTATGGTCTTTAGGATCTCAAATTTTATAGATAGACATTTTCTTTTCTTTTCTTTTCTAAGATTAATGTTTTTTTTTTAAAAAAGTTGACTACGTGCTCTAATTAATTTGTATAACTCTTTTTATGTGTAAAATAGTTACTTCATTCTGAATGGGCTTGAGAGAGTTTTTCGATCAGTAATATTGCCGAAGCAAAACTATGTAAGTGATACTTCTGTTTTGTTCATATATATTATGATTAAAGATGTGAGCATTTGAATCTGTATTCTATTTTAGAAACATTGTGATTTGTCATTATGCGGGAGTAGGGGCAGGTTTATTTTTGTTTTCTTTTTATAGATTCTGCAATTTCTTAAATATGTATTTCTGTTTCAGCCAATGAGTATGGTGCGGAGTTCTTTTCGTGATCGGCGGGAAGGATATACTGATAAAGCAGTTGTTATAAGGTTTTTCCACGTATTCTTCTTTTGTAAATACATTTTGGGTCTGTATGAGGTAGTTTTAAGAATTTGAGCTCATAATTTTCATATAAATTTTCAATTCATTATTTTACTGATTTTGTTATTGCATAATAATTTAGATTTGAATCGAACTCTAAGACCATACTAATGCCCCAATAACGTAACAAGTTGAAACTAAGATCCATTGGGATGACTATGGAGCGTTCTAGCAAATCTGGAAATGATATATGATGTGAAAATTAAAAGCTGGTGATCTTTACTATGACTCTGGACTGTTTTATGAAACCAAATGGTCTTCTTTTTACTATGGGGAATTATAGTTCTTTACTTCCAAAGAGGGACTGACCAACCAAACTATGACTACTGCAAGATGAGTTCTGGAACCTTTCGAAGCACTGTTGTGGTTTATTCATGCTATCAGTGTAACTTCTGTATCAATTTATTTATTTTTAGTTGGCTATTCCCAACACAGGAATATCCCTAGCAGTCAAATATTGTGTAAATAGCAATTAAAATTCAAGAGCGTGTTGTACATAAGATGTTGCTTTTGTGCTTGTAGCTTCCATTTCTCAATTCTGTTTCTATGTCATTTTGTTTCTTTTGATTGTTTTGGACTTAACTCGTTATTATTATGTTGTTATGGTTCCATTTGATCCTCATTCAGGTGTGTAAGGAAAGATCAATCTTCTGTAAGTCTCAAATTATATTACCTTAATAATGGAAGCGCAAGACTTGGATTTTGGTAAGAAGTCGAAGTTTAATTTTGAATGATACAGTTTTATATAGGGTTACAGCAGTGTAATAATATAACTTTTATTTATTTTTCAGGCTACAAGGGAGGGAGTACCTGCTTCCAGTAGGCATTGTTTTAAAGGTGTAGATTTTGCTATTTAGTTGTTTTTGAAACCTTTTATTATGTTGTGATTAGCTAGCATCATAAATTCATAATTATTTGTGATTATGACTTTTCACTATCTCATTATTGATGTGCGTAAAGAATATCCAAATTCCATTACAACTGGAAGATTTCCTCATTATCCTGGATTTGGAAAAAGCTCCTGTCATGGTTGGCTTCATGATACATATAACATTTTTTATTATTTTGTGAAGTTGTTTTCCACTGCTTTATTAGATTGGAATCTATATAATAGAGTAGGATTACCATAGTTGTTGGATATGCTTTTGAGTGTTTAGTAAAATGTCATGGTTTTTATGCCTGAGTATGCTGCTGGAGCAAACATTTTGACTAGAAAAGTTTTTAATTGCTTAACTTAAGAGGGCCACTCCATTGATTCTTGACATGAGAAAGGCTTTACTTTGATTACGTGGCGTACAGTTTTATTATTATTATTTTTTTCTATAAAGGGCTAAAGTTCTCAATGGATACCATGTGATTTTCATAGCTTTACTTTTCTGGTGGATTGGCCCTTGTCCATTTTCTTTCCTGTGTTTATTTTTTGTGCTTCTTTGTTTCTGTTTCAGGCCCTTGTTGATACTAATGATCTTGAAATTTTTAACCATCTTACGTGCTGCTATGAGGAAAAATATAAGAAGGAAAAGGGAGCTGTTGGCTCACCACTAGTAACTGAAAGAGTAAAAATTATTCTTGCTGAAGTCCAGGACTTGTCGCTTTCAACTCGTCTTCAATGTTTGCAGCATATCGGTACTTACAATAATACAAGATCAGTTGACTAATTGTTATTTAATTTTATAGCTATTAATCTGTGCCAATTCCTGTGTGTACAATCTTAGGGGAGAACTTCCAACCCGTTATGGATGGACTCAAAAAAGAGAGTTACAATTTTGTAAGATAAATTCTACCGTCTATTTAACTACATTTTTTTGGAAAAGGTCTATTTAACTACATTGGTTGAATGGAACTATTTACTTTGGAAGGAAGTGCAAAAAAAAGTTCTGAATCGGTGTACGTGCATTTATTTATCACCATTTCCATGGTATTTCATTGGTTTTTATTGCCCTTTTTCTTAATCTCATTTGGCAGGTTGCTGAAACTGTTATAAGGGACTACATCTTTGTTCACCTCAATGACAATAACGACAAGTTCAATTTGCTCATGTTAGCTATAACCTCTCTTTTCCTTTAAATTTTGTTACTTTTTCCGTATCTGTACAAATTGTTTTACTTTTTTTAGTCTTAACCATTATATTTCTTACTTTGGTTGAAGGATGTGGACATTATCCTAACATTTAGATTTTTGTATGATTTCTTTCTTTAGCTTTATGGTGCAGAAACTTTTCTCACTTGTCGATCATACTTCTGTGCCAGACAACCCGGATTCCCTGCAGAATCAGGAAATTTTACTTCCTGGTCACTTGATTACCATTTATCTTAAGGTAGAAACTTGACAGTGGAAACACTCAAAAGAAATGTCTAGTGCTAATGTAAATAAAATTTGTAGTCACCAAAAACATTGAACAAAAATTTATTGATATGATTATATTGGAAAGTATTTCGTTTTATCTTCCTGAGGATAGGAAACTCAGGCTGTTGATTAATCTTATCCCAACCTCATTTTAACTCTAGATTTTTAGCTGTTTAAACTCTCTGTTTCACCGGTGATTATGTGGTTGCTCTATAGTTTCTGAAGAAAACTATGTCTAGTTTTCTCTATCATTTTTTGTTGCTGCTGGACATTGAATTTCTCATCGATCAGCGCCAAATAGTTTTCTAGTGTTGTAGTGCTGACAGCTATGCAATTTATTCCGAGTCCAATGCTTCAGTCTTGTCTTCTTTTACTAATGATTAATTGGCGCTGACGCATTACATGTGGCAAGATGTTCAACATGGAAATTTATTTATTTTCCTGTATCATAACTCTTAATATGTAATATTGTAATTTTTTTAACACGTTTATTTTTTACTCTAGGAAAAGCTAGAGGATTGGCTTCGGAAGGGGAAGAAGCTACTTCAAGATGAGTTAGAAAAGAATAGCAAAAATTTTGACTTCTTCAACTGTAAGTTATCTTGTTTTTCTGTCCTCCCAAAAGTTGCTTATTTGCTGTCATTCTTTTTTATTCCTTGAAAGTAGTGTGTTTCTATATATCCAATTTTTCTTTTAATTTTCCTGATTGAGTTTACAAATGATTTGCTGTCATTCTTTTTTATTTCTTGAAAGTTTTGTGTTTCTATATATCCAATTTTTCTTTTTAGTTTTCCTGATTGAGTTTACAAATGATGTAATTATATTGAGCATGATCATTGTGTGGAGCTCCATGAAATTTGGACTTGGCATATTACTTTCATTTTTCCTTCTTTTTCTATTCAGTCTAAACTGGCAGTATTCTGTGTTAATTCAGTAGCCAATATCAAGAAGTTCATGGAGAAAAATCCTTCAAAGCAAATTGGTACGACCATCGAGACTATGTTGAAAACTGGAAGATTGGCAACTCAAACAGGTCTAGATCTACAACAGGTATTGACTAGTTGTAAATGGGGCCTTACTTTAGTTCCGCGACACTTGAATGATTATTGGAACGCAGAATGTAGGCTCCATCTTCTGAATCTTCTCCCCTTATTCTCATTTTCTCGCTCCTTACTTTTTTCGGGGTTCTCCAGCAGTTTCTGCATGTCAGAACAGTTGCACACCTAATTTTTTCTTTAGTTGGATAAGATGTCAATCATAAATTCACTTGCGAAAGTTCATTCATAATATCATACACAAAAATAGTTTCTATAAAATATACTGTTTTATATATAACTATTTAGCAGCTAATATAAAATTTTAATCCCTTTGGTGTTTGTACATCGATTTAGTAACACATCTTTTGGTTAGTTCTTATTTCGTTCTCTCCTTAAGTTTTTTCCCCCCAATTTCTAGTAAGGGAGCAAAATGTGGAATGCACAATCAGGGTAGCTAGAATATCGCACATCTTTATCTGATCATTCGATTCTACTTTGCTTAAATCTCTCCTAACTCTTGGATCTTTTGTATCTTAGAGGGCTGGTTACACAGTTCAGGCAGAGAGGCTTAACTTTCTACGTTTTATTTCATTTTTTCGGGCTGTCCATAGAGGGGCTTCATTTGCCGGACTCCGTACGACGAGCGTGCGAAAATTGCTACCTGAGTAATTATCTACTTGCTAACTTGCACTGTAACATACTGTCTTGTTTCTGAACTGTAATCTGGGTTTTAATTTATGTTATAACAGATCTTGGGGTTTCCTTTGCCCTGTGCATACACCTGATGGGGAGCCATGTGGGTTGCTGAACCATATGACTGCTACTTGTCGTAAGTGTACTTTTTCCTGTTATAAATTTATCTTTTTCAGTTGGTGGAAAGTTAAGCAAATGGTGTCGGTTCTTCTTTTGCCCCAAAAAATTCCTTCCATTGTTGTTTAGAAGTCTTACGTAATATGAAGCAAGCCTGCACAATAAGGCTCAGTTTTTTAATACTTAATCTGCAGCCAATCCCTTTATGGGTTCTGAAGTACCCTAAATAGAGACCTAATTAATTTTTGGGTTTGTAGGTTTCTTACGCATTACTGTGCCCGAATTTCTTAAAAACTTCTCATTTTGTTGTTTCTATGTAGTGCTTGATCCCTTTGTTGGGGTTTTATGGGTGGGTCACTGAACTCTGGTCCATCTTTGTACTTCATATCATTAATATACCTTTTTTCTTGTTTCTTATAAAAAACATGTCAAGTGCCCGGATAGAATAAGATGCTCTTGAATACCTTTAGAGCAGTCTTGACGGAAATCACCTTAGGATTGAATTCCTAGGCAACCCCACGTAATTGAGCGAACCCCAAGAACTGCGAATCACAATTTTGTAAGAACAAAATTCTTCCAAGATCAAGTTAGACCCCCAATAAACCTGTTCTTGAAAACCTTTATTTATTTCTTGTCAGAAACTTGAACCCGTTTTGTTAGGAAACAAACCTCTCAAAGATCAAGTCAAACCTCTAGAGAACCTGCCTATAACAATCCACCTGTATTCTTGAAGCAATCTTGCTAGCGAAATTTAAAGACGCCATAATGAATTGCTAGTTCTTTGATAAGTCTTGATAAGGGTTCAATAAAGAACCAAGAGATAATCCACTCTCACACACTTGGGTGTTAAATTCCAATGGCTATTCTTTATTCAAAATTCTCTATTAAAATTACAAGATAAAGACACCTTTAAATAGACCCATTGTAAAATCCTAAATTAACTTAAACAATGAAAGTTAATTAAACTTAAATACTTAAAAGAAGTCCTAATTGACTAATAAAACTAAATCATAAGCTAAATAAGACTTAAATTTAGTGTATGGGCTTTCAAAATAACATTAGAGTTCAGCCTATCACTTAAACATAACATAAAATTAAAAACATATAACCTAAAGCTGCAAGGATCTATTGCGATCGAATTTTGACTAGTAAAGCGTCCGAATTTGTCTTTGACGTAAACTAAAAAGTTGTAGATGTTTGAGTCTTCTTTCCAACGCAACTTGAATCACTAAAATCGGACACCGGATGAGAAAGTTATGGCCAAAATACGAAAACTGCGCAAATCCTGCCGGCATTGCTTAGGTGGTCTTCTCTTGAAACTCTTTGATGGAATTTGACCAATAACCTATTTCTTGATGTATCTTGAGTATCTTGGGCTTTTTTAAACTTTGAAACTCTATATTTTAGACTTGGGTAATACCCAATTCTCGTACCTTGTATCACATCATGTCTTCTATTGTTGGCTAGCATAGCAAGATTGAACTTAATTTATATGGCTCAAAAGAAACCATTTCAAACTTTGGTGGAATCCTGCTCTGGTTCTCAAGTAGGCACAGTTATTTTTTGGTTGTATAGGTGTCTCACTTGTTTCTTTGCCAAAAGCAGTCCTTAAAACTTCTATTTTATCAGAAAGCATGAGGATTGCAGATGGCATGTGACGAAGCAGTAAACTTAGTTTTGTTTATGCCATTTTTTACATATGCAAATTTTTAACTCCATGTTTATTGAAAGCAAATAATGTAAGGATCATTTTAGTTATATTTTTAATACTTGTAGACTGGTCTTTGTTTTTTTTTTTTTAAAATTGTTTGCATTTAGGATGTTCTTTGACGTTATTATCAAGATATAGACGTCTTTAACATATTTCAATCTATATGTCATTTCTAAATTGACAAGAGAGTCAAATAGAAATTAGTGAGACCGAACTTATTGAAATGGTTCTTTCATGAAAATGTCTATTTTTTTCTTCTCCAAAGAAGAGAAAAATTCACTTTTCATGGTTAACTTTAACAATAGGTCATGAAAATTCTTTTGAGATGGTTGAATGAAAATGCAAAACATATTGACTGTTCAAGCTTTGGATCTGTAATAATTCAAACTTATTCCTTTGCCAGCCTGCATCTAAATTTAATGTATTTCAGGAATTGCATCATACTATGATTCGCGAGGAAATATCAGAGATTTTTCAAAAATAAGAACATCTATTCTCAGGGTTCTGATTGGGGTTGGGATGATACCTTCATTGCCAAAGCTTGTTAAGTCTGGTCCTCCTGCAGTTATCTCTGTTCTTTTAGATGGCCGTGTTGTTGGTGTTATACCTTCCAGTGAAGTTGAGAAAGTTGTTACTCATTTACGGAGACTGAAAGTTTCAGCTGCTTCAGTGGTACCTTCATGTTTAATTCAATCTCAGTTGACTACTTATGTCATTGTATTGTAATCATTTTTAAAATTTTGCAGATTCCTGAAGATTTAGAAGTGGGATATGTTCCTTTGAGCATAGGTGGAGCTTATCCTGGCTTGTATTTGTTCACATCTCCTCCTAAATTTGTTCGCCCTGTTAGAAATATCTCGCTGCCTTCGGAGGAAAGTCAAAATATTGAACTAATTGGACCGTTTGAGCAGGTGAACCCGAATATATGCATTTTATATCTAGATAAATACATTATGAGATAGATTTTGAAAGTATGAGATACTTATTTTTTTTTCTTTTTCAGTCGCCTATGAGATACCAAATATATTGACATGTAAAAAGTACCTTCATTGTATTAGGTCTTTATGGAGATTAGATGTCCTGATGGTGGAGATGGTGGAAGAAGTACTGCATTTCCTGCAACTCATGAAGAAATTCATCCCACTGGTATGATAAGTGTGGTTGCTAATCTAACACCTTACTCCAATCATAATCAGAGCCCACGAAATATGTATCAGTGTCAGGTATTTCTTGCATGTTGGTTATTATTCTATTTAATGCTCTCACAGTCATTCTATCTGTCTGTTTGATGATTAATGGTTTACTTTGATCATGTTCTATTTTAGATGGCAAAACAAACAATGGGTTTCTCTTTACAAGCACTCAAATTTCGAGCTGATCAGAAACTTTACCATCTTCAGGTGTGTTTCTAATTTTCTTTGTTCTCGATTTCTTTGTTGCAATGCTTGATTGTTAAACCAGTTCTTAATAACTTATTTGCGAGGTTTTCCTCTGTTGATTATTATGTTTCCTTGCAATTGCATGCTTGCATTCCTTTATCGCTTACTGACAGCTCTATAATGCCTGGTATTTCACATTTAATCATGTTCTCATGGATGGGATCACAATAACATGGTCTTGTAATTGTTCTGTTGGTACTAGTGCTCATCTATGGAGAGGAGAGCTCTATTATTCCATATTTGTATATAATTATTCTATCAAAAGTATAGTCTCCCTAACCAGAAAAGCCAGAAACAGAAGGGAGAAGACATTTGTATCAAAGGAATTGCTTTATATATGTACCAGAAAACTCTGACCAAAATATGATCTGAAGTTGATGATAGAATGGCTAGTTTGCAGCTTGAGCAGGATAATATGTTTTTTTATACCCAATACTTTATAATGTAGGATTATCCGAAAAGTCAATAAGTTTCTCACTAGAAATTTTCCAGTCATACAATTGTCCTTCCTGTGAAACCTTAGCGGTTCAACATATTGCAGATATGACTAACTAGTTTATTTAATGAATCTATATCTAGCGTTCATTAATTTGTATTATCTTCGTAATGCGTGTTAGGATTTGTTCTCCGTCTGCTATGTTGTTAAGGATTTGTGCTCCATCTGCTATGTTGTAACAAATATACCCTTGGGCATTCGCAGACTCCTCAAACTCCCATTGTGCGCACAAATACGTATACAAAATACAGCATAGACGAATATCCAACTGGGACAAATGCAATAGTTGCAGTGCTGGCATACACTGGGTAAGAATTTTAGGGAAGCATATATACTGATTTTATGAATTTGGTATCATGGAGTTAATCGATCTTCTTTATCTAGGTATGATATGGAGGATGCCATGATCTTGAATAAATCATCAGTAGACCGTGGGATGTGCCATGGACAAATATACCAGGTTTGTCTTCTTATACGTGTTGAAGTTTAGCTTTCTAAGATATTTATGCGCTTGTGAGGAAATAATTGATCATTAAAATATACTTAAAAGGAATCTGTGAGAAGACAACCTATCTGCAAGATTAACTGTAGAAGCCACCTTTGTCCCCCTAAATGACCTTTTCCCCCCTTTGGGCAGACAGAAACTATTGACTTATCTGATGAAAGCAATAAGACAGATCGAGGCCAAAAAATGTTTAAACGAAACAGAGAAGCTAAGTCAATGCATTCTGTGATTGATTCCGATGGACTTCCATATGTTGGACAGGTTAGCCTTGTGTGTTTTGTATTTATTTTTTTCCATATGTTTAGTTTGATTAAGTATTATATATATCCATAGTTATATTGACCAATTGTTTGATAACCAACACTCAGATGATACATCCGGGTGAACCTTATTGTAGCATTTACGATAAGACAACAAATTCATGGAAAACCAACAGCCGAAAAGGTTCAGAATCTGTGTTTGTTGACTATGTTGCGGTCGATATGAAAAATAGCAAGAATCTTCTTCAGAAGGTGAGTTAATTTTCTTTTTACTCGGACCATATATTTAAAGGGAATAAGGTGAATATCTACTCTTATCAATGTTCTGGTATAAGAATGGTTTCTATGCATTATGTTGTTATTGTGCTACCAAATCTTATATACTCTCCATTGTCACTGTTGCTGGAAGCAACATCCTTGGCTAACAGTTAACATAGGATGACGGTTCATCCGTTGCAAATAACCGAACCTCCTATTGGTTACACTTCCTAATGATGAGTTAAGAAATGTGATGGTT
Organism: Zanthoxylum bungeanum; assembly: GCA_019454045.1. Classification (NCBI taxonomy): domain Eukaryota; kingdom Viridiplantae; phylum Streptophyta; class Magnoliopsida; order Sapindales; family Rutaceae; genus Zanthoxylum; species Zanthoxylum bungeanum. Next base: position 774,923 of record SKCR01025821.1, on the reverse strand, counting down.
GTTGGGCTGCTCTTGGTCATTGTTGATTTGATCTGTTTGCAGAATCAGTTGATTGGAGAAAGATCTTGTATTTAGGGGTAAAACACGAAAATGTTAATGATAAGCATGTATTTAGTTGAAAAAAGGGTACTTTACTGTTTTAGTTGCAGTTATAGGTCATTGGTTGATGTTGTCCATCATTTCTCATCATAATGAATTTCATATGCTTCTTAGACTTGTTGTCGGCTCATAATTCTCTCTCGTGTAGGCAAATATACGTTTTCGACATACTAGAAATCCTATTATCGGTGATAAATTTAGCAGCAGACATGGGCAGAAAGGTGTCTGCTCCCAGCTGTGGCCTGATATTGACATGCCATTTTCTGGAGTCACGGGAATGCGTCCAGATCTGATTATCAATCCTCATGCATTTCCATCGAGGATGACAATTGCAATGCTTTTGGAGTCTGTTGCTGCTAAGGTAATAAGATCTGAAAGATGGAATCTTGATTTCATTATTTCACCATCTCCAAAGGCTAGATGTTTATTTAATCTTATTCTATTGTTTCTTTTTAGAAATAGAAAGAGAGAGAAGAAAGAATTGTTGAAGTTGAAGTACATAATCCTTCCTAAAAACCTAGGGGGTTAGTTTAAAAAAAATGTATTTTTCAAGCAGCAATTTTTTTAGGTGCAGGAAAGATACATATTTATCAAGTCCAGCTTTTCACCAATGTGGAGCGTGATTGTGGAATTCCACATCCGCTCCATGTATTGGCTAATTTGGCTCATACTTTTCTTTTTATTATTGTAATCTTAAGTGAGAATGAAAGTTATATGGCCTTAAGAAGCTGATAATAATTTTATGAGATAAAAGGAGAACACGAGTGTTTATGCTATTGTGTTTCGTTTATTGTTAGTTGCATATTATGCTTAGCGAGATGATTGATTTATGTTGTCACAGGGAGGCAGCTTACATGGAAAATTTATGGATGCAACACCATTTGCAAATTTAGTCAAGAAAACTGATGGAGATACTGGTGAATCAAAAACCCTAGTCGATGAATTTGGTGAAATGTTAAGGACGTGTGGCTTTAATTATCATGGTGCAGAGGTATTGTACAGTGGGGTATATGGAACAGAACTCACGTGTGAAATTTTTATTGGGCCTGTATATTATCAGCGGCTCCGGCACATGGTTTCAGACAAATTTCAGGCAAGGAAATTTTCTTTTTCTCCGTTTTCTTAAATAATCTCCTAACGGGGCTTTTCTGGTTATCAATAAATTGCATGTTGGCTTATGCAGGTTCGCTCCACTGGAACAACAGACCAGATTACCCGGCAACCAATAAAAGGAAGAAAGCGTGGTGGAGGTATTCGTTTTGGAGAAATGGAACGCGATTCCTTGCTTGCTCATGGAGCAGCTTATTTGTTACACGATAGGCTTCATACATGTTCTGATTACCACGTTGCTGATATATGTTCTCTTTGTGGAAGTATTCTAACGACCACATTTATACAGCCACAAAAGCGGGCAATACGAGAGATTGGGGGACTACCCCCTGCAAGAGCTCCCAAGAAAGTCACCTGTCATGCTTGCCAGACAAGTAAAGGCATGGAGACTGTTGCAATGCCATATGTTTTTAGATACTTAGCCGCCGAGCTTGCTGCTATGAACATTAAAATGACTCTTCAGCTCGGGGATGGAGCCGCGGCCTGATTTTTTTGTCGTAGTGAGAGTATCATGTTAACACCCTGATTGAGGAATCACATAATCTCTCATGTCTGATTTTTTTGTGTAGTAGTTAGCTTTTTCAGTATTTTATTTTTATTTTTATTTTTGTTGGGTTTTTAATTTATGTGAAGGACTAAATGTAAAAGGACGATATTTATCGACAAAGTTTTGGCACATTTTTATAAGAGGAAAATCTTCAGAATCAATCATGTTTCATTACTGCCCTTGAAAATAATTCCATTACAGTAATAAGATTCAGGTTCCTAAGTTTTCTTGCTTTTTCAGCAAGGTTGTATCATTTTTTCGATGGTATCAAATGGAAGCCCACTTATATTGAAGTAATCAAAAAGGAAATGGATCGGTAGTTTCTTAAAAATAGGTTTATTTTTAAAATTCATTACAACTTAATATAATTTAGTTTGTTACGGAATTTGTCAACACACCGAATCAACATACAAACATCAATTTATTTTCATATGCACCACGGCAAGGTTGCTGGTTGCTTCTCCCATCCGTGAGGGTTTGATTCTCTAAGTCTAAGGCCTTTAAAGGAATATTCTCTCTACTACTAATTTATATTAATCTAAATTATTAATAATTAGGGATGTCAAAATTCACTAATAGGGATGACAAAATCTTTATCCGGGTTCGTGTTTTACCAAGCTCGATCAGGTTTTTTTATTTTTGAGTCGAGTTTTGAGTCTGTAAGACCATTATAGGAATATTTTCTATACTATTAATTTAAAATCTAAATTATTAGTAGATAGTGAAAACAAAATCCTAAACCTGGCCTAGCAATTAGAATAGTGTAATTTTTTTAATAAATTTGTTAATACTTAAAGAAGGAACAAAATTTAAAAATTAAAACGAATTTAATGATGCAAAAGCCTAGATTGATACTTAAAAATTTAGTTTAAAAATGCCATATAAGTATATAACACAAGTTTTAAGATGCCATAACAACAAAATCTCCCCTGAGGTTTGGCATATTTGCAAGTAGATGGTGAAGATGCATTTATTAGTAAACACCCCCTATCGTTTTTTAACTTTTATGTTGACTGTTTGTTGACTAAGCAAATACCATAATACTCGTATTTCGAATAATGTGCCCCGACACATCTAGGAAACATTTTCAGCTATTATATTTGGATAAAATTACCCCTTATAAATTCTTATATTTATAAAATTACTAATAATTGGACAACTTTACCCTCATAATTTAATAAAATAACAACTAAACCCACTAAAAAAACAAGAGAGACAATAATCAATGAATGAAGCCACAATGACATCCCAGCATTTAGTCGTATCAATGGCCAATTGTTCAACAGCATTCACAGAACAACAGTAGCTGCACATGACCAAACAAGCTTGACACACTACTTATCTTTGGCATGATAACAGTTTCATTTCATATATATATATTTTAAATCGTTGGAAATTGTGCCGTCAAACCAACTCTTACGGGCTTAAGCGGATCAGGTAAAATCCTCGGTTATCTCAAGCTCTTACAATAAACGCATTCCCTGAATTCAAATACAGGACCTGAAGGTGAGATCCTGAACCCTACATCACTAAATCACACTCCACTATATTTTTTTAAAAAAATCGTTGGAAATCTCATCTCTCAATCACTCATTTCGAGCTTAATCACTCATTTCGAGCTTAAACGAAGTAAGTAAAATCTGGGATTGCCCTTGATTCTTACAAGAAACACATTCCTTAGATTCGAACACAAGACCTGAAGATTCGATCCTGAACCCTACACCAACAAATCATGCCCCTTGAAAACACTTATTTGTATTGATATTGGTAAATAGCTAAGAAGGCATTCTTCTTCAAATAAATGCAAACACAGTCCTCAATTTTAAACCCTCATTGAATAGAACGTACAACATGTTTGCACGGAAGTCCATGAATTTGCCACACTCCACAATCACATCTCTAATTATTCAAGTCATCAACACATACTTTTGAAGCTTCCTCTAATATCTCTTAAGTGTTTTCATGTCCAAATATTAAAGACAATGCCCTTGCCTCGGTCATGGTCCCCACATATTAAAAACCTATTCTTATTTAATAGTTTTATTAATTTAATTTTAAATTTTAGTAGTATTTTTTAATTGTAATAGGATATTAAGATAGTATGACATGTTTATAATATGTATTTTTATTGTAATAGGTTTTTTATTTAATAAAAAATTAATTGTAAATATATTTTAATTTTATAATTTAATACGAGATTAATGGTATAGATTGAGTGTCACATATATTTTTATTTTAATGAGAGATTATAACATGTTTCATTATTATAATAGGTTTCTTACTTTAATAGTATATTATTTTTGTATATTGTAATAAGTTTCTTATGTCAATAATTTATTATTTTAATTTTATAATTTAATAATAAAAAATTAATTGTAGAGATTATGTTAATTGTAGATAATTTAATAGTGTTTTTTTAATATGATACTATAATATATTTTATCGTTATAATAGAACTTTTATAAAATTATAATATATACTTTTATTGTAATATGTATTTTTATTTAATAAATTTATTAATTTAATTTAATTTTATAAATTTAATATGAAATGATAAATCTTCACCAAGGACAAGCAAGTATATCAAATATGAGGGGAGGTATTTAAAAATTACCCTCAATAAATTATAAAATTAGACCTACAAATTCCCACCAACCACAAAAACGGAAAATGCCACATAACACAAAGTATCCGTGCGAACCGTACCAGCCAAGCACCGTAGACCCGCACATTCTCTTATTCTCTATGATAACGACACTTGTCTCCTCAATGGGCCCCACCAACCCACCTTACTTAATCACATTCACATTCACATTCACACAAAGCATTTTGTTTTTTCAATTCTCTGCTCCGGCTTTCATCGACTCTCTCGCGGTGGTCCCGTACCACCACCACCCTAGGCCCCACCGGCGGTTAAAACATCCGGTCAACTCAAATCTACGGTCTGTCTCGTATACGATTACGTATTTTCTACCAGTTATTATCAAACAAAAACTAAAGATTCTGTAGTTCAAAATTAAAACCCCTCCAAAAACAACGGCGTCATTTTTTATTTTTCCAAAATTGAGAAAATGCTACCACTCCATTTATGGTATTTGTACTAGCTGGTACTTTTATGACTTTTTATTTGTTTGAGTGTATGTAAGGTGATGCGTGCAACTGGGTCGTTGTTATTTCGGATTATTATAATAGCTTTTTGTGATTGTTTTGACTGAAAGAGTGATTTTTTTATTTTTCTTTGGTCCGGTGTTTAATGGGGTTTGTAATCATGGGTTTGTCTTTCTTTTCAATATAATTTAATCAAGTTGTTTATTTACATTTGTATTTGTAATTTTTTTTTTTTTTTTGGTTGATTTGTTTATTTGGGTTGTGGGATTTTCCAGGCTCTTAAGGAAGGTGGCGTTTGACTTTGAAGCTGAAAAAAAAAAGATAAACTGGATTGGCTTGGAGGTGCAGGGTTTGGTTGTTGTGATCAGGTCATGGTTCGCTTTCATGGTCTCAAAGGTTTCTCCTTTTTATGGGATTTGATGGGTTCCAAGGGATTTTGATTTTGATGGAGATTAGATTGGCTTCTATGACTGTCTATTTTTGGATTAGTCTTATTAATTGGTTTGATTGGTTTTCTTGATTGTAGTGAAGTCAAAATTTGATTCTTCAGTGGTTAGACTGTTAATGGGATTAAAGATTTTTGAAAACGTATTTAGGTTTGTTTAAGGATTACCCTTCTCAGCTGAAGAAGGGAAAAATGGAGAACAAAATTAAGAATTTTTGTGGGTATAGGGTTTGTTAGAATTTCAACTTTCAAGTATTGTAAAAAGAAATGGGGGATGAGGCTTATTCTTGGATTAGGAGGACCAAGTTTTCTCAAACAATTTATCATAGGCTGGATTCATCAAGATTGGCCTCGCTTCCTCTCAACTTTTCAGAAAGGATTTCTGGATTCAAATCAAGGCCTGGAACAGCTTCATCCAATCAAAAATCAGCTCCAAATGATTCACAGATTCAGCAAAATCATGCCACTAACAGGCGAAGATCTATATCACCCCTTCCTGTAACAGTTCTCTCCAATACTTTCAAGGAAGCAAGGTCTGCTACCAAGAGATTTTCAACTCCACGTCCTAGGCGAAAAGAATCAGATAAGAGGTTGGTGGAAAAGTTGTCACATAAACAACCTCAGCAAGAGATCAAGGCATCTTCCAATTCATGTAGTACAAGCCCTCTTAGGCATTTGGGTTCTATGAGAATTACTGAGAGATTCAAGAGCAGAAAGGAAACAGCTTGGACCAAGTATTTTGACCATGGTGGAATCAGGGTTAATGCCGTGGATGCTGCAGATGAACACAGTGTTGACCTCTCTCAGCTCTTTCTAGGACTTAAGTTTGCTCACGGGGCACACAGCCGGCTTTACCATGGGATATATAAAGACGAGCCTGTTGCTGTGAAGATTATCAGGATACCAGATGATGACGAAAATGGTACATTGGCAAGTCGATTAGAGAAGCAATTCAATAGAGAAGCAACTCTTTTATCTCGTCTCCACCATCCAAATGTCATAAAGGTGACAAAATTCTTTCATTTCACCTTTCATATATTATTTGGGGGTGTTCAGATATTTAGGTTTTTTTGAAGAGTGTGTCTTTGTAGTTTTATTGAATTGTAACTACACTAGTGATCAGTGAAGAAGTTCGCAGTTGCTGTCTTTTGAATATGCTCTTATGTATATTATTTTATCTGCTGATCAGTTTGTAGCAGCATGTAAAAAGCCACCAGTATATTGCGTCATCACTGAATATCTATCGGAGGGTTCCTTGAGGGCATACTTGCATAAGTTGGAGCATAAAACTCTCCCCTTACAAAAATTGATTGCGATTGCTCTGGATATTGCACATGGAATTGAATACATTCACTCTCAAGGTGTCATTCATCGTGATCTTAAGCCAGAAAATGTCCTTATTGATGAAGAATTCCACCTAAAAATTGCTGATTTTGGCATAGCTTGTGAGGAGGTGTACTGTGATGCATTGGCCGATGACCCAGGAACTTATCGTTGGATGGCACCTGAGATGATCAAGCATAAACCGTATGGACGAAAGGTTGATGTGTATAGTTTTGGACTCATCTTGTGGGAAATGGTGGCAGGAACCATCCCATATGAGGATATGAATCCTATCCAAGCTGCTTTTGCAGTAGTGAATAAGGTAAATTTCATGCATCTCGCTGATAAATTTGTATGGCTTATAACTGCATATCTGGTTCATTTCATCTGAATTCATCATATCCAATTAGCTGCTTTGACATGGCTGTACATTTGTGAATGGTATCTTTGGATACTCCACTAATTAATCCCATTGAAACTGATAATGAAATTGCTCTGCTCGCCATCCTCTATTTTCTTTTTTGTCTTCTTTGGCAGCGGAGATGGATACTGTATATTACCTGTTAGAATGAATAACATGTATTCAACTCTCAAAATCAAATCATATCGAGTTTGTTCAACCCTAACATACGTTGGAACCAAAATAATATTATTTTGTATCATAACTATGCAGAAATATTTGGTTGTGATAGATTTCATTTTTAGTAAGTTTTCTTTGCAGACACAACATCAATAGATTAAATAGATTCAGCCGGATCCTGGATAATTAGATCAATAACTGAGTTGATTAAATAATTTTTTACCATTTTTTTCCTTGGTTTTTGCTTTGCTAATAAACATGGATATCAAATATGATGAAACATCACTCTCTCTTCACCCCCTAGAGGTATTTTTGATAAATTGTTTATGAGATCGGTAATGATGCCATTGAACTTTCTCTCTTCTTCAGAATTTGCGACCTGCTATCCCAGGGGATTGTCCACCTGCCATGGGAGCTTTAATTGAGCAATGTTGGTCCTTGCAACCAGACAAGAGGCCTGAGTTCTGGCATGTTGTGAAAATATTGGAGCAATTTGAGACTTCACTTGCTCGTGACGGAACCCTGAATTTGGTACAAAACCCAACTTGCCAAGATAATAAAAAAGGGATCCTTCATTTTATTCAAAAGCTTGGTCATGTGCATCCTCATAGCTCACCTATGCCCAAACCTAAATTCACATGAATCTTCCTCATGACTTGGCTTTTGAGTGCATCGCCATCCAGGTCATTTTTAATTAAAAGGTTCATTCATAGGCCCCTTTATTTGTACTCAATGCCACATTCATGTGAGAGTGAATGAATAGATTGGTACTTGGTAGGCATGCTTTGAAAAATTATGTCTTTTGGTTTCAATTGTACTTGCACAGCAAATGAACATTGATTTAGGTTGTTCTGTTCAATATTGGGTTATGAAAAGCATTTTTTTTAAGGCTGTTTGGAACTTTGGAGAGCTTCTTTTGGAAGTTTTTTTTTCCAAAGGCACTGGTTTTACTACTTGTTTCAGCTAGCTTCACTTGCCATTCAAGCTTTGCTTAAGCAATATGACTTTTTTTAAAAAATATAATTTAGTCTGATGGAAATTCAATCTCCTCTCCACCAATGTGAGTGGAGTTTGAACCCCGCACCTCTTGTTTTCAACACGATTAATTTTTACTAACTCAACTCGTTGGTACCCATGAAAACTTAACACGCGTGCTGTTTTCCGGTGCATACACCCTGCATATCTTCCTGTTTCTTCTCAGTTTGTTAGCTGTATCAATCTCTGCATACATATAATTTAGGATTGAAAAGCAGGGAAAGCAGAAGAAGCCTTTCAATATTTCTCACATTCTCTCCGTGCCTGTCTCGTGATCTTATTATTCCTACTCAAAAGTTGAAAAAAGTAATATGATCACATCATCTAGTTGCATGGAATCAGCTTACCTTGAATTGAATTGCCAGCCTTTGTTATATGATTCGGCCTTTACTTATCTTTTCTCACATTAATGTAACCTTTTTTCCATGACCATGAGCTAAAATATCCCAGCATTTATTGTTTCTACTGAGTTTGTTGAGGCAGTATTCAAAAATGTTATTCATGTGTACATCAGGAGGGTGGATAGAATTGGTTTTGGTTCGGTTTCAGATTGAACCGAACCGAAAATCGATTGGTTCAAGTATTTAAGAATTGATGTAAACCGAAAAGTTAAAACTGGACCAATTTGGTTCGATTTGATTTTAATATTTCGGTTTTAGTTTTGATTCAGTTCGATTCACAATTGAACCGAACCTTGAGTATCAAAATTAACAAAATTAACTCACAAATTGATCGGTTCACTGGTATAGTTCATGATTTGAACCGATCGATTTAACTCAAATATAAACCGAAAAACCGAACTAAACTGATATTTTTGATTTAGTTCGATTCAGTTCGGGTTATTTTACTCACCCTTAGTTTTATGTATTAAATACTACTTATCATGAATGAAATCCTAGTCTGAAAGTTCATTTTGTTGTACATATTACTATTCTCATTTTCTGGTTCTTTCCAGGTTAAAAAGACATGCCCAAAAAAAGAAGAATTCAACTTCATCAATTTAACCCTGAAATAATATTTTGTCATAAATCGGCTAAGCTTCCGTTTAATATCGTTTTTCAAATTGAGTTTTAAGTAAGAACTTTCATTAATAGAATTTTTAGAATTATAACTTTTGATAAAAAAATTTTAGCTATTTAGTTGTGAGTGAGTTTTTATTAAAAAATATAAAATTATTTTATTGAGAAAGTATTTTAAGTTGTGTTATGAAATAAATGAAAAAGTATTGTTAAATTATTTAAGGGTATTATAAACAATTTACCACTTTAAAAAGTTTTTTAAGCTCTACTTTCAAAAACCCAAATTTTGTTTACTAATAAAAGTAAAATAATTTTTTAATCCTCAAAAGTTAAACTTAAAAATCAACCAAACACGTTAAAAATTTTTGAAAATAACTTTTGGAATTAGAAAAACTCTTTTATATCTATTAAAAGTCATACTGAACAAAAACAAAAAAAACAGATTGATGTCAAAATTTGGAATAGACATTACAAGTACACTTTATTCACTCAAATGAATAATTCATACAAGTAATATAACCAAATATATCGAATTAATCCACTACAAATTAAATTTAATTCAATATTTATGTTAAAAAAAATAAAATAAAACAAAGCCATGAATGTTGCCCGGATTTGGATAGTGGTATTTGAAAATCTCTGGGCTATATTTCGTGTTCATGGGCCCAACATAGCCGAAATTCACATTAAATGGGCCTTACTGGATCATATTCAAATGAAATTCGGGGCCATTTAGCAAATCTAAACCCAACCTAAAGTAGCAAGCAATAAGGTTTCTCTAAACTTCCACTGCTTATAAAACTTGACCGATATGAAACCCTAGCTTTTTCAACCAGTCTGATCACAATGGTGAACGGCGAATTTGAGATTGGAACCGTTCCGTTCAATTCCGACGGATGGGGTCCACCGGAATCAACAGCAACCACAACCGCCACTCTCCCTCTCCACGTCCCCTTCGCCCCGTTCTCCCGATCCGAGAAGCTTGGTCGGATCGCGGATTGGACCCGAAACGCCTATAACAATCATCCATCGAACCGCCAGAACGCTAACAAAAACCCTTCCGACACCGTCTTTGACTTCACCGCCGACGAATCATTCCCCCTGTCTGCCAATCCCGACGACGACTCCTTCCGTCTCGTCGACGGCAAGCCTCCGCCGCGTCCGAAGTTTGGACCCAAGTGGCGGTTTAACCAACACCACCGTACTCAGCTGCCGCAGCGCCGGGACGAGGAGGTTGAGGCCCGTAAACGCGAGGCCGAGAAGGATCGGGCTCGCCGTGACCGCCGCTACAATCTCAATCGCTCTAACGTCAACCAGACCCGACGTGAAGCTGCAGTGTTAAAATCTTCGGTCGATATTCAGCCCGAATGGAATATGCTGGATCAAATTCCGTTTTCAACATTCTCAAAACTTTCGTTCTCTGTTTCTGAGCCTGAAGATTTGTTATTATGTGGGTCTCTTGAGTACTACGACAGGTCGTACGATCGTGTCACTCCGAAGAATGAGCGTCGGCTGGAGAGATTTAAGTATAGGAACTTCTTCAAAGTTACAACAACTGATGATCCTGTGATTCGAAGACTTGCTAATGAGGATAAAGCAACTGTTTTTGCAACAGATGCTATTTTAGCAACTTTAATGTGCGCATCCAGATCAGTTTATTCATGGGATATAGTGGTTCAACGAGTTGGGAATAAGTTATTTTTTGATAAAAGAGATGGGTCACAGTTAGATTTGATATCAGTTCATGAGACCTCTCAGGAACCGTTGCCTGAGGCTAAAGATGATATAAATTCTGCTTACTCATTGAGTGTTGAGGCGGCTTATATTAATCAGAACTTTTCACAGCAAATTTTGGTTAGGGATGGTAATAATAAGTTGACATTTGACGAGCCTAATCCATTTGCGAATGAAGGAGAGGAGGTAGCTTCGGTAGCTTATAGGTATAGAAGGTGGAAGCTTGATGATGATATGTATCTTGTTGCGAGGTGTGAGGTGCAGAGTGTTGTGGATGTTAATAATCAGAGGTCGTTTTTGACGTTGAATGCTCTTAATGAGTTTGATTCAAAGTACTCTGGTGTTGATTGGAGGCAGAAGTTGGAGACTCAAAGGGGTGCGGTTTTAGCAACTGAGTTGAAAAACAATGCTAATAAGTTGGCGAAATGGACTGCACAGTCGTTGTTGGCAAGTGCTGACTTGATGAAACTGGGATATGTTTCGAGGGTTCATCCACGTGATCATTTTAACCATGTGATATTAGCTGTGATGGGGTATAAACCCAAGGATTTTGCTACACAGATTAACTTGAGTACTGCAAATATGTGGGGGATTGTGAAGAGTATTGTAGATTTGTGCATGAAGTTAAATGAGGGGAAGTATGTGCTTGTGAAGGATCCTTCTAAGCCGCAAGTGAGGATCTATGAGGTTCCTCCAGATGCATTTGAGAATGATTATGTGGAGGAGCCCTTGCCAGAGGATGAGCAGGTTCAGCCACCTACGGAGAATGCTGAAGGAGTGGAGGCAAATGGAGCCGCAAATGATGTGGATGATAAGGCTGTTGATGCTCAAGCTTGATGGTAATAATTATTCTTAATTTTATGTATTTGGTTTAATCATTGTATTGTATTGATTAATACTCTTTGGTAATGATGAATCTTTTAAGATCACAAGTACATATATGCCCTCCTATATTCTTCTATAAACATCATTTGCATAAGATTCATAGTTGTATAATCTATGATTAGGTAGTTTCTATCTGTCAAAACAGCTGAAATATGATCGATGAATTTTCTTGGTTTATGGTTGGAAACAATACTGAGTATTCAAGTCCAAGATAATGGTTGTTGTGTTTTACTGCTTTATGAGTATCTGAGATGAGTTGAGAGGCTCTAGCAGTGTTGCCAAGTTTGGCTTCTGCAAAGTAGCAATGGTTCTTTTGGTGTTTTAGTTCATTAATATTGATAGATTCAACTTAGTTTTGTTGTGCTAAGTACTGAATAGTTAAATTAATAGTTTTCTTTGTCGTGTTGCAAATTCTTTCCTCAGCATGCTGGTATTTGTTGGTTAGTTTAGCCTGGTACTTTTAAAAAGAGCACTTGAAATAAAGAATAAAAGACTAACAAAGAAAGGACTTGAAGGGTTTTCTGTCCGGTACCGATAAACGCATGAGAACTGAAAAAGAGTGAGTGGGCCCTTTTGTAGCTTTTATTATTGTCTAGGAACAAGTAGAGGTAGAAATGAAGAAATTCGGAAGCAAGTGGGTGTAGCACTGATTGAGACGAAGATGAGAGAATTATGACTAAGATGTTTCAGGCATGTACGATGAAGCTCCAAGTGCCTTAGTCTGAAAAGGAGAACAAATAGTGTTGCCATATGTCAATTGAGGTATTTGAAGACCTAAATTGACATTGACGGAAGCTCTACGAGACAATGATTCCAGCTAACCCCACCTAATGGGGAAAAAGATTTTGTTTGGCTGGTTTGGTTATTGATGTTTTAATGTGCTTTTTACCTTTGAAAGAGAGAAATAAAATTATGTTGTTCCTTTTGAGGATGTCTCTAACATTGTAGTCTATAGTGATAACAATTATATTCTTCTCTCTAGTAACTGAAACCTTCCACACTGTTTCCAGTTCATTACAGTTGGTGGGCTCTGATTGTTCATGCATATTCAAGCTAACTTTTCTCAATCTACCACTTTCCACCATTGTTAGCATCATATGAACTGTGAAATTAGAGTAGTACATTCTTGACTATTCCTTAATCAAGGCCGTATTACAAGAATAATTATTGATTTTTGCAAATGAAGGACCATGCCATCTCTCTTAATTGCGTAGTGGCTTTGATGTTTTTCATTTTATTTTTTTGAAATTGGCTTTGATGTTTTTCATTTTATTTTTTTGAAATTGACTTTGATGTTAACTTAATCAAGTCAATATGCTGATTGCTAAATTACAGTTTGGACGTTGGTGACAGGGCAGAGTTTATTTTTATGAAAACAGAGACCTGCTGGTGAGTGTGCATTTGGGACAGTAGCAGATAAGCAAATTTCAAAGGATTCTGGCCATTTGTTTACTTTGATGTTTTGATCTTGGAAGTTCAGCAGAATACTTTCTATCATATCATCTTATACTTACTTTACATATATTTTTGTCCCTAACTTCTCTGGTGCTGCCACATGATACTAGAGAAATTACGGGACAAAATTATATTCAAGTGTCAATTTTAATTAATATTTATATTAAATTCACATGTTAATACATTGAATTTTCATAATACACTGAATTTAATCAATATTTATGGTACATTGTGTATTTCCATATATCTCGATATCTACAATGTATTTAAATTAATGATTATGATATATTGAATTCTCTACAAGATTCATATATATTTTTTGTGTTTTTTGTATCTCATTATGATCATATGTATATGTAAAGGGATATTGAGATGTATTAAAAATACATGATTGAATTAGAATTTCACACTTTTTATTTGATAGACGATTTCATTTAGTGGTATGGTGGTCTTAACTTGGTGAATTAAACCGGTTTTGTTAAATGTTATTTATTTTTTATTCTCTTACATCGTGCGAGTTTATTTATATCTAATTATAATAATAAGAGTCTTGTTGGAAGAAAAATTCTAGAATGCAACATTAATTAATATAATAATAATAACAACAACAATAACAGAAAGAGAAAGTAGGGAAACGGGTTGGACTTGGGCCTCAGTGTTTAAAAAAAGATGGTGATAAAAAGATGGTGATGATGTACATGGTCTGGAGGATGGCTGGTTTTTTTCGGTTAAAAATTTTGGCCTGTGATGGTGATATTATCCATGGGGTTGATGTGGTTAGACCCAGCCACCGGTTTGGTGTCAAATTTTTGATTCTAGTACAACCAGAATCAACCGGATAGTTTTGAGTTCGGAATCGAACTGTCAGGTTTTCGATTCCATGTTTGTACAACCGGAATCAAACCAGACTATTTTGAGTTTTTTTTTTAATTAATTAAAATTTTTAATTTTAATTTTTTTAAAAAATAAAAATGGGATTTCAAATTCATTTGAAATTATTAATTTGAATTCATATTACATTAAATTAAAAATAAAATAAAAAAGCTTGAACTTTAATTTTAAAAACTTAAGTTGCCTACGTATCATCTATGCGTGAGAGGAATCAAAACTCAAGTAGTTCCATTATATTTTTTAGATAGTTTCTCATTATAACTATTTAATCATCATCATTATTTGTGCATGTTGTTAATCCTTCAACTCTTGTTCCGTTTGCACTTGCAAATGCATTGTCAAACAAGTCTTCAAATTCATCGAAAGCATTTTATTGTTGCCTCATATCAGCTCGGGTCCAATCATCCACATATGATCTTGTTGGGGTTTCGGGCGATGGCGTGGCGGAAGCGCGGTTCGGGCGAAATCGTAATTTTAAATTTTTTCAAATTACCGAATAAATTATTCAATATCTAATATGGATAATTTATTCATATTTCACCTAAACATATTTATTCGATATCAAATAACGACATAAATATATATGAAACGTCGCGAAATTTTTACGAAAAATATTTTTCCGCAAAATGACGCAAAACACGTTTTTGACCGAACCGACCACCCGACACTTATGGGGACTGCTCAGGTCAGCCCCAATAGTGTTAGGGTCGTTCATGGGCTGCCCGAACAGCGACGAACTCACTGTTTGGACAGCCGTCACCCAGTTGGCTCAAAAGTCACCCGGTAACGCCGTTTTCGCTTATTTCAACTACGAAACACTTTCCGATAATTATTCCAACTCCCAAAACACATTCAATACATTCATAAAACATCAAATTCATCATAGAATTTTCAGTTTTATCAGATCTGATCCAGAATCGAAAATCATGATTTTTCATGTTTTAAATCCAATTTTTCAAAACTAAATCAATTAATCTCAACACCAAATCAAGTCACCACATATGAATCACCCAAGAACAATTCTAGGCATTACAAGAGTGGTCATAACACTCTATAATAGCAACTCATCATCAAATGATCAATTTGGATACAAATTACACTAATTTCACCCAAATATACTTCACACATGCTTCATTACTTCCAATTCCATCCACCACAACCAAAAACCTCAATTTTCAGATTTAAAGGAACCCTAGAACTATTCTAAGAATTCGAGAAAACATGAAATAAATTTCTAAGCTTGGGTTATAGAAGATTACCTTTTAATCTCTTGATTTCCAAGTCTTTTCCTTGAATTTTTCCTTTACTTCTTCATGGATTTGATCAAACAAACCCTAGGGCTATTTTCTTCTCAAGGTTCGGCTATGGTGTTAAATTGGATGAAGATGAAAATATTTTTCACTTTTAAATTCCTTATAACCGACTTTTGCAAGGGTAGTTTGGGGATTTTGAAAATCAAACTTTATATTAACCAATCAAAATTGAATATATAAAGTTTAATAAAAAAAAACATGCCATGTGTTCCAATTATAAATCACCATTTATCATACTAATTATGACAAATAGATAAGATATTTAATTTTTAATTATTTAATTATTTAACAATTAAATAACTAAATAATTAAATAACATCCATATATGTATTTTTATTTACATTAAATAACAAATACATATATTTATGGCATGTGTCAAAATCTCATTTGACAAATAATTAATGTGTATTTAATCGTATTATGTATCAAATACAAATACACAATAATTAGGATTAACCAAAATCCCCTAATGCATGTGTTGTCGTTTAACCGATTAAACGATCCGAATTAACTCACTTAATCCGGTGAAGTATAATGAATAATCCGTATTATTCATATCGCGTTGCCCAAGTGCTCAACGAGTACACTTCATATTGTGAGACTCTTTAAGTTTAGGTTTATCCGTCACGAAATCCAATTTCGTGTCCATAATTCATCCACTCATGAATTATGACGACAACAGATAATCTCGCTAAACCATGCAAGTCGAGGTCATTGCATACGTATAATCCCTCCGTCACAGGCTATCCATATTATACCTGGGGTATAGATAAAAATGTCACACCCGTTCGGTATAATATAATCGACTTTCAATTTACGATCTTTAAATAACACTCGGAACTTATTTCCGAAGTTATACCACGGCCATGGATTTACTAGATCGTAAACACATGCGAATTCCTATGCCCTGTACACAAGACTGACGGATCCTCTCTTGATACGCACTGGATATCATGAGCATCAGTCCACACTCAACGAACAGACGGATGTCTGATCATGAATAGATCGTTGACGTGACTGCCATCAAAGTGTGGAAGATAACTCATATATCCCACTGTGGTATCTCAAGTCGAAGGACCCCTATGCTCGCTCAACTCGAGAAGATTCCTATTGACGTTGGTATACCATCTATTAGGAAATTTTCAGTGAGTCGTTCAGTGTCTTATCAAATAAACATCTACATGTCTATACGAGTCTCCCGAGACTCATGGTTCATTGGGATAAACTATCGGACCAAGTCACGATATACGACATGTACTGGTCTCAGCGGATTTTACTAACCAACCTGTGTTAGTAAATCTTGACCAGAAACTTTATTTAAGGATATACATCTAATAGTGTGCTTCTTAATGTCAATTACAAACTATGTTGTAACTGTGCACTATATTGTAAATCACAGGGTCTTTGTCTAATATACACGTATCACTAAACCAGATTTAGTTTCGATCTAATCATAATTAGATCAAAAAAGTGTATAAAAGACAATGGTGCTACCATTAAATTAGTAATATTATGGAAAATAGAATTGCTCGTATTTATGAATCAGACATAAATACGATCCGGATTGGCACTCCGAGCACCAACCCTAACAATTTCTCCCACTTACTCTAGTGTCAATCCATGGTATCCTATACACATCTTAATGTGTATCACATACTCATTGCCCTTAAGAGCTCACCTTGCTCTCAAAAGGTAGGCAACAACAAGTAAGTCTGCTTAACAAATCGAGTCTGTCCAACAAACCCAACCGTTTTCCTTAGCCTGCATCATTCATATTTCGTAGAATCCAAATTCCACATCAATATGACTCGGACGCTATATTAGTATTGTGCTTTAGCTACTGAGTTATCTATGTATTTAGAAATCAAATCCAAATACTATGAGACAACCACAAGCACTACACTAACATGAAAATTTCTAATCTATAAGGTCATTGTGCAACTTCATAAGTCAATACTTCATAAGTTGCAACTGATTCCACTAGATCAGTAGAATCAACAATGACACTCCCACTGCATCTTTTCTGACTTTATATGACATAGACCATCTAATGTCATAATTAGGATAAAAACTAATCTGACCTTTTGGTTGCAGACTAAATTCTCCATGAATAAGAAACTCGTTCTTAATTTCTCAAAGATCACAACGAACATGTTAACATGTTTCAAGACCCATCATATGGTCTGCAGCATATCAAAATAACTCGTAACAATTACGATTAAATTGATATCTTTAATCGCACATAATATAACATTCATTATGCCATCATCCTATGATGCATAAGATTGACTAGTCATTCCAATCAATCTTTCTTTCGAAAAAGGAATCATCATTTACGAAAGATGAATGCTATATATATAAAAGACACGTTAACTGTCAAACAGTTATACTAACTGTCAAACAGTTATACTATCTGTCATACAGATAGTCTTACTGTGTCCTTTTTTAGATCATATCTAATATGCGACTAATGAGAGTATCTCACAAGTATCTTAGTTTTATATCATATATAAAACTTTATATCAAATATAACAGATAGTACTCACACTGCTTTCACAGAGAAAAGAAGACTTATGTTATATAACAATAGTAAGAAATTTGTACGCTCCCACTGACCCTACTTACCAATACGTATTCTCTGTACTTTGATAAAATCAGACAATCTGACTGATATCAAAATCAGAGAACACGGATTTCCGGAAAGCTTATCTGAGTCTACAATAGGCTCCATAAGCTAGTATATCAAACTGTGATCTTAGCAGAATACAAACTCTAGGGTCATTCTAGAATGAACTTCTTCAAACAAAGAAATCACTACTGATCTCTCATTCGAATAAATCATTCTAGAACACCACTTTGTATTCTTTAGCGAAAATACAAAGTTTAATATTAACATTAACCAATAGACCTTTAATTGTTCAATTAGTGCGACCAGAGACAGGTATTCTCAGAATCTACAATAGACTACTGAGTATAACATTTCTCACTGTCATACTATAAAGGTAAAACCTTTATCAAGCTCACTTTGCTTTTGCTGCGCAAACAATTTGCACATTTTATGAACGATTCATAACGAAAGCTTAATCAAGTTCAAAACTGAATTCACAACGATTGCATGAAGGGGAATGTGGGAACCACTCTGGCGGCAGGAGCTTGGATCTTCGTGCCCATTCGATATGATATTATTGGCCGACAATGAGGATTGACTCAACTGAATTCACTAAAAAATGTGACAAGTGTCAAAGGTTTGCTCCAGTTCCTCATCTCCCACCAGAAAAATTAAATCCCATTTTATCTCCATGGCCGTTTAAAATGGGGAATGGACATAGTAAGAAAACTCCCAACCGCGTCAGGCCAACGTATCTACATGCTAGTGATGACATATTATTACTCGAAATGGATAGAAGCTGAAGCATTCGCTAGAGTACGCGACAAGGAAGCTCAAACTTTCATTTGGAAAAATATCATTTGTCGATTCGGCATACCAAGAGAAATTGTGACTGACAACAGCTCTCAATTCATCAGCCATTACTTTCAAGACTTCTGCAGGAACTGGGGCATAAAATTGAACTTCTCAACCCCACGCTTTCCACAAGCGAACGGCCAGGCCGAGTCGTCCAACAAAACGATCCTTAATACTTTGAAGAAGAGGTTGGAGAAGACTAAAGGCGCTTGGGTAGATGAACTTCCAGGAGTGTTGTGGTCATACAGGACGACAGTAAGATCTTCGACAGGCAAAACTCCTTTCACTTTGGCATTTGGAACGGAAGCAGTAATTCCAACTGAAGAAGTCATCCCGTCACCACGCTACCAATGGCTCAACGAAGAAAATAATCATCGTCTGATGAATTTCAATCTCGACACGATTGATGAGACAAGGGACCGAGCCTTCATTCGACTGGCTGCTCATCAACAGAGGATGGCCATATACTTTGACAAAAACGTCAGGAGTAGAACTTTCAAGGTTGGAGATTGGGTCATACGGAGAGTGTTTCAGCACACTAAGGAAATTGGAGATGGGAAGTTGGGTCCGAATTGGGAAGGCCCCTACCTCGTCACAAAAGTTATCGGGAGAGGAGCCTACAAGCTGCAGACCATGGAGGGGACTCATGTGCGCAATAGTTGGAACGCAGTCCATCTTATGCGATTCATCTGGTAACACTTATGTTTTGTTGTTTGTTTTGTTAGCAAGTTATCATTTCCAATATTTTAGCCGTTGTTATAAGTATGGAATAAGGAAATTTGTAGAAGTCATTCGACTAATTGCAATAAAAGTTCGTTCATTAAAATATCATTCGATATATACACAAAGTTGATTGTTCAATATTTCGGCTTTTTGCCTTCCTATCCGACCACATAGAACTTTATATAAAATGTTCAAAATTAAATATCAAACCCTTAGATTTCAAAGACACTGGCTGGTCCTTCATCGACAGTCGTTGGAAGAATGGCAGGAACATATTCTTCAGTCTCGACCACCATCGTCGATTCGGTGTCAATAGCTGCCGGTCTAGCACCATCTCCCTCCTCTAAATGTTTCTCGACCTCTTCCGTTTCGGCTACATGAAGTGCATCTGGCTCCACCTTGTCCTTCTTCGACTCAACTTCCAACCTCTTTTCTTCACAATCTTCCTCCATCGACGAAGAAATACCGGCGGCACGTCTTTCATATTCCTTGATCCATTTCTCCGGCTTTCTGTCTACATGTTTCCCAGCAAGATATTCTCTCATTAAGTCAAATTTATTTTTCATCATGGAATCAATGGCGATATCCTCAATTTGCTCAAACAATAATTCCTTCTCATTTTTTACACTTTCAAAACTTTCTTTATAGCTATCAATTGTTAGCTCTGCCGTTTCCTTTTCCATCTTCAAAGTAGCCTTTACCTCCTTCAACTCATTCTCGAGCCCCTTCTCCTTCCTTTGAGAAGCGACCAACCCAGACTTCAGATCTGAAGCTTTTTCCTCACCGCCGACAACGTCTTCTCCAGCTCCCTGGTCCTCCTCAGACTGGATTCCGCATTCTTCCGCATGAATAGACTACACTCCAGTGCCTGAAAAGGTCGAGTCAGAACCTCATTCGACCAAAAAAAAAAGGTTATACTCATTTGATAATTCAAAGCAATGGCTTTCTTCATAGCCTCCACCGGACCGATTTGTGCTAACCTAACTTCATCCCCCTCCAGAAGAAGCCCTTCCACGAGTGAATCAATGCTTGAAGGATCAGAAATTGTAGTCGACTCTCTTGGAACCTTTAAAATAAGGTTATCAGAGTCCTCTTCCACTTCGGCAATATACTTCATTTTCTTCCCCGCAGAAATCATTTCGGTCGACTTCGCCTTGTCTGCGACACCCTCACTTGAAACAACTTCCATTTGCTGAAGACCAGTTTCTTTCTCGACTTCTGTTTCTTTTTTCTTCAACTTCCTTGACTTCTTCCGGCTCTTCATTTCGTCGAGCGAAGCTATTGTGAATGGACCAGTCATCATTTCCTCTTCGCATAAAAGTTCTTCAGGTTTTAGGGGCTCTCGATATTTAGACTCTCCATATAACTTTCGACACGACCATCTACAATTTATCACGGGCAAAATGTCGTTACAAAATGCCAGAATTTTACCTTCTCCTTCTCGTTGATATATTTCCTTCCAAAATGGAGTTGCCCTTAATCTCTTCTCCACTGGGATGGTCTTGTAAAATCTTTCCTCGGCCGACAAGGATATGATTGATTTGGTGTTGGAGATTGTACATGCGGTTATAACGAATGTCTTATTTCGTAGAGGATCTGCAGCAACAAGCACATGGTTATTAGAATTCGTAAGCAAGATTCAAGGATTAAAATTTAGAGAAAAAAATGATACTCACTGGACAGACACCAAAATTATGGGTGCGACCAGCCCCGGTCGATCCAAATATACCCTCACCCTTCGCAAAGAAATAATCGGACTGCCAATTTCCCCTATCATTAGTCGGCAATCCAGAAACTAAATGCGTCTTGCTCTGACGGAGGATCAGAGTATACCTTCCCTTCTCCTTCAAATGCTCTTTTAAGTAGTACGTCGCTAGAACATCCTTAACCTCAAAAAGCACTCCCAACTCAAAAGACATACATTCAATCGACAATAGTATCCTCCATGCATTCGACATTAGCTGTGAAGGAGCAACTTCAAAATGGTCCAAAACCTCCCAAACCAGTCTCGGAATAAGGAACCTCAACCCCACAAAGAATTGGCGTACGTAGAATCCCATCCACCCCGGAACTTTGTAATCGATTCTTTCATTCGACGAAGGTACCCGTAGTTCCAGAGAATCGGGAAACCTATACACACACCTGAGTTCCCTCAATATTTTCCAAGTCATTCGACTAGCAGGATTTTTAGACAATACGTTAGTGGGTACACTTGTACTAGGAAAGTCACTCGGCTCCCCGACAGCGGGTAAAGACCTTAGTGGTATGGCCTCGGTAGGGATCTCTTGAGAAGGCCTAGCCAATGTGACTACGCCATCCTTGATCAACTCTTGGTACGACCATTCTTTGTATACTTCGTCCTCCTTAGTCTCACTAGAAGAAGATCCGACATAACTTTCAATCTTGGCACCTAAGCTGCCTAAGGATTCTCCACTCGACATCTTCTAAACAACAAGCATGTAAACAACTAAAATCCCTAGTAACCTACTTCCTAAAGATCAAAATCCACAAACACGATTTCAAAAATATTCCCACAAACCCAAAGATCAAACAACCAATTTTACCTAAGAACAGCTTGAAGCTACACTATGAATGTTTAAAGAAATTGAAGAACAAGAGGAAGTTTTTGAAGAATACCTTGAAACACTTGAGAGCTCTCCTTACTCGGCTCCGAATAAAGAAATTTGAAGTACCCAAAGCTCTTTTATACACACTACTTAAATTGGCGCCAAAATTCCCGCCAAAAACTCATTGAGATCCACACTATGGTTGCAATTAATAACTGGATAGACTTGGGAATAGCCCAAAAGTCAAATGAGGCATAGAATTATGGAATTCACTCATCACATACGACATGTCGAGTGAAATTACTCCTGAACTATTGTCTGGTTCAGTCGACTGGGGATATCCCCCTGATGACTCATGACGAGTCAAATAGAGTTATGAAATTCACTCGTTACATACGACATGTCGAGTGAAATTACTCCTGAACCATTGCCTGATTCAGTCGACTGGGGACATCCCCCTGATGAGTCATGTCGAGTCAAATAGAGTTATGGAATTCACTCGTTACATACGACATGTCGAGTGAAATTACTCCTGAACCATTGCCTGGTTCAGTCGACTGGGGACATCCCCCTGATTACTCGCGACGAGTCAAATAGAATTATGGAATTCACTCGTTACAAATGACATGTCGAGTAAAATTACTTATGAACCATCATCTGGTTCATCATAGGCCCAAGCCCATCAACATCAGGGGAGCCAACGGACACCAGTTACTAGATCAAGAGAATAATCAGAATTCATAAAACATCATAAAGTCGACAGTTTCAGCAGATAGACTAACGAATCGTCAGTTGCCAGACATAAATCATCAGAATTAAGTCACCAGTTACAACTACTCCAACGGGCAGAAGAGAAGCCCCACATCAGGGAACCTATAAAAGAGAGAAGCAAAGGAATAGATGGGGGATCTTGACACTACACCTATCAACAGATAAAGGATAATACTCCGCCCTCACGACAATCAATCAGTGGTTAAGGTATCCTAAAACCTTGATCCTTTCACCTTCGACTTATTCATATTTTGGCTAACTTGAGCGTCAGAGTGCCTACGGCTCCCACCACACCGGTGGGCAGTAATCTCCTCTTTCGCTCTGCTCTTATTTTGTAGGTTCGCTTGTGTCCCTCAACTCATTCTCGATTGTGGACCTCGACCGAAATCAGAGTCCACAAATATTATGAATATAATTACAAGTACAAAAACATAAAACATAATTCCTTACCTGCATTATATTTTTATGCATCTTCCATTAGTTCCTCAATATTTATTGGTGTTGGCGCATTCCTTAACCAATCTTGAGTACATATCAATGATTGAACAACTTTTGGAGTTAAACAACTACGAAATGGATCAAAAACACGACCAGATGTACTGAAAGCCGACTTTGAAGCCACAGTGGAAACATGAATCGCCAACACATCTCTTGCAATTTGAGAAAGAATCTTGTATTTGAATCTATTACTCTTCCACTAACCTAAGATATCAAGATATTTCCCACCATCTTCACAAGCTTCTTCAAAGTACTTTTCTAACTCAACTTTAGGCTCCACATCTTGTTCATCTCTTATAAACCTCATCAATTCATCTTGAATATATATGTCATTGTTATTACCACCATCACAACCAAACTCTTCCATCATACTTGAGGGTTGAGATAAACAACTTGTACTTGTTTCATAACTTATGTTGTTACCACCTTTATTATAAAACTCAAATAAACGTTGCAAAACACCCTTCAAGTTTTCACATTTTTCAGTCATTATTGTATTATCATTACCAAAAAGTCTCTTATAAAAAAACTTAGCCACATACATCTTATATTTAGGATCCAACACAGCAGCTATTAAAACCATAAAGTTTGTTTTATCAACATTTCCATAGTACTTGTCAAACTTTTCTTTCATTTTACGACACATACTTTTAACATAAAGATCTGATTCATTTGCACATTCGTTCATGCAAGTGAGGATAGCAACAATATCATGAACATAAGCATTAGATGTGACATACAAAGATCCTGATAATTTTTTAGTGACAACATAGAATTTTTTTTAAAAATCTTGTCAAAACCTTGGCATTTTGCCAATCTTCCCAAGTGGGAACACCATCATCACTCTCAAGTTCAGTCCCATAGGCAACATCTTCATCATCCATCATATCAAATGCTTTTTGAAATACAAGAGCAGCCTCTAGCAGTAAGTAAATGGAGTTCCACCTAGTTGACACATCAAGACAAACTTTACAACTACTAGATATTCTTTCTCTCTCAACACACACTTTAAATTGATGGGCTCTAGCCGGAGAACTCCGCACATATCTAACTGCACTGCGAATTCGACTAATAGATTTTTTAATTTCAACAAGGCCATCCTTAACAATCAAGTTCAAAATATGAGCAACACATCTCATATGGAGAAAGTCTCCCCCCATAAATAAGTTTGGAAGTCTACCCTTTAAATACGTAATTGCGACATCATTAGAACTAGCATTGTCTACTGTAACCGTAGACACTTTTTCATCAATACCACATTCTTGAATACATGTTTCTACCATTTTCCCTATATCTTTCCCTTTATGACTAGATATTTCAACAAAACTCAAAATTCTTTCATGCAACTTCCAATCATTATCAATAAAATGAGATGTCAAACACAAATAACTTAGAGTTTGTACAGAAGTCCAAATATCTGTCGTCAAAGCTACTCTTGTATTTAAGGACTTTAAGCATTCTCGTAAGCTAGTTTTCTCACTAACATACACTTTCATGCAATCTCTAGCAATAGTAAAGCGAGAAACAAATTTAAACCGAGGTTGTAAAGCATGCACAAACTCTCTAAAACCATCACGCTCTACTATAATAAAAAGCAACTCATATTTTATAATACACCTAGCAAGCAACATCCTACAGTACTCTTGATCAAATTTCCATGTTGTAAGAGTATTAGGTTCATTGTCACCACACGTCTTGCTTGAAAGTTGTTTTTGCTTCTTATCTATATTGTGAGGATAACTAGTGCATCTTTTAAGATGTTTTTTCAACGAAGAAGTACTTGGTGTCACTTTGTAAGTTAAAACTTTTCCGCAATAATTGCATTTTGTATGTTCACATGTCCCAATATCTGGATTAGTCAAACGCTCAAAATGATCCCATATATCAGACGCATTTCTACGAACTCGAGATAACTTTGAAGTAGCGTGACTGCCATCATTATCATCCATTTTCTGTAGCTGCGAAAAAAATTACAACAGGATTAAAATATATCATCAATCAACAATCCCCCGTAAAATTATATTAAAAATCAGAACTTGAAAATGCAGATTGATAGTAACTTCCTAAACAATCCCAAAAAAAAAAAAAACACACACACACACACAAATCAGAACTTGAAAATACTGCTACAATCTTTCGAAGATCATTCAAGTCAGTTATTTCAGAGGCTTGTAATGGAACATGAACCATGCACGAAAAACTAATTATATAATTGGCAACTTAAAACGAGACTTAGTGGTGAAGGAAAAACAGTTCAAAGCAGGGACATATTGCAACAGAAGAAAATCAAAGAATAATAGATTATTGCTGCTGTCTTTCTCCAGCACCATTTATAACTCTAAATCAGCATGAATTGCATAAAACGATCTGGTATGGAGCAAAAATTAACAAGAATGTGTTGGACAATTATGACCCATAGCGTCACTATTTGTACATATCATGGTGTTATTGTACAAATTAACTAAGTGACAAAGGAGATTGCTCTCTTATCATTTGTGATTAGATCACCAAGATGTATAAATGATAGGAGGTCCTTATGATTTGTTCCTGGATTGAGAATGATATGAGACAGTATCAATCCACGAAGGATAAATCATTAAATATCCATAGTCAGAGTATTATCGAGAATGAACATCGATAATGCGTAAAAGACTAGTATTACACTTGTGCGCGTTGTGAGGACACAACGACATAGTTCTCATATATTTGGGTATATGATACTCATGCAAGTGTAATAGGAGGTAGTGGTTTACCGATGGTACGAGAAACAGCTTCACTCTGGATAGACCCCCTCGGAATTCCATTGGTAGTGTGACTATGTGTCTATGGAAGTCCGAAATTAGGGTAGGTGTATTTGGTCTTAACCTGAGACTTGCACCGCTAATACTTGCGACAATCAATATACTTTGGTTTTGGTCGTCCAGGGTTTTAACAGGTTTTTTGTACGCCTCTGCTAGGTATATTGAGAATTGTAGTGTGTTGGGTGTGATGTCAAGACGGAAGTATCACTCCAGTCATAGTGGAGATGATGTCACGTAGGATACGGTACTAGTACTCTTAAGTACTGCAGTCATCGGGATATTATGACTAGATGTCTTTCACTTTGAGTGATTGACACCAGTCACTATTCATGAGTGATGTGACTTGATTTAAGTTAATGGAAAGCTTTTTGAAAGCTTGATTGACATTTACAATTGTTTATTAATTGTATATAATTTATTTTGATTTTTGAAATTAAAATAGATAGTGTATTAGATACACATTTGCCATCAATTAACTATAACACATTTTTTTCTCTCTCTCTCTCCCATCTTCTCCCTTCCTCACGCCCAAAATGGGTTGTTCTTGCTTCTGTTTTCTGCAGTTTTCCGAGAATGATGGAGAAGAAATAGAGTGATTTTTGTGGCAAAAATCACCAAGTGCTAGCACAAAAAATGGGTCTTGCGAAGGTGGTAGGGAACCGCACTTGTGAGCATGAGATTTCTTCACAAAGCTTGGAGCTTCAAGGATCAACCATGGCCGAAGGTTTGGGACATCAAAACCAGTCCACTGCCGAGCTTGGAGGGAGGCAGAAAATAAAGTTTTGTTGTCTACCGCGTCGCTCAACCGATCGATGTAAGTATTCCGCGACTTTCGTTGATTGTATTCACATGTATTTTCAATGCTTGAAATGATCTTGGGAAGCTTAGACAATTCCAACAATGGTATCATAGCAAGGTTGAGCATGAAAATATATTAGGGTTAAAATTGGGTAAAATGAATTTGAGCATGATTTAATGAAATTGGATGATTTAGTATGCTTAAATGTTGTTGAATTGAAGATTGATAGGATCAATTTCAAGAAATATTATTTAGAACAATTTTGCCCAAATTTTATGGCTTGGCCGAAAATGATGAGTGCCCTAATGTCTTGGATTTTTTGATTTTTGATTCATTGGATGAGTTAAAATCATTCGGGAAATATTGATTGTGAATTCAATTGGATTTAAATCGAAATCGATTTGAAAATCCCATATATTACCGAGACATGTAGCATGTAATTGGGTTTGATTTTTTGATAAATTGTGTTGGACATGATTTAATGTTGATAAGCATGATTAATTAGGCTAATTTGGTGTTTTGGAAATATTGATTTGGGTAATTAATTATGTTATACACTTAATGTAATTAAATTGTGAAATTGGGTTTTGTAATTTAATTATTTGAGCTAATTTTGGAAATTGGGCTTGTAATGTTGTTATTGGGCTTGGTTGTACCAAGTTAGGTTTAGACTAAATTGGTTGGATCCAATTGGGGCCCAAAACCACTTCCATAAAGCCCAAATGCGACTAATGGACCTTAATAAATTTAATTGGGCCTAATGGGCTTAAATTGATTTCTAGGCTTATGGGGTAACTCCTTGATTGGGCTTTGGTTGCCGAAGCCCACGCCTAAAAGAAATTAATTAAAAGCCCATTAGACTTTAATTAAATTAACGTTGGACGTTAATCGGGCTTTGAGACCCGTAACAATTAAATTTGGAATTTAAATCGTAAAAGTTCATTAATAAAGTGTAGTATTTAATTTGGAATTAAATAGCGAATTAGTATTAAATACAAATTGAATTGGATTTAATTTTGTAGTTTAATTTAATTCGAGAATTCGTACTTTGAGTACTTATTCGCAAAACGAGTTTGACTTGCGCAAAATCAAATCGTTGTTTGAACATTGGATGGTCACTAATTATCAGATTAATTAATTTGATTAGATTGATTGATAACATGCTTGTGTGAATACATGGTTGCGTTGCATGAATAATGTATATCGGATGGATATTAGATGGGTGGGGCAATTTTAGAAATTGTTGTAATAAATTTGATTTATTATTTGGACCTGCATG
The DNA here is from genome assembly GCA_019454045.1 of Zanthoxylum bungeanum. Classification (NCBI taxonomy): domain Eukaryota; kingdom Viridiplantae; phylum Streptophyta; class Magnoliopsida; order Sapindales; family Rutaceae; genus Zanthoxylum; species Zanthoxylum bungeanum. The sequence continues at coordinate 746,478 of SKCR01025821.1, read as the reverse complement.
TCCAGCCTTATTACCTCCTTATTCTTTGTATTCTCTTCTCACCTATTCCCCTCAATGTAAATGAGGTTTCTTTAGAAGTGTAGTGTAACGGGTAGAAGTAATACATGTGCTAGCGGGAGAGAGAAACGAAGAGATTTGATCTAGGATCATTGTGTAAAGTATCCATCCGCATATCATTATGATTTTATTTATACGCGCTTTATTATGTATTTAGAATACATGTTTAAGGGTGTATGATGATGAGACCTTAACAAAGATAATAAATTGGTTGCCAATTTACATTCGAAAAACCCTCGCAAAATATTAAGCGTTTTTCCTTCCATTGAATGATTCTTACTCAAAATCCGAGACTGGCATTGGCTTGTTGGCCAAAGTCAAGGCCTTTGTCCGTCGAGGATGTGTTTGAATCATGAAGGCTTTGTTCCATATCGGTGTCTTGTCCAAGTTGTGATTTGTTGGCCAAAGTCAAGATCACTTCTTGTCCATCGACATTGATTACGAAGCTTTTCATGGTCAATGGGTCACGCTTAACTGGGATCACTAAGTTTGTTGTGCCAAAGCCAAGGCTTAGTTGATTCAGAGGAAAAAGGTTAGGCAATATATTGGATATATTGGCATATATAAGATATATGTTTCGGACTTGGATGTCCCTCTACTGGATCTAGGAATTGGATGGGATCCAATTGATCTTAGAGATCTACCTAGTTAATTATCATACAATTTGTTGGCCAAAGTCAAGATTGTGTGATATTTAACGGGATCCTACCCTACTAGGAAACACGGTTTCCCGAGTACTCGACAGAGGGTTAGAGGCTCACCGAAAAATAGTGGGAGGCAAGAATTAAATTTGCAATATTCTTTTAATTACTTGCCATACGCGCTCAATCAAATATCATTCGTCAAATAAATTAAATGTTAGTTGGACTAATATTTAAATCGTTGTTTTAATTAACAGTTGGATTGTATTCAAACAATTCAATTATAATTGATTAAATAGTTGGACTATAGTAATCAATATAATAAATAGTACCGAAATCGTTGATTAAATAGTTGGACTATTAGAATCAAGATAAAGTTGAAAGATTGACATTTAAAACATAATCATAGGGAAAATGTATTTAAATGGTTTAATTTTCAAATTGGGAATAATATTTCAGGATGGTCCTGGAAAATAATAAGTTACTTTATTTGATAAAATAACATATTAAGCCTAAGCCGGGAGTTAAGCAAATAGTAGAGCATGATCTTTGGAAGATTTATGTAATGATAACTTTAGTGCTTAATGCATTAAGCTTGTTGCATTAGACTCTTTAATTTCTTAATCAGAACTAAGGATTAGATCCTTAAAGTATGATATAGAAATTGAAGGATCTTCATAGATCTTTATAGATCTTAGAAGTACTAAATTGCAATAATAAACTCTTGGAGAGTTAATGACTATTCTCCAGGAGACAAAGTCAAAGTTTGCAATATGGCAAGAAGCGCAAGACGCACCTTACTTCGACATTCCAGAAGGCCAAGGCTAGGCCGAACGATTCTGAGATGTGAAAAGGGCAAAGGCAAAATCATTATAATCTTCTGGGAAGATAAAAGACATATCCCAAAATGACTGCCGTTTGGACAAAGCAGACATGAAGGAATTGAAGACGGTGTAAGGCTCCGACTTCAAATATGTTTGTCATAAAAATGTTCACTACTAGTATTCAAATTGGATTTTAAATACTTAGTGTGGTACATAAATATGTAGTGGTGTTCAGAATCTGCTTTGAGCATGATACTGACTTCAGTTGAGATTTATCTGCGAATCGGAAATGGGAGAAAGTCGTTGTTTTGACTGTAGATACCTAAGTTTAGGAACTACCATCGGGTGTGTACTTAAATTAGGGAACTGTTATAATGTAACTAGTTTGACTAGAAACATTATCTCTATATCGAGTATAACTCGTTGCGAGTATACCTTTATATTCTAGAACACTAAAGTGTTTTATCTTATAAAGGTGATATTGACTGTAGATACCTAAGTTTGGGAACTACCATCGGGTGTGTACTTAAATTAGGGAACTGTTATAATGTAACTAGTTTAACTAGAAACATTATCTCTATATCGAGTATAACTCGTTGCGAGTATACCTTTATATTCTAGAACACTAAAGTGTTTTATCTTATAAAGAGGATATTGAGATAAACACATTTGATGTGAAATAACAGCATTTATATTTTGAATATAAATAAATCTCAAACATATAACATGACAAACAAATAGCTCAAACTGATTTGATCAGAAGAGACTAATTGTGGCATTGTTGTCTGAGACACAATTAAACAAGAATCATATATCCACACTTTCGAAGAGTGGGTACTATGACTGATTTGATCCCATTCAAATAAAGTCTACGAATCTAATTTATTGGGCAAAGTGTCTAAAACACCTTTATTTGGTAAAAGTGCAAATACCACCGATCTGATAGCCCTAGTTCATAGTGAAGCAAGTGGGCCCATGTCTAGCTAGGCTAGAGGTGGATATGAATATTTCGTAACCTTTACGGATGTGGCATCGCGTTATGGCTATGTGTTTCTTTAGAAACACAAATCGGAAACTTTTACAGTTTCGACACGAAATAGACAAACAGATCGGTTGAAGCATTAAACCGTCACTGTAAGACCGTAATGGAAAATACTTAGGCAATAAGTTTCTAATATACTTGAAAGAGTAAAGTATTCTTTCAAAAAGGACTCCTCCCGGAACACGTTATTTCGACGGTGTGTCCGATCAGAGTAACCGAATTTTGTTGGACATGATAAGGTTAATCATGAGTCGCTCTGAGCTACCATTTCCTTCAACAGATAAGTATAAACAGTGCAGAACTTATTTAGAATAAGGTTCCATAAAATCTGTTTAACAGATCTCATATTAGATATGAACAAGAAAGAAACTAGGTTTCTCATTCCTGATAATTTGGGAATGCTAGGCATATGTTTGGATGATACCAAACTAAAACCCAAATTGGATAAGTGCCAATTGTAGGTTATCATAGGGATACCAAAGTATAGTATTTATACATCTCACAAGAGAGCAAAGTAATTGTTGCTCACCATGCGGTTTTCCTAAGAGGAATATCTATATGCAGTGGTAAGTGTGAGGATAGTAAAACTCGATGAAAATCAGAGTAATACTATTCAAGGCACTGATTCCTTAATGGAACACAAATAGTTCATCAAGGATGAAACTATACCAATAATCTTCGAATACACAAGAACCACGTAAGTCGGAGAGAGTCAGAAAACAACCTGAGGTATGTGTTTCTGATCTCACCTCATAAAGATGTCAATCTTATTGAGGTATACCAACTGACTACGTATGAGGAAGTGATACAAGGTATCGACTCCCTTATTATGGCAAAGTGCCATGATATCCGAAATGGATTCCATGTAAATCATCAAGTTTGGATATTAGTTGATGTACCGCAAGACATTGTGCCTATTGGTACTTTATAAGACTTCAATGAAGACATACATGGATGGCAACATACCAACGTATAAAGCTAGGCTTTTAGCGGAAAGGTATCGTTATCAACATTGTGTTGATTACGATTCAACATTTTACCTGTTGCCACAGTAAATCCATTTGGATAATGCTTGCTTAAGCTGCATGTTTCATTTATGAAATATGACAGCTGAATGGGAAAATCGCTTTCCTTAAACATAAATCTTTTGGAGGATGTTTACAACATCTTGTCGGTTTTGTCTTAATAAACTAGGAAACAAGGTTTGCAGGTTATTCGATCCATGTTTGGATTGTAGCAAGTATTGAGTTCTTGGAATTATCGTTTTGATGTAATCATAATAGTTTATGATTTAATTCAAAACGAAAATGATTCTTGTGTATATAAGAAGGTTAGTGAGAGCGCACTGACAATATTGTCCTATAAATAATGATGACATGTCATTTCTTGGAAATGATATTCCCATAAAACAATCGGTGAAAGCTTGGCTTTCATGAAAATTCTCCGTAGAATTCTTGGGAGAAACAACTTTTATTCTAGGAATAAAGATCTATTGGGATAGATATAAAAGTTGTTAAAACTCTCCGAGAAATCGTAAATTGAAAAATATACGCGACCTGGTGTCTCATACGCTTTGAGCATATAGATTCACAAACAGGCCAATCCAAGTGATAGTCACTGGATTGAAATTAAGAACATCCTTTAGTTTCTTAGAGAACTAAGGATGCTGTCTTATACTATGGAGATGGAGAACTTGAAGTGACTGGGATCCCTGTAGCAAGTTTCCTAACTGATATAACGACTACAAGTCACAAAACGGTACTATAAAATTTGAATAACGGAACAGTGAGCTGGAAATCTTCCAAGCAAGATATTGTTACCGAATAAACAACAAATGCAGGTTATTGATGCAGCTGAGGCAGCAATAGAAGCCTTCTGGGTCAATACTAAATCTAATTAGATTAGATATAGTTCTATTAGCAGCTGAGCTAGGCTTCAGTGTAGGCTAAAGAAATAATGGTCTCATCAATGATCCAAATATAAACTTCGATATTCATCTTATTCATTCGGATCATACATCTTGGCGATGTGATGATCGAATAAATCACATCAGATGATAATCATGCAAATCCGCTGACGAAAGCCTTTTCTCAGTAGTTTGAGCCAACCGTACATAATTCGGGTGTAAGACACTCGAGTGACTGGCTATAGGCCAAGTGGGAGATTGTTGGACAATTATGACCCATAGCGTCACTATTTGTACAGATCATGGTGTTGTTGTACAAATTAACTATGTGACAAAGGAGATTGCTCTCTTATCATTTGTGATTAGATCACCAAGATGTATAACTGATAGGAGGTCCTTATGATTTGTTCCTGGATTGAGAATGATATAAGACAGTATCAATCCACGAAGGATAAATCATTAAATATCCATATTCAGGGTATTATCGAGATTGGACATCGATAATCCGTAAAAGACTAGTATTACACTTGTGCGCGTTGTGAGGGCACAACGACATAGTTCTCATATATTTGGGTATATGATACTCATGCAAGTGTAATATGAGGTTGTGTTTTACCGATGGTACGGGAAACAGCTTCGCTCTGGATAGACCCCCTCGGAATTCCATTGGTAGTATGACTATGTGTCTATGGAAGTCCGAAATCAGGGTAGGTGTATTTGGTCTTAACCTGAGACTTGCACCGCTAATACTTGCGACAATCAATATACTTTGGTTTTGGTCGTCCAGGGCTTTAACAGGTTTTGTGTACGCCTCTGCTGGGTATATTGAGAATTGTAGTGTGTTGGGTGTGATGTCAAGACGGAAGTATCACTCCAGTCATAGTGGAGATGATGTCACGTAGGATACGGTACTAGTACTCTTAAGTACTGCAGTCATCGGGATATTATGACTAGGTCATATATATCCGATTATAGAGACTAGTTACCAGACATCCGACATGTGCTTCGTACGGGGTAGACACAGTTCCAGCCTCAGGCCTAGCACGTGACATTCGATACTGGATCGAAATACGCAATACTACGTATACTACGCCTGATATAGATCGCTTATTCCTGTAAGCATGTTTCTGGAGAATTGGGTAGGCATGACGCTTTACTAGAAGCCAACCTTGTCTTGTAAATCGGTACAAACGTAGTACTAGGTACTTACGTGTTCGGATAGTCCGACGACCGAATTTACTGCCAACATATCCGGGGATCTCATGGGTCGCTTCCCGAAGATTCACCGATGACGTATGACTCACACTTTAATTAATCTGGGATTAATTAGATGAGAGAGAGAGAGAATTAATCTGGGATTAATTACGGAGATATTTTATCTGGGATAAAATATCAATAAAAAAAAGAAAACGATTAATTTGGAATTAATCGATAAAATAATATATTCGATATATTATACGAAATTGGATTTTGACCCGGAATTGAAATTATATTTTAATTCTGGCAAACGAGTTAATTTTGAATTAATTCGTTAGCGACGTGAATAGTGATTTCGCTAGGCATAATCATTTAATTACGTTGCAACGGAAAATTCGTTAATTTGGAATTAGCGAACCCGAGCCCGGGATTGTTTGCGAGCGCATTCGCATTTCGAATTCGAGTGCGGCACGCAAATCACATCAAGCGTCAAATCGCAAGTCACATCTAGCGTCACATCATTCGTCAATCAAGTGATAGATGTCTTTCACTTTAAGTGATTGACACCAGTCACTATTCATGAGTGATGTGACTTGATGTAAGTTGATGGAAAGCTTTTTGAAAGCTTGATTGACATTTACAATTGTTTATTAATTGTATATGATTTATTTTGATTTTTGAAATTAAAATAGATAGTGTATTAGATACACATTTGCCATCAATTAACTATAACACATTTTTCTCTCTCTCTCTCCCATCTTCTCCCTTCCTCACGCCCAAAGTGGGCTGTTCTTGCTTCTATTTTCTGCAGTTTTCCGAGAATGATGGAGAAGAAATAGAGTGATTTTTGTGGCAAAAATCACCAAGTGCTAGCACACAAATGGGTCTTGCGAAGGTGATAGGGAACCGCACTTGTGAGCATGAGATTTCTTCACAAAGCTTGGAGCTTTAAGGATCAACCATGGCCGAATGTTTGGGACATCAAAACCAATCCACTGCCGAGCTTGGAGGGAGGCAGAAAATAAAGTTTTGTTGTCTACCGCGTCACTCAACCGATCGATGTAAGTATTTCGCGACTTTCGTTGATTGTATTCACATGTATTTTCAATGCTTGAAATGATCTTGGGAAGCTTAGACAATTCCAACAGAATGCTCAGGCCCAACAGATATTGAAACTCCAATTATGCAGTTTGTTCATGCATGGTTCAGATGTATTGCGATTTAGGGATAAGGGAATGAGTTAACTGGTTTAGATTATAAACTTAATAACTTAATAACACGTAAAATGAGGGGAAGAATGCAATCACTTGGGAAGGACGCAGGTCGCAGAGGAAGAGAGAAATGAAGTAACGGAAACGATCGAAATCGAACTGGTGGGTGGTGAGAAACTTCTGTCTTCTGTGATACTTTGAGAGTGAGAAGAGAAATCAGATGTTGCCGAGTGCTGGTTTAGATTTAGGGAAAATGAATTAGGGTTGCTGAGTGCTGGTTTAGATTTAGGGAAAATGAATTAGGGTTGCTGTTGCTGAAGCTGAGTGATGCTTTTAGAATTAGGGAAAAAGAAATAGGGTTGCGATTTAGGGAATGAGTTAAATAAGGTTCCGAATTCGGGTATATAATCAGGTCCATAATCGGGTATTAAATTCGGGTATCAAAACCGGGTATCTAAACTGGTTCTGAAATGCGGTTCCGGTTCCAGTTCTTTGGTCCGGTTTCGGTTCCGATTATTCTGGAACCGGAACCGGACGAGTTACAACCGGTTCCGGTTCCAAACCCGGATTTTCGGTCCGATTCCAATCGGTTCCGGGTAGACCCAAAACCATTGCTCACCCCTACACTAATTTCACCCAAATCTACTTCATAAATGTTTCATTACTTCCAATTCCATCCACCAAAACCAAAAACCTCAATTTTTCAGATTTAAAGGAACCCTAGAACCATTCTAAGAATTCAAGAGAATATGAAACAAATTTCTAAGCTTGGGTTATAGAAGATTACCTTTTAATCTCTTGATTTCCAAGCCTTTTCCTTGAATTTTTCCTTTACTTCTTCATGGATTTGATCAAACAAACCCTATGGCTATTTTCTTCTCAAGGTTCGGCTATGGTGTTAAATTGGATGAAGATGAAAACATTTTTCACTTTTAAATTTCTTATAACCGACTTTTGCAAGGGTGGTTTGGGGATTTTGAAATTTTAATCAAATTAAATTCAATCAAACTTTATATTAACCAATCAAAATTGAACATATAAAGTTTAATAAAAAAAACATGCCATGTGTTCCAATTATAAATCACCATTTATCATACTAATTATGACAAATGGATAAGATATTTAATTTTCAATTATTTAATTATTTAACAATTAAATAACTAAATAATTAAATAACATCCATATATGTATTTTTATTTACATTAAATAACAAATACATATATTTATGGCATGTGTCTAAATCTCATTTGACGAATAATTAATGTGTATCTAATCGTATTATGTATCAAATATAAATACACAGTTTTTAGGATTAACCAAAATCCTCTAATGCATGTGTTGTCGTTTAACTTATTAAACGATCTGAATTAACTCACTTAATCTGGTGAAGTATAATGAATAATCTGTATTATTCATATCGCGTTGCCCAAGTGCTCAACGAGTACATTTCATATTGTGAGACTCTTTAAGTTTAGATTTATCCATCACGAAATCCAATTTCGTGTCCATAATTCACCCACTCATGAATTATGACGACCGCAGATAATCTCGCTAAACAATGCAAGTCGAGGTCATTGCATATGTATAATCCATCCGTCATGTACTGGTCTCAGCGGATTTTACTAACTGACCTGTGTTAGTAAATCTTGACCATGAACTTTATTTAAGGATATACATCTAATAGTGTGCTTCCCAATGTCAATTACAAATTACGTTGTAACTGCGCACTATATTGTAAATCCTATGGTCTTTGTCTAATATACACGTATTACTAAATCAGATTTAGTTTCGATCTAATTATAATCATATATCTAATCGTAATTAGATCGAATAAGTGTATGAAAGATAAAGGTGATACCATTAAATTAGTAATATTATAGAAAATAGAATTGCTCGTATTTATGAATCAGACATAAATACGATCCAGATTAGCACTCTGAGCACCAACCATAACAGATCTTGCTTCTAAAGCAATTGGATGTAATGAATAGCGTCTCGTTTCCAAAATATTGTCTCCTAAGTTGAAGGCTTGTTCAATCGCAACTGTGAAAATAGGTGCTGTCAGCACCTCTTTAGCAATAATTGATAAAATAAGATAGACATTTTAATGTCAGTTTCACCAGTCAAGTACTTGAAAATTTGTACTTACTAAACTTTTAAGAGGAAACTCGATATTGGTATATAAATAATTATCTAATTTTTGACTGTGAGTCGTGTTATCTCTCTATTTTTTATTTCGTTGTAATAACCAACAATCACATGCGCTAAGTCTTGAATGTATCACGGGTTCGCTACTAGATTTTCCTGATGATTGCAAGTTATATCAACTAACATAATCATTATATAAATCAATTAAATCGATTTTTATTCGTTTTATTTTTTCATAATAGTAATTTCATCATCTATTCCTACAAATACATACTAATTTTGTAAACCACTATTCAACCATTCTAATTTAAATTTAGGATAAAAAAAATTGTGACAATAAGATAAAATAATTGAATATCTTTAAAATAAGTCAATCATTTTCTATTTATAACAATAATAACTTCAATTAAAATAATATCATTAATTATTGAACTTTCAGCATACTCATAGAGTACTGATAATATTCAGACATTCAACAAAAAATAAATCTATTGTATGATAATAAACTCCACTAAAAATATTTGTAGTATCATTAAATTTTTTTAAAAGTTCTAATTTTTTCATAAATATCTCACTGGTTAGGCAAAAGCGTTATATGTTGAATATGTTGGAAAAAAAACTACATAATACATCTTTGTATTGAAAAGCTTGAGTTAAAAGAAAATAAGTTGAGTTCCAACGAGTTAAAATATCTCGTGAAAAAATTTACCGATTTAATACAATTTAATTTATAAAACTTGGCTCATTCTCTCATGACGTTAGAATATGACCAAATGCAATCTTAATAGGATTAATGTGATGTTCTAAAAAAATCAGATCATCTTGAACACATAAATTAAGGATATGACATGTGCAACAAACATGAAAAAATCGACCCCCAAATTTGGTTGACATATTTTTTTTTTAAATCTCTAATAGATGCAATATTTGCAGATGCATTGTCAAAACCCATATATGAGTGAACAAATAGAAAGACGAGCTTTGATATTTTTAAATATTTCATTTAAAATAATTTTATCATCTTTGTATAATTTAAAATTTTATCGTTTTGTTGTATTTCTAGGCATTTTACAGGTAGCATGATTTAAAGTATTTCGAACATAATTAATAAAAGTAATTTTTTCACCAAAACTTAAAGAAATATGTGTCATACGAGTAAATTTAGCAAATTATTCTCTATTTTTAGCATTAGAATATTTAAATAAATTAGATTAAGCATACATGTTTATTTGAATTTGTGTTGTATCAAGTCCAATTTTAACGACATTATATATGTCTAAGTACAAGTTCATATTGCCATAAACAAACACTTGGCTGGGTCTAGATGTGGTGGTGTTTATTGATGGTGAAAGTTGTGAAAGACAACAAACTTGATGTTGATACAAAGAAGATAAGGTGAAAATGAATTAATGGCTCTTTTATTAATATTGTTTTCCATCACTTACAAAAACAATGCTAGAGTTACAAATTTATAATAAATTAAATAGAAAGATATGATATCATGCATCCATTCAAAATTAAATGAAGTTATCTTCATTTAGATTTTAAATTAGTAATTTATTTGAAATCATAAATTAGATAAAAATATACTTCTTAATATATATATATAACTATGGGTCATGCTGTGTGAAAAGGGATTTTTTTTTTTTTTTTGGATCCCATAATTGGTGGGATATTAATTGAACATTTTAAAACTTCCATGTGTCTTGTTTGAATACCCATTTCGCCTTTTCTTCGCCAAGCATAAGTTTTTTCCCCTTGCAAGTTTCATCTTCCTCTTCTCGTCAAAATTTTAAAGACATCCTTTACACGTTTTGTGCCCTAATAACGAAAGTACGTATCTTATAAAAAAAGGGAATGGTATTTAGTTGAGGGTAATAAGAATTGAGGAATGAGAATTAATTTTATTAAAGTTGTTTTGTTTTCTAAAATTGAATAAAAATGAGAATGTGAATGATGATGAGACCCACACATTTGGAAGTGAAGAATGAGAGTCTCATTCCCATCACCCCATGAAAATGAGATTTTCATTCTCATTATTGATGAAAAATTACAATATTAACCCTAAAGTAATTAATTAATATTAATTTATAAATAATAAATAAATATATTAATAATTAAATAAATAAATAATAATACAATAATATTTAACATTTTAATAAAATAATTATTTAATAAATGAATATTATTTAGTAATTTTTTACATTAATAATTAATTAATAAAGTAATATTTAATTAATACATAATTTATAAATAATTAATAAAATTTATCAATAATTAATAATAAAATGATATTTGATATTTTAATAAAATAATAGTTTAATAAAAGAATAAATTAATACATAATAATTTAATACATTGAAAATTAATAATAAATAATAAGTAATAAATTAATATACAATTATAACTAATGATATTTTTATAACTTGTTTACAATTTATTCCGATTACTAGATAAAATAAACATGTCAATGGTAATACTACTTCATTCCGATTCTGATTCCTATAGGTAAGTAAACAACTTATTATAATTCTGATTTACCATTCCAATTCCAGCACATTCTGATTCTATCTCATTCCGATTTCATCTTATTCTGATTATGAGTACGTAAATGCAACTAAACCATAATTTGATTGCACATAGAATTGTAAAACATATTACACAAAAATATATTTTTATTTTGTAGTGAAATTATTTTTGTCTTTTTTTTTTATATAAGATGAGAGAAATTTCATAAAACATATTTACATAAAGTAAATATGAAAACAATACAAAAGGTTCATCGAAGATATATGAAAAAAGCATAAATCAACTTAAAACAGCCCAAAAATACTAGACATATGGAATAAATCAGAGTAAAGAAAATTAGCATCATCATTCTTAGAAAAGATCCATCTTGAAATCATAAAGAATAATTTCTGAAGAAAAATTATTGGTATCAGTTATGGATTCAATTTATATAGTGTAAAGTTTCATGCGTGACTTGAAGGAGTGGACGTAGGTAAAGAGTTGACCGAACTACTATAAATTATGGTGTCAATATCTCTATCACTTATTCTTATATTTATCGCAAGTTTCATATTGTATTTTTCATATTCTTAGCAAAACTTGCATTTGGGAATTAATTGTTGAGTTTATTAATTGTAGAAATTGAACGCTAAACTTGATTGGTAAAGCTACTAATTAAGTGGCTTAAAATCATAAATAATTTTTAATTCCGTAATATTTGTCACTTATCCAATTTACCTCATCTATTGGATATAATTATTGTTGTTTAAGTATGGTTGTAGGCAATTTCATATTCTTCCTCATCCAATCGACCACTTCATTTGCGATAAGAACACCATCAAGGATTTATCTTTCTTTGAGAAAAACATACTGAACTGGATCAATTATAACTTAGCTGTGATTTTGTAGAGATTGTTAAGGAGTGAGATAGCCTTGTATTCTTTAAGGATGGTAGAGTTTTTGGACTTAGGAATCAGAGAGATGAAGGAATTATTAATCCCTAGTGGTAGTTTCCTTGAATTATATAAACCTCGGACCATCAGGTCCCGGAGCTTGAGCTCTCAAAATCCCAAACAACAGACAGACTTGACTTCATCAAAAGTGAAAGGCACTTCCAGAGAGCTAGAGGAAAGTGGATTATCTAATCCTTTATAATTTAAGCTCTGAATAGATGATGGATAATAAGGAGAGCCGGCCGCGAGTAAAGATTTGAGAAAATACAAGTGTTGACGGTTGATTTCCGTTCCTGGGATAATAAGGGGCAGTTTTGGGATAACGCTCCTGGGATAATTCTCATTCAACTGTGAATTTGTTTGGTTATGGGAGATCAAAATCAAATTTAGCAAAAGACAAAATACACACAATATCAACAAGAGGGTTTTATGTGGTTCGACGGAGTAAATTCAGCCTACGTCCATGGACACAAAGTGGGGTGTGACTTTTATTATCAAACCGAGCTCGGCCGACCTGTTTTCTGGAAGGTCTAAAGAGAACCGAGTTGTTTGCTTTCTTTGTAGCGTTTCTTACAAGTAATGCTTAAAATAAAATTTTTTCCAACCCTTACAAATGATATTACCATCCCTTTATATACTAAGGAACGTACAACACTATTCCAATATATATCTCTTTGACGTCAGCCATACGAATTTCCGGTGAATTGATGGGCTCTCTGCCCCAACTTCCTCGCCGAAAGCAAATCTGTCATCTGACTTCCTGTCACAACACCTTATTTACACACTGCCACACTCAACAATAATGATGTCAGCCTGTAAAGATATCAAGCGGTGATACATGTCGGAGGGAAAAGTTCAAACTACCATGATCACACGTCGGTCGTCAAGAGCACTGCTAAACCGTGTGCCGAACTACCCATGTTATTCCCGACCTGACCCAAAAACATCTGAGCTCATCATCCTGTTCGAGGAAGAAAGATAGAACTGAACCGAGCTACCAGGCTATAGTGGTCGGTCTCGGCTCTGATGTTGTCGGTCTCTGAGACTTGAATCATCCTGTGTCATCTGGTCGGCCAGATCCGGAAAATCGGGTCTGAATACCATGCACGGCCGAGGAGTGACCAATACCCTCCAAACTCTCATCCCTCCAAAGGGAGAAATTCCCTCTACCATTAATGCAGAGAGGCCCCAAGTAGTTTTGTCCAAATCTGTCATTTGCTGGAAGAAACTTAGTGTTATTATCTCCTAACTTAAGCCAACATGCCCTGCTCGTTTGTTGCCATCAAGATTTACGTTGTTTTTCTTTTTCCCATAATTTATTATTTAAAGAGAAAAGTGAAGAACATTGATTCCTTGGAATAGTGGAGGATTCATTTATTTTTCCCAAATTTATTTTTGTCTTATATATAGTGATATATATATTTTTGTTGGTTCTTTGAACCCGCTGCCATTGCCACCATTTTTTTTTTTTTTGAATCGTTGGAAACCCCGCCACCAAACCACTCATTCTGGGCCGCGGCGCAGGTAAAACCCTCGGCTGCCCCAGGCTCTTACAAGAAGTTGCACCCCCTGAATTCGAACCCAGAACCTCAAGGCCATTGCCACCATGATAATGGCTAATACCATGAACATTAAATTGAGCTGCTTAATTTGAACCCATTCTTTTTAAAGTTAATATCGATGTTATGTTCACTTGGTAATGATCCCTTTTTAAATTTTGCCCTTGAAGGGTGGCTGTCATTTTTTTGGGAGAAATTCTAGAATCATTTGATGGTCCGTTTCTTAATCCTAGTGTTTCTGTCAAATTTTGGTGATCATATCGTGTTCACAATTGCGAATGGCTATAATTTCACTCCGTTTAATATAGTTTTTTAAAGTATAGTTTTTATTATTAAAGTTTTTGTTCTTTAGTGGTTAACAAATATATTTAATTAAAATGCTTGACCCCAAAAATTTAAGTTGATAAGTAAGAGGTAAGTGCACAATATTAATTTTAAAAAATATATAATATTAATTATGGTTCTCATCGTTGGCCTCTCAATTTATTTATTTTATGTTACATCATATTCAATTTTATCCTTTTATATTATGATCCTGTATTGAACCAATATATTTCTATCACTGGTGGCAAGTGTATATTAATTTACAATCCTGTATTATTCAAATTTAATTACTCAACACATAAGAGGTTAATATTAAGCTTGGATGAAACAAGCTCTTCGATCATGCCATCAAAATATTGACATTTTTCTTCAAAATTTATTTCAAATTGTTGAAAATCAATATGTTGACAAAAGAAGAAATGTCACCTTGGAGCGAAATCGCCCTAGAACGAAGGAGTAAAGGACGAAGGTAAGAAGGGCGACGAAGGGAAGAACGATCAGAGTAATCACTAGATTAGAGCGACAAAGAACTCAGGACGACCGAAGCAGCGATTAGAACGAGAACACGTGATGCAGTTGATCCCACTATTACAGTATTTAAGTAGTTTTTCCCTCCACGATCAAGCAGTTGAGACGCACAGCTCAACGGTTGAAGATACGATCCAGCAGCTGCAGGAAGATACTGGAACTGCCCAAGCGGTTTACAAGCTTCACTATAAAAGCTCACTCGTACAAAGAGGAAGGGCCCATGATCAAATGAAGACTCAAACAAGCATATTTTTTATTTCTTAGTTTTATAACTTTTAGGACTGTAATTTGTGTGTTTGCGCCCCTTGGAGGCTTATTCACTTAATCAAACACCCATTGTTGGGACTTTGTCTCAGGAGGTTTGGACCTTACACGTTTCTCTTTCTTCTTCACGCATAAAAATTACGCAAACAGTTTTTGGCGACCACAGTGAGAGGCTTGGTGTAAAAAGTGGAGATGCCTCCGAAAAGAAACACTCAAACTGGCTCAAGTACGGAGGAATGAGGACTGGAGCAAACCAACCAGCCCCACGTTCCAGCCGTAGTGGGTCACTTCGAGGGTCTGGCGGACGCTAGTCGATATAAATCTATGCGAGAGCTCAGCCCTAATGCGGTTCGTGCATTGTTCGGTGAATTCACACAAGATATTATCGAGCAGGTGAGGCTTCAAAATGCTCATATCATAGAGAAGTTCACTTCAACTAGTAACTCACATTATGAAAATATGGCCAAACACTTAAGCTCATTAAACGAATTGATGGCCAAGTGTGTAAACGAGGGGACAACCCTGCCGCGGACTACACCTCCCCCTGCACCAAGCAGTCAGGAGGCTGGTCTGAGCAATATTCCCCCACAAGGAATCACGGTCCCTACGACTTCCAGGGGAGGAATAAGTCTTGGGGACAATGGCCCATATCTAGGGTCAAGCCTACATCAAGGGCCAAATATGGTACAACATGAAGTGGTGTTTCCCCAAGGTCCCCAGGTTTCTCAGGAACAAAATCACGACTATGTCCCACTTGTGAGAGGACCACGACCACCACCCATAGGAATGTCATTCAATGTTAATGACATGTTGAGAGAACAGATGACCTAAATTCTTCAAAACCAGTTCGGTCTGGGAGTACGGCCAATTCGACCGAGGTATCGGAAGCCATATCCAGATTGGATCGATGTGGCGTATCTGTGGCCTAGGAATTACAAAGTACCTGATTTTTCTTTGTTTACAGGATCTGGGGAAGTTTCCACTATGGAACACATAGGGCGATTTACCTTTCAGTGTGGAGAAACAACTAATTTTCATAAGTTGAGATTATTCCACGGCTCACTGTCAGACGTGGCTTTCTCCTGATATATCAACTTGCCGGCCAACTCAGTAGAAAATTGGCAACAAATGGAACAATTATTCCATGCGCAATTCTACAAGGCTGAATCAGAAGTGGCCCTGGCCGATCTGGAAAACTTGAGACAGTTACCGGGAGAATGGGCCGAGACATTCTTACAGAGGTTTAAAGTGGCTCGAGGCCGATGTTACGTGCCCTTGCCAGAAAAAGAATTCGTGAGAATCGCTCAAAGCTGTCTCAATTTCGACCTAAAAAGAAATTTCAAGATCGTAAATTTTGGGACCTCCCCCAACTCATCACTAGTATGGTGCGTTATGAACGATTACTAAGGGAGGAAGAGCAAATGAAAAATTCTAGCAAATGGACGTTGTTGACGGCTGATTTTCGTCTCAGGGCAATATGAGAATATTACTCCCGAGACAATCCTCCCTCAATAGTGAATTTGTTTGGTTATGGGGGAACCAAAAGCAAACTTAGCAAAAGACAGATAAATACGCCAATCGACAATGAGATTTAACGTGGTTCGGTGGATCTTGGTCCAACGGTCCACGGGCACAAAAAATGATGATACTTTTATTACTCAAACGCGCTTCTCAGCTTTGCTTCTTGTTTTTTACAAGTCGGATGGTCATGATTCTGATCTCAACTCTACCTTGCTCTCAACTTGTTTTTTTTTACCTATGTTTTACCCTCCTATTTATAATAGTGTAGAAATCAGATTCCTTCTCCTACAAGAATTTCCTAGTTGAAACTATTCCATTTTCCCATAAGGATTCATAGTTAAAATTATTTCATTTTCCTATAAGGATTCCTAATCAAAACTACCTTTACATTCTTTATCCTACTATGACTCTGTCTCACCAGTTTTCCCCATAAAAATAGGATAACTTGTCGTCTTATCAGCAAGAATAGGGTGTCATCTTCTGGAGCATATCTCGCTATCTGGTCGGTCTTCATGAGGTCGGTCATGATGGTCCTTTGAATTGAGAATGCTACTGTCGATCTGATAATGCCCGGTCATCTGAACCCAAGTGCTCGGTTTACCGATCGTAAAGTACTCGGCCCCTCACTCATGTGGTCGAGTCGGTATTTAATGGTCCCGATCAAGAAGGGAATTACCCTTTTACCCATACCGTGCTGCTTAAATATCATAGTGCTTAAAAAACACCATCAACAGACGTATTACAGGAACATCGATTATGAAGTAGGCGAAATGGACATCGAATCGGCCGACTTGTGTTTGGCCGAATTGGTTAAAGGGAATTCGTACGTTTGTAAAGCGTGGGTCGAACCCCTAGCCAAAGAAAAAAAAAAGATAAAAAGAGTAGAGACTTATCTTTTGATATCACAAAAGTCGATGCCATATTCGATCAGTTATATAAGGACAAACAGCTTAGCTTAAGCGATTGCCACACATTGCCAAGCGCCGAGCAAATCAGCGGGAAAAAATATTGTAAGTGGCATAATGCGTGGTCTCATTCAACTAATAACTGTCTTATTTTTCGGAATGTTTTGTAGGATGCCATAGAATCTGGACGAATAACGTACGAAAAGAAGATAGCAGTGGACGACAACCCATTTCCAAAGCCAGTGGAATTAAACATGATCAACTCGGATCTTACCAAATTGAATTTGCCAAAGTTCAGGTTGGTCATAGATGAAGAACATGATGGTCATCGACCAAGCGCTCTGCAAAGGATTAAAGCACCCCAAGAATGGAAGGATTGGCAAAATCTTTGTGCACGGTGTAAAAACAGTATAGAGTGGATGAGGGAGTTGGAGAATACCTGTGAAAGGCCTGTAAAGAAAGATCCAGTAGCATGGCAGCCACGGACCTTCGCACCAAGATTCTACGACGAGAATTCAAACTTCGTCCAAAATGTGAGGACGCTTAGGCCGAAGATTCATCGGCCCAACGTATGGCATTGGTACCACAGGTCGTATTCAAGGCAGCGTCCAGAAATAAATTACCCTCTTGTGGACGAAATGACAAGGATGCAACTGAGGCGACACCAGCGAAATTATGGCCGTATGATGCGCCAACAAGGTGAAATGAAGGTCGCCGCAGACCGTAATGCTTATGCAGGAAAGAAACCAGATGAAAATAGTAAAGAGAATGAAGACCGATGAGGGACAACGACGAGCTGCGAGGAGCGTACCAAGTTTGATAGACGAGACAGACGATGAAGAGCCCCATATCGTCATTCAATTCGGTAGTATGCCACCGGTTGTGGCTAATCATTACTTGTTATCCGAGAAATTCAAGGGGGACAATAGTGGAGGATCTAGAAATAACGAAGATGTTTATGATGGTGATGAAACCGAATTTTTGGCACTCTCAATAACGGATAGAGAGGCATCAGACGAGGAAACAACAAACATAGAAGAAGAAATAGACATCAGGACAGAAGCACGAAGAAGAGGAATATCACAGAATCGGCTTCTCAAATAATTGTATGAGGCCGACAACCCTGCAGTCGGAACGTTAGGAGAGGATTTGGGACGATCTCCATACATTGTCCTGTATGGGACGCCCAAAATAAAACGGACTTTTACCAGGGTAGAAAAGCGAAGAATGACTGTCAATAATGTCTCTTACAATACTCCAGTCACGTTACCACCTTCTGGATGGGACACGGGAGGAGAAATGCCTTGGGCCAACAATGAGAGTGAACAGATAGGCCTATCAGGGAAGAAGATAATCCCAAAACCACCAACGCAGATGACCAAGCACTTGCGACCGTTGTATTTGAAAGCAAAAGCCAATGGGATACCCATCACCAAAGTGTTGATTGACAATGAAGCAGCCATCAATGAAATACTGTATAGGATGCTAGGGCGTTTAGCAAAGTCGGAGGATGACCTCATCCCTATGGAAGTGGTGCTAACAAGTTTCAATGGAGGGGTGACAACGGCCAAAGGGGTCGTCCCACTAGACTTGCAAGTAGAAAGTACTACGAAGACGACGGTGTTCTTCGTTATAGACGGGCTAACCACGTATAACATGCTATTGGGACGAGATTGGATACATGGTAGCCGATGCATTCATTCATCTCTTCATCAATGCCTAGTTTTCTGGAACCAGAAAGATAAGGTTGAAATTGTACACGCTGACAACAAGCCTTTCACTACAGAGACAAATTCGGCCGAGTACTTCATGTACGAAGGAAATTACGGGCCGTCCCGAGTTCTGAATGAAGGGGAAAGTTTGATCATTGTGGCTCAAAATGACGAGCCATACCCTGCAGGTCTGCTAAACGACTTGTTCGCACAAACAAGGCCAACCACAGTGGTCTTTGGGGAGTCGACGCACAACAGTTCAAATGAAGAAGAACAAGCAGAGTAAAGAGCAAGTCGCACTTGCGGCTACCAAGGCCAATCTAATGGCCTATGTGACAGAACGAGAGAATGAGACCGAAGCTCAGGCCGCGATTTCGGCCTTAAGGGATAAATTATTAGCACACCAGACAGAAGACAAGATAAGAGAGGCATGTGGGGTAGATTGTTTGCCGGAAGGAAGTCACAAGAGCAAACTGGAAGATGAAGAAGAATACGCTCTGAACGGACGGCATAAGGCGAGCGTGTCAAGGGCACATGATGTATTGGACGAGGTAAATCTGGGAAGCGAGGATAATAGACGCATCACTTACATCAGCAAGGAACTAGAGGCCCAGGTACGTGGAAAACTGATCCATTTGTTACAAAAATATAAGGATTGTTTTGTTTGGGATTACAATGAAATGTCTGGTTTAGATAGAACCTTAGTAGAGCATAGGTTTCCAATCATGTCGAGCCATAGACCACATAAGCAACCTCCCCGAAGGTTTGCACCTAATGTTATGTCTGAAATTACGTAGAATGGTTGTCAAACATCGTCCATGTCATGAAAAAGAATGGAAAGCTAAGAATATGCATAGACTTTAGAAACTTAAACTTGGCAACACCAAAAGATCAATACCCCATGCCAACGGTGGATTCCTTAGTAGACTCCACAGCAGGGTATCAGGTGTACTCTTTCATGGATGGATATGCAGCTTATAACCAGATCTACATCACCGAAAGCGATATACATAAAACGGCCTTTAGGTGTCCAGGTTCTTTGGGATGTTATGAGTGGGTGGTTATGCCGTTCGGTCTAAAAAACGCTGGGGCTACTTACCAACGGGCCATGAATCTGATTTTCCATGACATGATCGGTAAATTTGTAGAGGTCCATGTGGACGATATAGTGGCTAAATCTGTGACCATGGAAGAACATTTTAGCCAGTTAGCAATGGCTTTTGAGCGAATGAGAAAATTTAAACTGAAATTGAACCCTGCCAAATGTGCTTTCCGGGTGTGTGCAGGAAATTTCCTAGGTTTTCTAGTACACCAACGGGGGATTGAGATTGACACTAATAAATCTCGGGCAATCACTGAAGCTAAACCTCCCCGAAATAAGAAAGAGTTGTAGAGATTTTTAGGGCAAATTAATTTTTTAAGACAATTTATCTCTAATTGTGCAAAAAAAACTAAAGTGTTCTCCTCCATGTTGAGGTTAAAGGACAAAGACGAATTCGTCTGGACCGAAGAACATCAAAAGGCTTTCGACAACCTGAAGAAATATTTGTCACAGCCGCCAGTGATGGTACCCCCTGTGCCAGGACGGCCTATGAAGTTGTACATATCGGCCGAAGAAAGTCCATAGCTGGGATGATCGCGCAAGACGATGACACGGACGTCGAAATAGTCATTTATTATATAAGCAGACAATTACTGAATTATGAATGTAATTATTCTCCAATGGAGAAATTATGTTTGGTTTTGTATTTTACATGTACTAAACTATGTGCCTACCTTAGGCCGAATATAGTGTACTTGATCACTAAAGTTAATATAATAAATTACATGTTTTCTCGTCCTATCTTGCATCAAAGAGCTGGTTTCTGGTCATTATCACTTTCAGAATTTGATATACGGCATGAGCCCCAAAAGGCTGTAAAAAATCAAGCCTTGGCCGATTTCTTAGCTGACCACCCATGTTTGAGCACCATTAGAGAAATAGAAATGGAATTAGACGAATGCAGTCTGAAACCATGGACGATATATTTTGATGGGTCCAGCACAACGAAAGGAGCTGAGATGAGGATAGTCTTAGTCAGCCCATTGGGAGAATCGTTACGTTTCTTAATCAGGTTGAACGAATATTGCACTAACAATCAGGCCGAATACGAAGCCTTGATATGTGGGTTGGAAATACTCCTCAATATGGGAGTAACACACATGTCTATTAAAGGAGATTCACAACTAGTGATCCAACAGGTAACATGAACCTTTAAATGCCAAAGCCCATCAGTCATGGCACTATTAGATGTGGCCAAAGAGTTGATAGATCAATTTGACCATGCAGAGTTAGAACACATTCCGAGGGTGAAGAACGAAGTGGCCAACAATTTGGCCCAAACAGATTCTGGGTATAAACAGACAAACATAGATGGTATATATAGAAGCGAAGAAGTTAAGCCAGCCTTGATGAGACGAAAGAGGGAGACGGATGTCATGACCATCAAAGTTGAAAAGGAGGATGATTGGATAAGCGAGATCAAAGAATTTATAGAACAGCCCGAAAGTGGGAAAGATCGAAGGCTGAAACTCAAAGCCCTGAATTATGTGGTATCAGGAGATGTATTGTATAAGAAACGCCAAGACGGGCTGTTGTTGAAATGTGCAGGGCCATCGGAGTCCAAGACCATCATGGTCGAGATACATGAAGGTGTTTGTGGGGCTCACCAGGCCGGAATAAAGATGAGATGGATGATTATACGGAGCGGCTATTATTGGCCGAAGATGGGAGAATCATGCATCTCGTATGCCAAATGATGTATTGCTTGTCAGAAGCATGGGCCCATTAAGAGAGCACCAGCAACTGAAATGATCTCTGTCATTAAATCATGGCCATTCATAGGATGGGTGATAGATTTGATAGGAAAAATCTATCCTGCATCAAGCAAGAGGCATACTTTCATTATCGTTACTACCGACTTTTTTACCAAATGGATGGAAGGCCGAGAAATTCACCTCGATTTTCACTTCCAATTCAATCAAGGTGAATTTGGGGGACAATTGTTGACAAAAGAAGAAATGTCACCCTGTAGCGAAATCGCCCTAGAACGAAGGAGTAAAGGACGAAGACAAGAAGGGCGACGAAGGGAAGAGCGATCAAAGTAATCACTAGATTAGAGCGACAAAGAACTCAGGACGACCGAATCAGCGATTAGAATGAGAACACGTGATGCAGTTGATCCTACAATTACAGCAGTTAAGCAGTTTTTCCCTCCACGATCAAGCAGTTGAGACGCACAACTCAACGGTTGAAGACACGATCCAGCAGCTGCAGGGAGATGCTGGAACTGCCCAAGCGGTTTATAAGCTTCACTATAAAAGCTCACTCGTACAAAGAGGAAGGGCCCCCGATCAAATGAAGACTCAAACGAGCATATTTTTATTTCTTAGTTTTATAACTTTTAGGACTGTAATTTGTGTGCTTGCGTCCCTTGGAGGCTTATTCACTTAATCAAACACCCCTTACTGGGACTTTGTCTCCGGAGGTTTGAACCTTACACGTTTCTCTTTCTTCTTCGCGCATAAAAATTGCGCAAACACAATAAAAAAATATTCCATAAAATCTATTGGAAAATAAATTTAAAACCTCTTACAGTGAAAAAAAAGAGTTAAATCTATATATAATGCTTGTCAATAAATGTAGCTTTGAATGTGGCTTTAAAATGGTTCAAATCAGAAACCTAACAACTACCACGTAGACCCATTTGCATTCTTTATTTATTTCACTTGCTTAAATTGCTCATTAATTCCCCATCTGGGTTGTTGCTAATTAAGACAAAAATATTGAAATATGGCTTTAAATTACAAAATTTAAAACGTCCCATCACTGTATTACTATCTGTCGTTTGCATGAAGCGTGAAATTCTTCGATGATCGAGGGTCCCAGAGGCCTCCTTTTTCCACGAAAAGGATGAGCCATTACATGGGTAATTATTAAAGTTAATTATTAAGCAAATCTTAATCATAACTTCTTACTATTTTTATTTACTTGAACGATAGAAAATCTATCATATAATAAAGATATTATGTCATTTATGTAACAATTTAATAATTTATTAGCATACATGTAATTTATTATTTTATCGATGATATCACGTCACACATATCTTCGTTACACCAAAGAATTACTCATCCAATTAACGTACATATCCTTCTTTACATACATCCGTATCTAGTTGGAATTTAAACATTCAAGAAAATTAACTAAAAAGCATGCATGGAGCCTAGCTTTAATTAAATACATAAAAAAAATTAACATTCCAATTATACAACCACAAATAGAAATAATCATCATAAATAAAAAATTTAACTCAATCTTGTTCTTGAGTGTTTACAAAAGAAACAGAAAAATAAAAAATAAAAAATAAATACCAAGGGAAGTAGTTGCATGCATGCATCAAGCAATTAGATAATTACATCCTCTTGGAGGAATGTTTTAAGTTATTATTATCATTAATTACGTAAGAAAAATAAAACAAAATAATGGTAATTAAAAATCTTACTAATTATGTAATAAATTAAACAGAATCACTTCGATGAGATCGAGGTTTACTAAGACCACCACGGCCATTGCAATTATAATAGGAGCTGCCAGGGGTATCACATGGAACTGAACTGCCGTCTAGGGCTCCATAGCTGTTGTACCATGACCCTAAAAGCTGCCGGCGGCTGTCCTCCGTCGGCATCAACATCTCATTCTCATCTTCAACGCGGTTTATGTTGTTGATGCGATCCCAGCTGCTTGTGCCGGCCACGTGAGCACTCGACTCCACCGTCACCGCCGCAGCTGCCATCACAAACCCTAATAAGATCATACACAGCTTTGAATCCATGGTTTAATCTTTGTTTATATTTTGCTAATTATTGTATAATGCTATATATATATTGTTATATATGTAGGAAAAATAATGAAATATGATATACTGTTATCACTTTTATTAATGATTCAGCAGCACTTGCCTGACATTTGTGGTTCTTAATTTTTTTAGATTTAACGTTAATTAAGGGCTGCCCGTTTCTTTCTCCTAGTTATTCTCCCTTTAGTTTTGTTGAAATTTTATCAAAACATACCGTATAAAATTATAATAAACTTTCTATAATAATAACAACTAAAAAAAATAAAATATTATAATTGTCTCATGCGGGTTCTCATATTTTGAAAGTCTTGCATAATGCTTTCGTTATTCACTTGATCAAAAATCTAATCTTTAATATAGTAAACTAAAGTGTCGCTTAACCATTCATCACCCGTCCGATTGCGTAATCGATTTTTAATAATACTCATAGCAGAGAATGTTCTATCATGTTGTAACAACTAGAAGAATCAATGCTAAAGTCAAAATCTTATTGCAAGTTTATTAATTCCATTCAATTGTGAAATTCTCTACCATCTTTATCACACATATCAAAAATGTAATCCTCAGGTTGCTGATCAAGTCTGGAAATATCAAATGCTGAGAAATCCATTGGTGAGAGTGAATGAGTGATGTGTTCGATTTCAATAATAATTTTTTTTAATTAAAAATAAAAATTATATTTTTTGAATTCAGGCCCAGCCCAATGGGCCTTAATTTATAAATCTGCTCTTACATCTTATATTCATGTTTTTATGAATAAATAATTGTACTTGAGTTTTGGGAGAGTCAAACTCTTGTCATCAACGACAACGATTATCCTAAATTTTGAAAGGCCTTATATGAGTTTTTAAAGTGTAGCCCTCTATCAATAAAAAATATAAAAACCTAAAATGTGACATTACTAAATTTAGAACTTAATATTTGACCGAGAAAAATAATAGTATGATTTTTTTTAAGACTTTATATTAGGGGCAAATCTTAGCCTCGCACAACCACGTATCTCAAATGCCAATGCCCTAGGACGACCACCCGTCAACAATAATTGTTCTAATTGTTAGATGTTCTAATATAATGTGATTTATATGAATTGACAAATTGGTACCAAAGAAAAAATAATAATTTATTTTTGGGGTGGGACAATGCGTGTCATATACAATTTCCAAATTCGTGAAGTAATCTTTTTATTTTATAATAATATATTAAATTATATATGCAGTTGTTGACTGGCTAGCTAGTACACTGTACAAGTTCTCCCCCGTACCCACCTTTAATTTTGTTTTGTTTTTTCTTGGTCCTGACCAGATTTTATATATATATATATATATAAAAATTAAATATTTTTCTTTTTAAAATTGTCCAACATCTCTCACGAAATTATTTGGAAGGGGAGAAAGTGAAATTATCCTTAGTGGCTTTTTTCCTTGAAATCCCACTGAAATCGAATCATACATGATAGCAATAAACGAGAGCTTTCAATTCAAGTATTTCAAAATCAGAAACCTAATATCACCACAATTACGTAGACCCATTTTGATAATAGGGAAAAAAACAAAAACAAAAATGATATTCTTATTGGAAATTCTTCTAAATATTCATTAAGGGTATATTTATCATTTGGATGATTTGGGTGTTTGTGAGGGGTACAACCCTTTGGAGGGTTGCACCCCACCCCAAGAAGTGCCCTATTGGCACCCTTCTATGCCTTATAAAATAGGTTTTCAATCCAAATACTAAGGAATCCGTTTTTTCTGAAAGAGACATTTGTTTTGTTTTTGGTTTTTTGAGAGAGTTCAACCATTTTCCAGTTTATATACTTGTCAATTAGTGCTCATTGGAGAGGAATGAACCAAGTTATCATGAGAGAACGTTGGCCAATTGCGAATCCGTAAAGTACCTGTGACGGAGCCAATAAGTTCTTAAGGACAGAGAATTATCTCGACTTGGATTCGTTTTCACAATTTCCAGGTTTTCTTTAGTTTCATTTTCTAAGGTTTTATGATAATTTGGTTGGTATTGATCTGGTTTAATTTGTTTGAAGCATGTTGTTTTGACGTTTAATGACACTAATTATACAACAATTCTTACAAAATTTGGTACAACAAAATGTAATTGGAAAAAAATTAAAGGGTAAAAGAGGAAAAAAAAATTCAATTATATTTAATCGTATAAAATATTATACGAAGTATTATAATAATATGATTGTTGAAAAAAAAAAAGATGGGTTCAAATTTTTCAGCTTTTAAAATGTGTCATCATCATTATCATTTGTATGAAATGGTCTCCGTGGAGGGACGCAATAGTCGTGCATTACACGACATGCACAGTGAAAGAGCTCCTCTTTTTCCATGAAAGAGATTATATAAATGATTATATGGTGATATTTTTTAATAATATTTTAATCACATTCATAATTTAAGCAGTTATTTGTTTGTATATTTTAATATCTGTTTAAAATATAAATTGTTTGAGGTAGAAATATCACTAAAAAAAATTATCCGATTAAAAATTTTACTGGATGGGGATAGGTTGGAATTAATTTGTTAATTTCCAGTTTTTTCTTAATCATAAATTTGGGATGGATATTTAAATTGGAATGAAAAATTATAAATTTCAGACCGAACAGTAATATTAAAAATTGTTAAGTAAAATATAAGGATTGATGGCAAAATGTTTCGGTCCGACTATTTTAATCGAGATAAAAAACTTTTTAAAATCTCATATAAACAATATCATATCTTAATTTTAATTCAAATTTTGAATTTTTTGCAAACCCTAAAAGATACCTTGAGTTGAGTTGAGTATCACACTATCACTACAATATAGATATTCAGCCACGATTTCGGTTTTGAACCGGAATCGGAACCGAAATTTTTCGGTTCGTTTAAGGTTCATCCCTGACCGAACCGAATAGAACCGTTGGAATCATCCGATTCCAGTGGTTCTTTGGTTCCAAACAGAACCAACCAAATGGTTTTGGTTGGAACCGTAGCTCCCAACGACTAGTTTATTAAGGATAAATTAATAAATTATATATTTTATTTTATTTTTTTTTTGAATTTTATCTACCAAGTAAATCTAATTTCTTCTCTCATTATATATATATATATATATATATATATATATATATATATATATATATATATATATATATATATATATATATATATATATATATATAAGCAATCAAACTTTGATGATTTCAATAGATAAAATTTGATTCAATATAGGAGATATATATATAGTGACTACTTGTAAAAGATAAATATAAAAGCTTAGTGATAGAGAGTAAGTTGTTCGATTTCGACCTCGATCAAATAATAAAATTACCCCCTTATTATTCCTGTGGATGTAGGTTAGAGTCACTCTCCATCGAATCATACTAATAATTTTCTATGTGATTTCTGTCTGTTTGATAAATTTATTTTGATTTTCAACTAACCAAACAAATTTATTACTTTTGAAACGAAAATCAACCGTAAAGTATTTTGTTCCTTCAAATTAATGTTATTGGCATTATATACAACAGAAAGAGACGTTAAAGATAGAAAGCTCATGAAGAGTGACGTGGCTTTTTGTGATATAACACTAATTGATTTGCAATTTCTTTGTTCACATTTATAGTTGATTTTGTATTTTATAATATATATATATATATATATATATATATATATTGAGAGTAACAAGACCCCCTAACAACCCACCAAAAGGCAGCCACTTCAATCACTACACGTGTGCAGCTAGGTCCCCTTATTTTATCCTTGTGGAAATGCACCCAAAAACTACATGACCCATCACATTAAATTGCTCCCATATCAAAATCAAACCAAGATATTCACTCAATTTTCAAAGTTCATTCATAGTAGCTTTACAATAAAAACAGATAAACTTAACTAGTAATACAACCTAGAATTGTATGAACTGGATATGCACACGGCTGCGTTATCAAATCGCAAATCATAACGGAACTGGATGAGTTCGGTTCGATTGTTATTGGTGTATTTTCCAATCGACGACTGAATCAGATTTACGATTCAATTGTAACAAATCCGGTTCAACCGTAAAAATTCCGGTTGAATCATATTTTTTTATGATTGAACTTGATTTTTTAATTATTTAGAATATTTTTTTTTACAAAAAATTAAATAAAATTACGGTTCAAGTTTTACGGTTTCGGCTTTGGCCGAACTATAAACTGTACGGTTCGATTACGATTTCTAACCGTAACTGAACCGTTTGCAAGCCTAGTGTGAACGATTTGTTTTAACAAGTAAAAAAAAAAAATGAAAACTATAAATACTAATACATGGTCCACATTTTATGCGGATTGAACACGTTTTTTACTGTTATTTCAGGAATAAAATAAAACTCACCTTTAATTTCGTTTGCTTGCTCTCACGTCTCACGGCTTCAATTACTTATCCTTTGCTTATAATATATAGATAAAGTTTTAGAATATAAGATTCATTAAATTAAAGATGAGATTAGCTTTAGATTATAGTACAGATTAGTAGTGTATGATGGTGAGTTACTTTAATTGTATTCCTCTATTTTATTTAATTAGAAATTATTCTATCCACAACCGTCATTCAATAGATGATGAGTAGCTAAACATATGACATAATTTGGTGACTTTTTATAAATGCTACTACCTAGATTAACCAAATAATATATTATAAGAATGACCTTTTTGTTACTTTTTATTAAATTACCCAAAACAACCTTCATTTGTAGGTGATCCAGCACAAAAATAATATATGATTATATAAATTTTTATTTAATAATTTTTTTAATAATCGAGATATTCGAGTCAATTTACGCACACTTTGATTAATCATCAGGACCTGTGTTCCGTGCTTTCAGAAGTTTCTCAATACAGATTATGATATGTCGCTGATTTTTTACGCTAAGAGACATGATTCGAACTTCGAATTTGAGAGAGAGTAAAACACTAAAGTCCAAAGTCATTACCATTGAGACAACACTTTAGTTACCAATTACAATAATCCAGGTATGTGGTGACTGTTATCTAATTATTTATAAAGAAATATCAATAGTATTATAGTAAAATAATTAAAAAAAAAGTATTGGGTTTGGATAGTCTATGCTCTAGCGTCTACCACCAGCCACCTTTTACTTTGTCTGTTTAACAACTGAGCACAGTGCAGGTGGCTTTTAATTCCCTCTCTCTCTCTCTCTCTCTCTCTCTCTCTCTTGTGTGTGATTTACTGATTTTTTAGTTGGGTGGTTTGTTCTTTGTTTCTGCTCCAAAGATTGGCTGTAAGTTACTGACTTTGATGAGGCTTTTTTGTTCTTGTTCTTGTTGATGTTGAATGTTTTTGTCTGTGTGCTTGTTGTCCAGGACCTCTGTTTCTTTCATTTTGTGGTACAAAATTTATCTTTTTGAGATCTGTCAAGAACTCAAACTCTTTGCTTTTTGCTGTCTTTGTTGCTTATTTTGATGTGGGTTCTTTGTACTTTTGCTTTTGGTGGTGTTATTTATTTGTTTTCTTCAAGTTTCATGTCTTGCCTTCTTGTGTTTGCAAAATTCTTGACTTCCAGTTTATGTGGGTTCATAATTATTTTCTTGATCTGGAATGTGTTCAGTTGATTATGATCACTCAAATTTAAAATCTTGTTGGTTTTTAGAATGAGTTGTTTTTATTTTCAGAGCTCATATTACTTGTTTCAAGTTTCCATCATTAAAATTTTTAAATGATCTTCTCCTTTGATAATTGTATGCTTCAGAAAGTTAATTTTTTCCATCTGCCTAGTTTTTAATTGGAAAATTATGCAGAATTCAGTGATTTTAATTGATGATTAAAATTTGGGAAATTTTACATTTCTGGAGTTATTTTAGTTATGTTTTTGATATATTAACACTGATTGGCTCTAGAATTAAGAGCACTTGCAAAATTTCTCCTTACTGCGTCTATTTTTCTGCTAAGCTGTCAAGTCTAATTGCTGCTATTGCAATTGTTTGAGGCAATCAGAGCTTCCCAAGGAATGGATTTGTGATGTTTAAATGCTATGGATCGAATTCATCCCCGCGATGTATTCAAAGAATTTTGGGATACTTTTAACCAGTTGACTCTCTTAGATGTCTTTTTGTTTTGAATTTGGCAACAATATCTAAATTCAATCTGTCTAGAAGTTGATGATTATAGAAGAGCTTGAATTTCTTGTGCGTGAATATATTCGTTTTGAACTGGAACTTCAAATGTACAATAGAAAAGTCATCAAGTCTAGCTTATTGTGTTTCTTAGATTTTTTTAGTTGTTAATTCTTTCCCCCCATGTGTTCTCTGATGGTTTGCATCATTAATTGGCAGGCTGATATGCTGTGATTATTCGCATTCATCGCAGAGAAGAACAAATAACTCCTGAAGAAATTATATAGTTTTGTAATCATGAGTAGTAATTCATCTCTTCCGCTTAAATATAAGAAAGGAAAACCCAATCTTCTAGTTGAGGTAAAAAAAAAAAATTGGGCTGTCGTGGCATACTGGCACATGTTCATTCTTTACTGCCCTTGTTTGAGTTTATTATTAACTCTATAAAGTGTATTTATTGGTTTCAGGTTGCTTATACAGATAAACAGTTATTGACGTTGATCCATTCCAAAGGATTACTGTGCTCTGATGTTCAAGAATTGTACCACAGAGTCTGCTCAAGTTATGAGAAAATTCTTCTGAATGATTATGATCAGGCTGAGCTTCAAGATGTTGAATACTCTCTATGGAAGCTTCACTATAGACACATTGATGAATTTCGCAAAAGAATAAAGAAAAGCTCTGCTTCAGATAATACAATGCCACAAAATGGCGCTAACGTGCGTAGAAGTAGGGACAGTCATATAGAAGGATTCACATTGTTTTTGTCGGATGCAATTGAATTTTATCAGAATCTGATAGTTAAAATTAAAAGATATTATGAGCTTCCAGAAGACTCTTCCTTCTATAAGAAAGGATACATCTCAACTACTGTTGAACCACAAAAATTGCAGAAATGCCAGTTTTTATGCCACCGGTTTTTAGTTTGTCTTGGAGATCTTGCTAGATACAAAGAGCAGTAT
This sequence comes from Zanthoxylum bungeanum, assembly GCA_019454045.1. Taxonomy (NCBI): domain Eukaryota; kingdom Viridiplantae; phylum Streptophyta; class Magnoliopsida; order Sapindales; family Rutaceae; genus Zanthoxylum; species Zanthoxylum bungeanum. The sequence continues at coordinate 715,209 of SKCR01025821.1, read as the reverse complement.
GAAAACTTTGGTGCACAGGAACATAACTGGTCAGTTGCAGTTTCCCACTACTTGGAAGCTACAATGATCTGGCCAGATAGTGGAAACCCCCAGAACCAGGTATTTTCATTTTCTTTTCCGAAATTGGGATCTATGCTCCTTTTATTGAACTGGTTACTTTACAAAATGCTGCTAATTTGGTTCTTATACATGTAATCATGTGTATATGTAGTTGGCAGTGTTGGCAACTTATGTTGGTGATGAGTTTCTTGCATTGTATCACTGTGTAAGAAGTTTAGCAGTTAAAGAACCTTTCCCTGATGCCTGGAATAACCTCATTTTGCTTTTCGAAAGGGTAAGACATGAGATCATTTTCCCAATGTTTCCATATAAATTTTATTCTTCATTATGTTAATTTCTGATATCCAGCTGTTGGCATCTCTCTAACGCCTCTTATAATATTGCAGAATAGATCATCTGATGTGCATTCCCTTTCTAGGGAGGCCCAATTTGATTTCTTAAAACCATCTGAAAGAAGTAGTAATCAGATCAAATCACAATCAAGTGATGGTTTTCCGAATTCCTATATGTTGAAAGCTGAACATGATTGCTTTAACGGAACAAATTTATGGACACTTATCATCAGAACAATAAGCTTCTTTTTCATAGAATCCAGGTACTCCTTGTCACAGATTTACTTTTGATCTAGTTGTGAATTTGCTCATAGGAGTGATTTATACAAATGTTTAAATTTTTATGAATATAGAATGAAATGGTTATGCATTTCATTTTCCTGTCATGATTTTCCCCATGTTGATATTGCATAGCCTTCCTATGCTAGTTGCTCTGAGCTTCACTGGAAGTACCTAGACATTTGGTTCCTTTTGCACAATTCATGTTTTATCGACTTAAAACAACTCAGCATTAGATGCTGGGTTGCACTAAATTTCTGATGTTTTGTGAAATTTTTGGATGGGAGGCAGTTTGGAGGACTTCCCTTACACTTTTGCTTCTACCATGCGAGAGTTGGATGCTACGATGGAATTAGATGATGTACAACTAAAAGCCATGCTGGAGTCCTATCAGCTTATGGATTCAGCTAGAACAGGACCTTTCCGAGCCCTTCAAGTTGTTTCTATATTCATCTTTACTGTTGAGAATTTGATTAACACCCTGGAAATAAAAGGATTGAAAGACAAAAATGATATGCAACAGCTTGAGTTTATACGATGGGCATTATCTGCTACGTTTATTTTCATGGGAAGCCTTGTTGAAAGGTGTCTGAAGTCAAATACCTTGGACTCTAGTCCTCTTTTATCTTCTGTACTTGTTTTTGTGGAGTGGTTGGTGGGCATTCTTGATCAAGCTGAAGCATATGGGTCAGATGATAAAAGTAGGAGTTCTATGTCTTACTTTTTTGGTGCTTTTGTTGGCCTTTTAAAGCAGTTCAATGCTAGGAGTGAGGTCTCTTCTCCCAAAAGGACTGCTTTATGGGAAGACTATGAGTTGAGGGGCTTTGCACCAGTATCTTGTTCACATGAATCGATTGATTTCTCAGTGAATTATGAACATATAAAGAGTTTCGAAGGTGGGAATGAATGTCGTGCTGACCGTATCATTAATGCCGCAATGAAGATTGCTAACAGATCAAATGGTTCTCAAAAGTGGATCATCTATGACAAAGCAGGAACAAAATTCTCTGCGGCAGATTCAAATGTGAATGCAGACACGAGAAATTCAGAAGTGGAGTTGAACTGTGTTCCTAAATTGAAAGAACCCCACCAATCTCTATCTGAGTCAACTGAAGAATATGATAAACATCTGATGCTGGAAGAAAATGAGACTAGCTCTTCTGTTCATGGAAAATCGGTTGCCATGGAAGAGGAAGAAGTCATTGTCTTCAAGCCTCTTACAAGATATAATTCTGCACCACTCTATGCATCTATTTATACTAAAGACCCAGAATCTCCAAAGGACACAGAGGAGCAAACAGTACCTCCTGATGAATGCTTGCGCCGTGCCACATCACTCCTTATAGCACAAAATCAGTCCCAGGGTGATGCTTTGGGGTTCCATTCTGACATCACTAATTTCAGGCCCAGCAAACCATTTAAGCAGCAGGAGCCTCCTGTAAAGGAAACTGGAGCACCCTCATTTTTCCCAACTTCCATATCTGCTGGGCCGCCCTCCCTCAGTTCTTGGGTATTCGATAGAGGAAGTGGCAACAATGAAAGAGAAAAAGGGAGAAGTGATGCAAGTAAACCTGGCTTGAGCCCCATTGAGGAAATAGCTTCTGAATCTTTATCCGGTCTCTCCATCAATCAAACCGAGGATTCTGTTATTCGTTCTGGCCAAACTTATGCAAGCAGCAATTACACTTCTCCTTATTCAGCTCCAGCGCCTTCTGCCCCTTTATTGCCTGACAATGCTTCTTGGTTAAATGATGTTCCTCCTAGTTTTACCAACTTCAAGAACTCGGAGGGCATCAACCGAGCAGATAGCTTGTCTAATGAATCACCATTAAGCAGTTATCCAAATTGGAATGCTACTCATGATCATTTTAATTATGGTTCTGCAGTTTCTGCTATTCCTGGCTTCATGAATGGATATCCACCATACCGTGGAATGTCCTCTTCTGAATGGCTTCGCCAGTACAGAGAAAACCAAAATCTTGACTGGACCAATAACTATTCATGGCCCCTTCATCAATATGCTCCCAGGACCTCAGGCAACTTTCATAATCAAGATGCTTCCAGGCTCAATCTTCTCGATCAGTGGCAAGTTCCTCTAGCTTCAAACCAAATGATTTACACAGAGAGCCCAAAGTTTCATCCAGGTTTTCCCCAAGTTCACGCAGCAGATGAACTCAGAAGGGATAAGCTATTTCCTGGTTACCAGAGGCCAAGCCCTTACGGATGCAGCGTTGCGACAGACTTAAGAGACGAGCCACAGCCTCTTCTGCAGTATCTTAAAGAGAGAGAATGGCTTCTGCAGCGGGATCCGAACCTGAGAGGTCCTCCATAAATGGGAAACTGAAACGTCCATACATTAACTTGTTGATACTAGCACCTGATGACATGGCTGATGCCTTTCTCATAGACCTGAGATGTGAATTCGAAGAAGTTAACAATGTCTGTCTGATTGCATATGTGAATATGCATGCGTTGGTATGATATCTGGAATAGGTGTTCAAAGAAAAGTTTATAGAGAAATGAAATGTAGGTGATATTGTAATAACTTTTTTATGTTCTCTGACTCACCAAATTTGATTTTCTCCATCATTCAATGTCATAATTGACATGGAATCTGGGTTTGTACTTCATTCTTAACACTCTCAAACTATGCTCCCCTGTCTTACAGTTACAGAGACAACATCAGCAATATTATCCTAGAAATGCAAGCAGTCCTAATTTAATTAAAAAGTTAAATTTCGCTCCTACTTGACGAATTTTCAAGATGAATTTCGTTTTTTTACATTGATAAATCTGCAGATAAAGAAATTTATTTTGGACAACTGGAACCTTTTCAAATTATTTTTTTTAAAAAAAAAGAAAATTTGTGATGGAAAATTATTGAATAATAATTTAAACGTACTAAAACTTAACCGAATTCATGTAATGGGGGCAAAACGAATCAACAAATCGAATTTGTATCAAATCTTAAACGAATCGAATCAAAACATGATCGATTCGTATTCGATTCGTTTATTAAACGAATCATAATATCAGGATTCGTATTCGATTCGTTTATTATACGAATCGAATATGAATATTCGTTTAGTCATGATATTATTTAATAACATATTTTACCATAATTGATTTACATTAATTGTTCATAAATATATACATATGAAATATATAATTAATACATTTACTAAAAATATCTTACAAAATATCGAAAAATATTACTTTTTTCTATGGTAGTAATTACCTATAATTTCTCGAATCTTAATTGAAAAATAATAAGAGCTATTAAAAGAAAATAATAAAACTAATCCTAAACAAATAAACGAATCAATGAGCTTAAATTCGTATTCGATTCGTTTAATAAACGAATCGAATCCACCTAATAAATTCAATTCATGTAATGGGGGCATTAGGCAGTGGACCCGCAATGCAAACAGCTGGCCCAGTTCAACTCCGATCTTGGTTAAGCTGAACTGGTGGTTCAGATCAGAAGTAAAATTATATTAATTTTTCAGTTATAAGTCAATAGAATCCAATATTATGTTCTTTAGCTACCTCTTAAGCTATCGGCTGCATTAAGATTAAAATCAGAACAAAAATGGAAAATGAGGAATCCCATAAAGCACATGTATCGTCAGCAGAAGCTGTCTTTCTTGGAGCTCTGGCACCTGGCGTTAATGTCCGTATATGTATATATATTGCTGATATTTTTCTATCTAATGAATTAATATTTGTTTTTTCTTTTTTCTTTTGTTGATTTGATTTCAGGGTGCCACATGGACAACGCTAAAATCTGCGTTTTTGATGCTGGGTGTGTGTCTTGCTTTTATGTTTGGGTTAGCGTTCTCTTCAAGTGACTCTTCATTGATTCTTCATGTTGGGTTTCTTGTTCTAATTGCTCTCAGCCTCTTCTTTCTTCTTAGCTGGTATTATTCTCATTTTCTGTAAAATTTCTCTTCATTGTTATCAAATGTGCTTGTATGATTTTGCTATTATGTAAAGATTAGATTTTGTTGACTGCCATTATCAGTAAAATTGTTTCTCTGTGTTACAGGTATTAGGGCATTATATAGTTTAGGTTATTTTTGTCCCCAAATGACGTGGTTTGGTAGTGTAGGTTCAGATCTCACATTGAGGTATTGGTTTCGAATCCAAGAGTTCGTTTCTTGTAAGAGACCTAGGACCGTCGGTGGGTTTCCAACGATTCAAAAAAAAATAGTTTAGGTTATTTTTTCTTTTTGCATCCTGCTGCTGCTGTTTTAGTGCAAGCTAAGTGCTTCACCTCTAATTAATTCATGTTTTATGTCCCTCATCATAAATATGGAGTGAAAGCAGACTTTTCAGTTTTGTTTTTCGAAAATAACCCAATGGATAGGCTGTTCTTAGGAGAAATTTGTTGATGAAGGATTCAGTACTAGGCGTATTTTCAGAGGTGATGAGCTCGACTAAATGTAAAAATAATGGTCAGCAGTAGTACTAGGCTGCCGAAGCATACTTTTGGTTTTACGTGTAATTCACTTGACTTGCTTGTTTATTTAAAGTGTGGATGTTAGGCATTGGACCTATGGGGACATTTTATGCAGAGTGTAAGCTTCCATCCAGAAAAATTGAATAGACTTTTACAAGCACACTACTTGCAAGCCACCACTTGTCAAACTTGTGGACATATTGCATTTCTGCATCTAGATTATTTTGTGCTTAGCGTGTAAGGTCCATCAATGTTTGTTAACATGTAAATGATATGTGATATGTGATATGTAAGCGTAATTGGTTGCAGCATTTTGCACATGCAACCGCTTGTCTGTATGCATGGGGTGAGGTTTCTGCTTCACAAATATAAGCTTTGCTATATAATCCTCCATTTATTATAGGCTTGATTGGGGTTTTTTGTTAATCATTGATAATTATGTGGAGGCTCTTGCAAGTATTAGGACAAACTAGCATGTTTTCAGAGGAACAGGTCAAAGCACTACCCACAGTGTCGCTTAGGCAAAATGATGACTTGCTTTCTAGAATTAATTCAAAGTTTGCTTTCAATTCTTGTGAGTTATGAATTTGGCTCAACTTTGAAGGAATTTTAAATATGCTGAATGCTTTTTTAAGCACACCCATTGCTATCCTATTCCGTCAATTCTGTGTAACTCTATATTTCTTTAAGATTCTTTTGCCTCAATTTTATATTTCTTTGCGGCTCTGCAGTTCAAACTTGCATGATTCCCTGTGGCTTTTGGCATTGGATTGTGATGCCTTTAGGTATAATGTTGTCTAATCAATGTTTATTCACTACTAGATCTTCTTCTTGTCCTGGGGCATTGATTCTTTTGGCTTATTCATGATTGTTGCTGGAGCCTTTTTAGGGCCAATGGCAGAATAGAATAGAGTTCTCAACCTGTGTATATATGGATTTCTCCAAACTTGTAATTGTTGATTTCTTGATATCAGGTTGGTTTAATATGTAAGCTGTGCAAAGTTTGAAAAAATTAAACGAAAAATATGGGTCGTTCAAACTTCTACTATGACTTTTATAGCTTGCAATGAATTTGGATTTGCATTTTTATTTTTTAGAAACCATTGTGAGTGAGCATAATGATATCTCAAATCATGACTAGTTGAAATTTTTGCAGGTTTCTTGCACAGACTGGTCTGGTTTCAGTTGAACATCAAATGCAGGATATGAACTTGGTGCCAAAAGATGATCAGAGAAGCAAAAAAAGTGAATAATTTTTTAAGAATATTTCTTTAGCATTATAAGTGAAGACATCATTAACAAAGGAAACACAAACATTTGTGCGAGATCAATTCATTTGACAGTTTAAAATGAAAAGATAGAGATACACATTTCTGATACATTCATCTTGAAAAAAAAAATGAGAAGAAAAGGTTGAAAGCAAAGCGAGCAAATCCCAGTGGTTCGTCCTTGCAGTGGGTGTAATTGCTATCTTCTGTTAGTCACCCTTTGCTTTCTTCTCCTCGTGTTTGTGCTTGTCCTTGTCCTTTTTGGACTCGATGAAGCAGAAACACGAGCAGCACGGCAGCTGAAGAAGGAACTTCATATCTTTCATATAACAGATGATTTGGAAAACCTGCAAGTATATAAAACTTGAGCAATTAGTCTTCTTATTCCTTGTTAACTTTATTCATTCATGTTACTGGATGCTATTCCCATCTGTAACAGACAACAAGATGCCTAACTTCTTTATTTTTATAATCATGGCCATTGGCTATCTTATGCTTAAATGTGGGATTTGCAATATTATTTTTTTTGGTTTTCTCTGAAAAAAGAGAGCTGCTTGTGTTTCTTTTCTCTGTGGAAAAGCTTCATGATAAAGAAGCTAGAAGGCGGCTATGTTCATTCCAAAGGAAGCCAAGAATAAAGTGATTTCACAAAATCATTTGCACTTCATAAAGGGGCTTTCAGGAATCTGATTGACAGTTAAAATCTAATTTATATATATATATAAAACATATTGTGGAGGGAAAATTTATCAACCAGGTTACCGACATACATGTTTATTAAAAATTAATCAATTATGATTGTAATTTTTTTTTTTTTTTTGAAGATAATTATGATTGTAATTAGATTTGAGAAACGTGACATAATTTTATCAGGGGAGGAGCAAATCTCCAGTCACTAAACTCCAATTCAGGCACAGGGGTCTTGTGAAATGGAGTTAGAAATCCCTTTCCCTCCTGGACCTGGACAATGTGATAGCCCTTTGGCCCCAGACTTCAAGTAGCAGAGAGGGAGGAAGTCGTATAAAGAGAAGAAGTGCCCGTCTGTTCATAGCACATTAATGGCCACAAGGGTCCGCAATCCCAATAAGATGGATGGGTTCAACTGTAAGGGTGATACATACATCACCGAGAGGAATTTCAGGATACGAGGATGAAAATGTAAGGTTAGGTACTGAACCTATTACCTAAACAACAAGATTTCATATTCATGGGTCGGGTTGGGTCGAATTTTATTAAGCTTGAGTGGATCATGTCAAGAAGATTAGTAAACCCGAAATCTGAAATTTATATTATTAAACCCCAACGGATCGGGTCGGATCAGGCAAAGAGAGTTTTTTCCCTTCATATATTAATTATTTTGAACTATTTTATGTTCAGTAAATATGTCACACATAAAGTTTCAAGACAAAACTTTCATAGACAGCTAAAAAAGTCTCACAAATAAAAACTATAAATATAAAATTGGTCGTCAATACATAGAAAGTTAAATATTCATTCTTTTCATAATTGGGCAAAAAGAAAAAGAGTGACATTCCCATTCTCCTACTATAATTGACACAAGAACCTCATAATCCTAGGCTAGAGGTTAAGAAGCTTTCGTGGATTCATCTCCTGGTAAATCATCTTCATCATGGTAGATGTTCTCTGCCATCTGCCAGATTTGAAGAATGTTGTCTTCGGCTACACTAGCAATGACCCAATCTTCACATGGGTTCCACGAGAAATCCGAAATTTTACTCGTGTGACCACCATGAATAAAGAGCAACTCTGGTGGGCCATCTTCAGCATCCTCTGGTGTCTGCTCATCATCAATCCTGGAAAAAATTATCAAAAAGAAAATAGATTGAATTATATAAAGTAACTGAAATAGGAACAATAATCTAATTACTAATGTACTTATGCTCACGGCGTGAGAGCACAACAATTTCACAGCACTTGAATTTCCTTAAGATTTTAATAAATGGCCTCACTGTTACAAGAATGACAATCACATCACTTCACTCAGAAATAACAAGTTCATGGGGACTTCAAAGGCATACCTGCTAAGGTCCCACACCATTAGTCTTCTACCAAGACAACAAGAAGCTAAAATAGTCTCATTCTTCGGGCTCCACCCAACTTGGAAAACCTCCTCCCTGTAACGCATGTTTCAACCACAACAAGAAGTTTAGAACATTAGAACTTACAAATTCCTCAGTAAAAAGTGCTAATGCCTTGAGAATTAGTAATGAGGTCTTAATCTGAAAAATAAAACCAGAAACGGAAAAAGGAGGAAGAAATTTGAAAGACACAAAAGACAATTAAAGTATGTCCAACCCAATTCTCAAGATACAAATATACAAAAGCGAATTCTTACTTGTGACTATCAAACGTGTGCAGAGCACTGCTAATCTTGCGCAGATCAAATAACTTAACTGTCTTATCAGTAGATCCCGTTGCCAAAATCCATTCATTAAAGGGGTTGAAAGCTAGGCAGTTAACCTATCACAATATTTTGAAATAGTAATCACGTCAAATTACACAAATAATATGAAACTTTATTACTGTAATTACAACACTTACAGAAGGTGAAACTTACCTATTAGTCACCAGCCAAAGGAGACATAACATCCCAAATTCTCAGGATAATAAAGCATCATAAGATAGACCATTCACATCAACCCAAGCACAAGTTTTAAGTCATCACTTACATAAGTGCTTCTAACCTAAGGCTCTTCTAATGCCTAAAAAGGCCAAGGGTTGGTCACTCTAGAAGAACAGGTCAAAGTGACAATATAAGGAAGTGAGAAGCAAGGAATTTAAAAATCCTAGAAGTAGATGCATAGCAATAAATCACTAAAATAATAAAAAAAGATGACCCAGCGCACCAGGCTTCCCACACTGTGGGCTATAGGGAGGATTTAATAAGTATGTAGTCTTACCCTTGATTTTTTGCAAAGAGAGTGTTTCCGTTATTCGTCACAATGGAGTAACCTACCGTTACACCAGGGCTCATCAAGTTCACTAAAATAATAAGATTGGAGGAAAAAAACTATTACAAGGTCTGAAATTTTCTAACAATCAATCATGACGAGGGTTGATCTGCCCAATTAAAAATGAAGTTGAAGAAAAGGGAACACAAGAACAAAAAATTGAAAGTACTTCAGCAGTTATATATATACTGTGCCTCTGTGTGCATGTACAAGTCTCTTCATGAGAAAGTGTGAAACTTGCATCGAGATACCCACCTCACTCTGATGAGCGACAACAGATTGGACTGGTTTGCTCACTGATGGCGTCCGTAGATCCCATATAAGCAGGTATTGATCATCCCCAACAGAACCAAATAAGTATTCATGCCTCAGATGCCATGCTACATCTTCTACAACACCTTCGTGAACCTATTTCAGTACAACCATTATCAATATCCAAAACTCATGCCTCAGAAATAAACTTATTGTATTGTCTACAGTTAATCAATTACAATAAAAACTTCATTCTCTTCAGAGTATCAAGAGCTTTATTAAGACTCTGAAAGGCTAAGATTGGGTTTTGCAACCATGCCTTCACACATTCGGCATCCAAAAATCTGGCATTTTGCTGCAAGGTAATAATGTAAACTACAAGCGGGCTTGCATCAGCTTGTTACATAGACAAATAGCCTTACCTTAAAAATCTGCGTAGCCTCCAGAACCTTATTCTTAGGAGCTACATTGATGTCCCACAAACATATTTGAGCATCATCAGAACCACTTAAGAGACGACCCTCCTTGAACTTGCTCCACGATAAGCCGTACCCTTCAGTGCTATGGCCCCTCAGCCTCAGATCAGGACTACATGCACCATCCAGGGGAGGTTTAGATGGGTGTTTGCTATAGTCAAAAACATAGACCTCAGCACTAACAGTCTTCGTTGCAATAAGAAATGGATTTTGAGGCATATAACGTGCCCGATTAACCTCTCCATCATGGTTTATTTGCTGAATTATTTGTACCTGCAATGGAAGACATTTTTATATTTGACTAGTATCTCATAAGTTTCTTACTATCATGTATAAATCAAGAATTGTTTCTAAAAGTATAAATTCAGCAATCATATGCAACATATTCAAGATAGTACATGTGGGGAAACAAAAGCAAGACACAAAATTAAGTGTTAGGGGATAATAAATTTATGCAAACCCAGACTTCATTAAGAATATATTAACCAGACTGGCAAGCATAGCATTTGCCACTCTGGTAAAATCTTTAAGAGAGAAGATTTGGCCTGAATAAATGTGAAATCTTTAAGAAATAAACCAAAAAGAGAAAAGGACTACAAGAGTTAACAAAGATCCACAAGAACAAAAACTTTAGACCTCCCAAACGCCAAAACTACATAAAAAAAAAAATACAAAAAAAAAAAACTATTTTTAAAGAAAAATTAAACATTCAAGCGCATTATGTAATCTAATTTCCTTCGAAAAATTCAGCAGATGATCAAATAATTAATACAAGTATTGAGTAATTCATTTCACTGTTTGTTTATTCATTACTTTTTCCTTTCGGAGGGGGAAATTACCTTGCCGTTGGTGCAGCCAAAGCCACCAAAATCAGAGCGGTCATCATCGTAATGGCGGGCATCATTTTCAGAGTCGTCAAGAGGAAGCTGGACCTGAGCCAGCATGAGATAGTTGGGCTCATTCTCAGAGGTGTGTGTCCCAAGGATCATTTTCTGAACAGAATAGTCTTTGTCAGGTGGCTCTTCTCTGTCAGGCAACCACTCAACTGTCAGAGAAGGCCATTCGAGAGCATGCGTGATGACAAGATCATACAGAAACGGAGTGTTCTTCTTCCAGATCTTGTATTCTTCATTTATAAGCCTCTCTTCTATCTCTCCCCTCATTTCTTCCTCGTCTTTTCCCATTGCTCTTCTTTCAATTTCTTAAGCTTTGTTCCTACCAAGGTCCTACCGTTCAAATAAACACTAGCAACTTTTCATCCCACAAAAAGAAAAAGATAATTACCATTTAGAAACAATAAAGTCTTTCTCAAATGTTCACAACAACCCCTCTATAGACTTCTTTACTTCAAACATTCTAAAGAAAAATACTTATTAAATTATAATTTAGTAAATCTTTGAATAAATCTTCAATATTAGGGTTTACAACACAAGTCTTAAAATCATGAAAATAATATCCTAAATGTCTGGACCAACCTGAAAATCGACTGTGGCACATGGATCAAATCATGGTACTGCTACTGTTATGATGGCAAACTACCTGGATGTTTGGGAAAAAATGGGTGAGCTTAAAGAACTCAGTAAGTAAAACACCCATACTCTCAACATGATCTAACCAACAAAATATGGATATGTATGTACATATATAATAATATTTGAAAATAACATATATTATAATAAGCACCATCTCAAACAACTATTTTAACAACCATACAAACATTCATCAAACATGGTTGCTAATCCGGGTCCAGTATAATTATGGATTGAAACCAATAGGAGAATATCTCATCACAACTTTCAAAATTTCCCGTCATATCATCCCGCATAAATATATCAGTGGTAACTGAAACACACACCACCACTAATTATGCATAACATCGCATGGCCTCTTATGAACTCTCTCATCTCATCTTAGCCCATCTCATCTCCGACCACTATTATACAAAACTCGGCAGAATAATATTATAACACACATTATCCAATACAATCAAATCTCACATTTAATCCATCAATCTCATCTCAACAATCACGAATTCATATATATATATATATATATATATATAATATATATATATATATATATATATATATATATATATATTCACGGCAACCATCAATCAGCAAACAATTATGTCAATGGAATCATTGTGCTTTATACTTATCTCAATCCACGCAAAAGTCCTATGCATCTATATCCTCGCTAAGATCTGAAAATTATAAAATTACGATCAGATCTCTCAACTTTGCCAAAATTATGGTTTTACCCCCAAACTTTCTAAATTTTCAATTTACTATGTCCATATAGTCTTAAAACTCTCAAAAATTACTTATTAACCTATAAAAGTCAAAATTTACAGAATTACATTCTTAATCATGCCAAAATGTAATTAAATGTAAATTTTCAAAATCTTACGTTTACACCCCCAAACTGTATCAATCACATACCAAGCTCCAACGACCTCCAACTTTCACATCGAATGAACCAATGGTCAGTATACGTCACAAGATTCACAATGATGGTAGTGGTGACAGCTGACGTACGGTGGTTATCGCAGAACGGTCAAACGACGAGTGAGGGCGCGTCTGGCAGAATCACAACAGAGCACCAGTGCCATTGGATTCGTCTTATCGAAAGGATTACCCAGATGTGGTCACTCGTCAAAAATGGTGATCAGATGATATCGAACGAGACACTTTCTCTCTCTTGACACACTTTCTCTCTCTACTAGTTTCAGTTTTTCTCTCTAAATGACAGATGTACATTAACTTTGAAGGATGTCCTGCATGTTACAGAACTTCGGTTGAATGTACTCTCAGAGATAGCCATTGACAAACAGGGCTATGACAGTCACTTCAGAAATGACACATGGAGAATGACAAAAGGTGTCATGGTTGTCGTCCGATGACATATTTACGGCACACTATACAAGACTCATGTGAAAATTTGTGCAGACAGCCTCAATGTAGCTGAAAAAATGCTTCTCAAAATCTGTGGAACCAGAGACTCAGTCACATGAGTGCAAAATGGTTTTCTACCCAAACCAAGAATGAGTTTTTCGAGGATGCTGCACTAGGTGCATGCAACCATTATTTGTTTGATAAGTAACATAAAATCTCGTTTAATTTCTCTTCAAAGAGAATATCAGAATTGCTTAGTTTGATGCACTCTGATATGTGTGGTCCATTGGAGGTTGATTCACTGGGTAGTAACAAATATTTTTTGACTTTCATTGATGAAGCTTCTCGGAAAGTCTGGGTGTATTTCCTCAAGACAAATGATCAGGTCATGAATCAGTTCAAGTTGTTCCATGCCATGACAGAGCGTGAAATAAGGAAGAAGCTAAAGTGTCTCTGTACAGACAATGAATGCGAGTACAGTTCCAGGGAGTTCGATGCCTACTGCATGAGACACGACATTCGACATGAGAGAACACTTATACCCACCCGACATCATAATGGTGTAGCTGAAAGAATGAATCGCGCCATTATGAAGAAAGTCAGAACCATGATCAGTATGACTAAGCTGCCAAAGTCATTCTAGAGAGAAGTTGTTCGTACGACCTGCTACCTGATCAACACATCACCATATGTACTGATAAGCATTAAAAAGTGTACAGTTAATAAAAGAAAAACTAATCATTTTACACTTATAATTTCATTAATCCACTTAATTTAGTACATTTGTTAAATAATAATTATATTTATATGTTATTGTGATTTTTATTTATTGTGTAGGTAAAATATTACTTCGGAAGCTCAACAGGAAAAATGAACATTAGATCTGGATTCCAGGATCCAGAAAACCCAAAAAGAGCATGATAACTAAATTCAAATTGGACTTGGAAAATATTCACCGTGTTTCGATTGACGAAAAAAATGAGCTTATGATGTATTTTCTCATCCATGTATTTTATTATTATTATTGTGATAATATATATAATTATATTATATAGATAATATATTTTGGAGGTCTCACCAAGATTTTATATATAAAATCTTTTTTATATATTATACTGGAGGTGCCACCAAGATTATATATATATATTAATAAAATATATTTAGTTGCCATCATCGAAAGATGACAACCAAATTGAAAAAAAAAAAAAAAAAAAAGAGAGAAAAAGGAAAGAGAAATGTAGTTGGCAAATTGAAAGAGGGTGTCGAGCACCTCTATAAATAGAGGTGCTCAGTGCCTTTTAAATTTCAGCTTTATTCACACGATTCTCTCTGTAATTTTGTGAAGGGATCTAGCTTTTATATGTTTTATTTTTGTAAGTTTTTTTCTTGTAATTTCTTTTTTAGTAATTAATTTATGCGTGTTTTTATTTAAATTATTAGTAGTTAATTTCTTTTTGCTGGGAAAATAGTGAAACTTTTAATATGAAAATTTAGATTAATCTCACTTATATTATAATATATAAATTATAAACTAATGATTAATATTTCATTTAATTCTGGATTAATTATTGATAAACTTTGTTACCGCCTATATGGTTGGTTTTATTTATTTGGCATAATTGAGTACTTAATTGGACTTGTTATAGACAAAAATTATCACCGTCTTTATTGCTGGTTTTAAATATTTTGGCATAATTAATTCCTGAAATAAATTAATTAGGTAATAATGACAATTTATTTATTATAAAAAGAGATTTCTAAATTTGAAACATTAAAAGTGGATCCCCTAACTACAACATTTTATTTTATTATTGTAGTTCATTTTAAAACTGTCAATCACTTTGAACAATTCAACCTTTTTATTTTCACTCGAATTGTTATTTTATTTTACTAAATCTAGTCCTTGTAGATCGATCCCGGATTTACCGGGTTATTTTATTACTTCGGCACTCTTTTACTTGGGAGTAAAGAACCATTTTTTGAGCTTGTCATGTACTGTTAAATTTTGAGATTCCGAAGAATGTGTGGTATGATAAGAATCTCTCATACTCTCACCTTAGAATATTCGGTTGTTTAGTCGTTGCATATGTATCCAAAGAGCTCAGGCATAAGCTCGATGTAAGATAATTCCATGTATATTCCTAGGCTATGGAGATGAAGAATTTTCGATACACATTACGAGATTCGAAAGAAAAGATGGGCATTAGAAACCAGAATGTAGAGTTTCTTGAAGACTTGATAATTGTAGACATTGAAAAACCCATAATGTTTTCCAATTTTAGTGACGACAGAAATTCAGACCCAACACCAGCACAATCAGCCACAGATAGGGTGCATGATATTTCAGAAACAGAACTAAAGGAGGCAGATGAGGATGTCGAGCTGAGGGAGACACAATCCGCTCCATCGAATATTACAAAAGAGATTGTTGAGCGGGGGAGCCGCAACCCGCTCCACTAGAAGCTACAAGATCATCCAAAGATTTGGATGATGATAGACCTCCTGAAACTAGTGGACCTCAGACAAGAAGATCTGAGCGATGCTGGATTTCATCAACCAAATATTCGGGATCCAAAATCCATTCTTCTTACTGATGAGGGGAGCCAAAGAGTTTCCCACAAGACAAAAAGGTACTGAGAAATAAATAGGTGAAGAAACATGGCAACAGAACTGTGCTGTGCAGAGACACAACAGAAGAGTACTGTGCAGAGACATAGTGAAGTATTATGTGGAGAGTGACCGTGAAGTGTGTTGTGCAGAGACACAACCGACATATCAACAAAGATAGTCAATCGGGAAAAACTAGAGTTGTGCAGAGACATAGCCGATATAGTTTTCAGATGATAATCATTCCAGATGCAACTAGAGAGGGATAATTGTAGAATACAACTGTCATGCATGTGGAGAAAAAACAACTTTAAGTGGATTTGACTTTTTGGAGCAAACCAACAAGTAAACTTTCGGTGACATTATTATTTTGTTGAATTTGTGAGCCAGAGTTTGGCTATAAATAAGAGCACTCATTTGAAAGCAATATCATCCCCTCTAAGTAAGAGAGTTTAAAGTATAAGCTTTAAGTAAGAGAGCTGTAGTACTGTAATTAGTGTGTAAGGTTTTTTTTGTATAAATTTTGGAATATTTGTAAATTCTATTATTATAGTTATAGAGAGTATTTATTTTTCTTCACAGAACAATCTTCAATGATTAGAGAATTATAACAAATCTCGTGAGATATTATTTATCACGTCTCTTCCCGTTTTCAAATTAAATAAGAAAATATCTTAAAACGAAAAAAAACCCTGCTATTTTATTCTTTCAAAAGCAAAAATTTACGCGCGATTGTCCGTACAGTATATACCTGTTGAAGACAGCAAATGGAAAGCAGCAAAAGTCTTCCACCGAAAGCAGCAACAAAGGAAACCAGCAAGGCAGCAAAACGTGTGTGCAAGCTGTGTGTGAGTTGCCAACAAGTGCCAAACCGCGTGGCACTGTTCACGCGATTTGGACACTATAAAATGAGCATTTTGAGTTCATCCCTTGTATCCCAAATGTGTGAGTAAGGATAGAGAGTAAAGTGGTGTGAGAGTTTTTTTGTAAAGCTTGGGTTCTAAAGCTTTGTAATTCTTTTGTGAGTAATATAAAAGAAGAGTTTTCTCTCCAATCACCTCTATTATTGTGTGTTTAATCACAACAAGTGGTATCAAGAGCTAAGGTTACTCGGAGGGATCCCGAAACTCAGAAACAGAGCTTCGGTTCGGAAAGTCGGTTCCGACGAAAGTTGTCGAAAATCGATTTTGAGCATACCATCGGACTTTTTACGGCGAGACGAGCACGGTGGTATTTTCCGGCGATCGAACGGAGGC
The DNA here is from genome assembly GCA_019454045.1 of Zanthoxylum bungeanum. NCBI lineage: Eukaryota > Viridiplantae > Streptophyta > Magnoliopsida > Sapindales > Rutaceae > Zanthoxylum > Zanthoxylum bungeanum. Next base: position 698,348 of record SKCR01025821.1, on the reverse strand, counting down.
CGGAGGACGACGCACGCACCGTACGCTCCAGGCAGAGAGAATCCCACGCGCCCGACGCGCAATCCACGCGCCAGCTTGAGGTTGAAGACGACGCCACGTCAGCCGCCACGTGTCGCCTAGCAGCGCATAGTCAACGCCACGTCAGCGCACAGTCATCCGCCACGTCAGCGCACAGTCAGCGCCCATTCAGCGCCACGTCAGCGCACAGTCAGCAGCCCAGTCAGCTGCCACGTCAGCGGTGCCTGGTAAATTTCAGATAGGTCCCTGAACTTTCTGGAAATTACAATTTAGCCCTATATTTTCTGTACTTTTCAATTTAGCCCCTGAATTTTTTGTAAATTGCAATTTAGTCCCTGTACTTTTCCGTAATTGCACTTTGGCCCCTTAACTTTCGGAAATTGCACTTTAACCCATGTAATTTCTGGAATTTGCAATTTGGTCCCTATGTCGGATTTTGACAAACGAAGTGTCATTTCCACCATTTTCGACCATTTAGGACGCAACGGTGAGGTCCGTTTTTTGAAATTCTACTTAGAATTTTTATGATGGAGGGGAGCAACGGAAAAATGATTATGTTAACCAGTACAAACTATTTCACATGGAGAGGAAGGATGAAAGACCTTCTGTATGTGAAGGACTATGATAGATCAGTGTTTCTGGAGCAGAAACCAGAAGGAATGACTGATGGAAAGTGGGCTAATCTTCACCAGAAAACATGCAGTACTATTCGTCAGTGGATCGACGACAGTATCGTAAACCATGTCAGTGAAGAGATAAATGCACGTGTCTTATGGAGAAAGCTGGAGGAGCTTTTCCGAGCAAAGACTGGAAACAACAAGCTGTACTACATCAAGAAAATGATGAGTTTGAAATACCAGGAAGGTACAGCTGTGGCGGACCATATCAATTATTTCCTCGGAATAATGAAAGAATTTTCTGGATTGGGCATAGACTTCGGAGATGAGGTAAATGGCTTAATACTTCTTAATACGTTACTAGAATCTTGGGAAACGTTCAGATCTACGGTGATAAATTCAGCCGCAGATGGGAAAGTCACTATGGAGATGGCGAAAACCGGGATCTTCAAGGAAGAAAAGAGGATGAGAATGCATGAGTCAGCATCAGCCTCAACCTTAGAAGCTTTATTGACAGAAAAGAACACCAGAAAAGGGATGTAAAAGCCGAGGCCCAAGTAGACCATACAATAACCAAGGTAAATCAAGAACTAAAGATATTGAGTGCTATCACTGCAAAAAGAAAGGCCATATGAAGAATGATTGCTACAAACTGAAGAACGAGCAGTCCAGGAGAGATGATGACTCTAACCAAGAAAGAGTTGCTACTACCACCGACAAAACCTCCAAAGAATTCTGCATTATATACGAAGAAGATGTTGTGAATCTTGCCAGCCACGAGACCAGTTGTGTGATAGATAGTGGCGCATCCATACACGCCACATCTCGCAGAGACTTCTTTTCATCTTACACACCAGGGGACTACGGTGCTGTAAGGATGGGGAATGACGGACAGTCCAAAGCCGTCGGTATTGGAGACATCTGCCTTGAAACAGAGAACGGGACAAGGCTAGTGTTGAAGGGAGTCAAGCACATCCCAGACATCCGGTTAAACCTAATATCAACAGGCAAGCTGGATGATGAAGGTTTGCAGCACCTTTAGTGACGGATGCTGGAAGCTCACTAAAGGATCAATGGTGGTGGCACGAGGTAAGAAAGATTCAACCCTGTATTTGATGCATACTAAGCTTTCAAATAGTAGCATAAATACAGTCAACAGTAATGAGGCAGCCGAGCTGTGGCATAAAAAGCTCGGTCACATGAGCCAAACAGGGATGGAGATACTACGCAGGCGGAATGTTCTTCCGGAATTGAAGAACTCACACTTACAGAAGTGTGAACACTGCATGGCTGGAAAGCAGAACAAAGTATCCTTCCAGAGCTCCCCGCCTCAACGGAAACCGGAGGTACTAGATCTCATACACTCAGATGTATGTGGTCCGATGCAGACACGAACACTTGGTGGGTCACTGCATTATGTGACATTTATTGATGATCATTCAAGGAAGATCTGGGCATACACCTTGAAGAGAAAAGACCAAGTGCTTGGAGTGTTCAAGGAGTTTCACGCCCTGGTGGAGAGAGAAACCGGTAAGAAACTCAAATGCATCAGAACAGATAACGGTGGAGAATACAGAGGTCCGTTTGATCAATACTGCAAGACGCAAGGAATCAGACATCAAACGACACCTCCGAAGACACCTCAGCTGAATGGCCTAGCTGAGAGGATGAATAGAACCTTGTGTGAGAGGATCAAAAGCTTGCTGTCACAAGCCAAGCTACCGAAGACATTTTGGGGGGAGGCACTCATCACAGCAGTTCATGTTTTGAACATGTCCCCAGCGGTCGCACTGAAAGGTAATGTTCCTAACCAAGCTTGGACAGGTAAAGAAGTGTCATACGAGCACTTACATGTCTTTGGGTGCAAAGCTTTTGTACACATCCCAAAGGACGAGAGATCCAAGCTCGATGTAAAGACGCGACAGAGTGTCTTTATTGGCTATAGTCAGGATGATTTCAGTTACAAATTGTATGATCATGTGGAGAAGAAGATTGTCAGAAGCCGAGATGTTGTCTTTGTTGAAGACCATACCATAGAAGATATCTGGAAGGATATGAAGACAATGCCCCAGCAATACAGAAATGTGAATCCAGAACCTCATACACCGGTGCCAGTACGATTTGAAGATGAAGTTCCCAGACATGAGGGTACATGTGATGAAGCTCCCAGAGATGATGATCATGATCAACCACCAGTACCAGAAGTTCCACCAACAGTTCCACAGAGAAGGTTTGACAGAGACAGACGACCTTCAACCAAATACTCTGCATATGAGTATGTGCTGTTTACTGACGGGGGAGAACCCGAGAGCTACCAGGAGGGTGTGGAAACAGAAGATAGAGAAAAATGGGAGGAAGCCATGCAAGATGAGATGAAATCTTTGCATGACAATCACACTTTTGAGTTGGTGAAATTGCCAAGAGGCAAACGAGCTTTGAAGAACAAATGGGTGTACAGGGTGAAGCAACAGGAGCACACTTCACAACCCCGGTACAAAGCCAGATTAGTTGTCAAGGGATTCAATCAGAGGAAAGACATTGACTTCGATGAAATCTTCTCTCCAGTTGTGAAGATGTCATCCATCAGAGTGGTACTCAGCTTAGCAGCAAGCCTCGATTTGGAAGTTGAGCAGATGGATGTCAAGACCGCATTTCTTCACGGGGATCTGGAAGAAGAAATTTACATGGAGCAACCAGAAGGCTTCAGAGTCAGAGGGAAAAAGGACTTTGTGTGCAGACTCAGGAAAAGCCTCTACGGTTTGAAACAGGCACCGAGACAGTGGTACGTGAAGTTTGAGTCAGTTATGAGGGAGCAGGGATACAAGAAGACCACTTCAGACCATTGTGTTTTCGTTCAGAAATTTTCTGACGATGACTTTATCATCTTACTGTTATATGTAGATGATATGTTGATAGTTGGCAGGAATCAATCGAGGATTGATAATTTGAAGCAGCAACTGAGTAAGTCTTTTGAGATGAAAGACTTGGGGCCAGCTAAGCAGATTCTTGGCATTAAGATCGGTCGTGATCGGAAAGCCAGGAGATTATACTTGTCACATGAGGAGTACATTGAGAAAGTACTTCAGAGATTCCAGATGGACAAGGCTAAAGCGGTTAGGACTCCTCTTGCTACCCACTTTAGATTGAGTACACAACAGAGTCCCTCTACTGAGACAGAAAATGAGGAAATGAAACAGGTTCCATACACCTCAGTAGTGGGAAGTCTTATGTATGCCATGGTGTGCACGAGGCCAGACTTAGCACACGCAGTTGGATTGGTCAGCCGGTTTATGTCAAACCCAGGACGGGAACACTGGAATGCGATCAAATGGATTATGCGGTATCTTCGAGGCACATCCAAGATGAGATTATGTTTTGGAAGCAGTGACAAACCAGTGTTGATGGGCTACACCGATTCAGATATGGCAGGAGATGTGGATACCCGAAAGTCTACTTCGGGGTATCTGATTACTCTCTCAGGAGGAGCTGTGGCATGGCAGTCGAGGTTGCAGAGGTGTGTTGCACTTTCTACAACAGAGGCAGAATTCATTGCAGTTACAGAAGCTTGCAAGGAATTACTGTGGATGAAGACATTCGTCCAGGAATTAGGTTTCAAGCAGGAGAAGTACATTTTGTACTGCGATAGCCAGAGCGCTATCTATCTCGGTAAAAATTCAACCTTTCATTCGAGGTCAAAACATATCGATGTGAGGTATCACTGGATACGGGACGTCCTGAGCCCAAGGCTGATAGAACTCAGGAAAATTCACACCGACGACAACGGTGCCGATATGTTCACGAAGTCTTATCGAAGGAGAAGCTTGAAATCTGTCGTGCCATAGCCGGGATGACAAAACTCTCCACATAGTCAGAGTGGGGAGATTTAGAGAACTACGATTGACTTGATCCCAACTCAGGGTACGTAGGCAGTCATACAGATGCAGCCAGGGGAGGATCCTTTGGAGGATCCGGATTTGGATGATTGATGATCGGCTCAGATTTTGGGAAATCTTCACCGAGTGGGAGATTTGTTGAAGACAGCAAATGGAAAGCAGCAAAAGTCTTCCACCGAAAGCAGCAACAAAGGAAACCAGCAAAGCAGCAAAACGTGTGTGCAAGCTGTGTGTGAGTTGCCAGCAAGTGCCAAACCGCGTGGCACTGTTCACACGGTTTGGACACTATAAAATGAGCATTTTGAGTTCATCCCTTGTATCCCAAATGTGTGAGTAAGGATAGAGAGTAAAGTGATGTGAGAGTTTTTTGTAAAGCTTGGGTTCTAAAGCTTTGTAATTCTTTTGTGAGTAATATAAAAGAAGAGTTTTCTCTCTAATCACCTCTATTATTTTGTGTTTAATCACAACAATACCAATGAAAGCACTCGATTTCTTTCTTGCCATGGTAACAGTATATAAGCTCACTTTTCTTTGTTTCTGCTTTTTGCATGGCGCTACCACTTGCTATTTTGCTAGTTAACTTAAGGTACCGCTCTCCCCTCCGTATCTTTCTTTTTAGGAAAAACCCACCTTAAGGCCCCTGTACTCTCAATGTTTTTTACATTGCACCCCTGTACTAAATTTTGTACACATCGCACCCTTGTACTCTCAATATTTTTATATTGCACCCCTGTACTAAATTTTCTACACATTGCACCCCTGCACTCTAAAAAAATTGACATTCCACCCTTATTTTAACGGCAAGTTAACAGAGTTGAGAAATATTCTGACATCACCCACCCTTATTTGTGTCATATCTGCCTGGTTTAGTAAGAAACACATATGCTAAAAAGAGAAGAGCTAAAAAAATGGGTGTTTGCTATAAATGTGCATGCATGACATGCAATACTAGTTGTCGTTCTTTAGGAATGATGTCTGATAACCGTGAAGCATCTTTGTTTGTTTTTTGTTGTTCATTAATAACACTCCAAGATCGTAGTTTTGATCTAATTTTTGCAATAAATTAGTTGGATTTTTGAATGTATCAGAAGGAGCATAATATTTATGCGCCTTAGCATAACTTCAAAGTAAAAAACTTTGCTCGGTCCAATCCGAAATAAGGGTGGGTGATGTCAGAATATTTCTCAACTCTGTTAACTTGCCGTTAAAATAAGGGTGAAATGTCAATTTTTTTAGAGTGCAGGGGTGCAATGTGTAGAAAATTTAGTACAGGGGTGTAATGTAAAAAATATTGAAAGTACAGGGGCCTTAAGGTGGTTTTTCCTTCTTTTTATTAAGTTTAATTTTTTATATAGATTTTAAATCTCAAGGTTCATAACAGAAATCAATAATCTTTATCTGGGTGTTTCAGTTTTGATCATTACTTGGATTTTTTCTGTGTGCAACTCCATAAAAGTTCTTGCTTTGAGATTTTTTTTTAATCTTTTTTATTTTTGTCTTGTTTTGCTAGTGAAGGTCTATTATAGGAAGGTGATCATGGCTTCAAATAACGGTTTTGATGCAAAAAAGATGTGAGTTTTCTTTGCTCCAATGGTGTCTTTGCTTTGTGATAGCATCGGAGGATCTTTTTGTTTTGTTTTTATCTTATTCTTTTCTATCGTTGCTTGTTATTTTTCATTTATCTATTGCTAGATTTTGGTTTATTTGATTTTGGATTATTTTGTGAAGAATAACATGCACGAGACTGCAGAGAATTTCAGAAAAGAGGTCAATGTCGACCCTAGCCATCCTGTTGGTACATGTTCTTCTTTTCCCCTATAAGAATTTGGTGTGCTTTTATGAATTTACTGATTGAGTTTGTAATTGACATTCACTCTTACTGTTGATCATGTGATTCATGTCAAATGTTTGTTTGAGCGAGTGCGTTTAATAGGATTTTTAAGGTCCAGTATAATTTGCAAGATATTGTCCTTTTGGGTGGCCCACGTCTTAAGTTTACCCACTAGTTGATGGTTACTCCTTACATTACTAGTATTCATTCCAAGCAATGTCGGGTATTGCAGGATTATTGCTCGTTTTGTTTTTATGTTGTTAATCACATTTCTCTTTCCTTGGTTTTATATTTTGTCTTTCTTTAGGAGTGGGAAAAATTGGTGATCTGTTGAGTGTACATAGTCCAAGGAACGATTACACTTTAATTTGCTTTGATATGGATTGTCTTAATGTAGGTGGGGCAGGTCGCTTTGGCAATTCAACCCGCCCAAGTATTTCCTAAGCGGCGCCTTTGACCATTTAAAGGGCGGATTGACGAATCAAATATGTAAAATTTTATCTAATATATATACGCAGTCATAACTTACAATACCTAAAGAGTATTGCTATGTATAGGATCGGTTGGGATATATATGGTAAAAATAATTTTCACATTATTGTCATAAAAACATTGTGATTATTGACTAGAAATGACAGAATCATTTCTAGTCAAAGCATGTTTTGTAATCTGGCTTATTGATCAAGGGGTCTTAGCAATTAATAATTATTATATATATAATTTGTATGACTATCATATAGTACAAGTAGCACCATTATATCGCGGGTGGGCAAGCATGTTTTGTAAACATACCTTTTAATGTTGGTCATGATCCTTTATATGTCAAAGCATGAATAATATATATATATATATAATATGTATCTTTTATAATAAATTGCCCGTTCCTCATTTTACAGTTTTGTTTGGCGTCTTCAAACTCATTGTGTTTTTGTAGCATTTTTCTTTCAAAAATGTTGAAGATTCTAAAAATACAGAACATGTTGTACTTTTTTTTTGGAAATATTGAAAACCCCGCCACCAAACTACCCGACTCCGGCTTAAGCGGAGCAGGTAAAATCATCGACTGTCTCGGACTCTTACAATAAACGCACTCATTATACTCGAATTCAGGACCCGACAATCAAGTCCTAAACCCTTTCCACCAAGCCACACCTCTTGGGGGCAGTATATGTTATACTTGTCTATATGATATTTAAAATGGGCAACCCGAAGAAGTTTTTTCCCTTACGATTACATACATGAAACAACAATACACTTGGTTGGATTTTTCATAAATAAATCTTGTTCTTTTCTTCTTTTAACATTCTTTCATGTATTTCAGTCATCTGCAGCAGCATATCAATAGTCAGTCTTGTTGGAAATTCTTCTAAATATTTCATTAAGGGTAATTCTGTCATTTGGTTGGATTGGGTGCTTGTGAGGGGTACAACCTTTTGGAGGGTTGCACCCCATCCCAAAGGGTGCCATATTGGCACCCTTCCATGCCTTATAAAAGAAGGCTTTATATCCAAAACAAAATACAGAAAAGAGATCCGAATTTTACAGAGACATTTTGTTTTCTTTATTTGTTTTTGGAGAGAGTTTCACCACATTCTCAGTTCGAATACTTGTCAAAGAGTGCTCTTTGGACAAGAAGGAACCAAGTTATCCTGGGAGGACATTGGCCAATTGCGAATCCGTAAAGCACCTGTGACGGGGCCAATAAGTTCTTAAGGACAGAGGATTATCTCGACTTGGATTCAAAAAGGTTTTTCTTAAATTATCAAGTTTTAAGGTTTCTAGGGTTTATGCATATTAGATCCGATTTTCTGGTTTGATCTGGTTGTTTGCATGTTAGTTGATGTTTAATGACACTAATTTTACAACAAACTTAAGAACTTATCGCATTCTAGTGTTGTTAGACTGTAATTCGCATGCTAGGGTAGAAATTTTCTGGAAAAAAAATAATTGTGCATGTAAACCCGTAGGGCGTTCGAACGCCCGACGCACGCGAAGGCATAAATCTGAAAATTCGTAAGAACGTTCGAACGCGTCTTCAAACGCAACTCGAACGCAAGCCTTCTGCCTTAGAACGTTCGAACGCGTCCTAAACGCAACTCGAACGTAAACTCTCTGGAATCATTCGTTCGAACGCGTTCACAAACGCTATACGAACGTGAACTCTCTGGAATCATTCTGTTCGAACGCGTTATCAAACGCCACTCGAACGTGAACTCTCTGGAAACACATCGTTCGAACGCGTTATCAAACGCAACACGAACGTACACACACTGGACAGTCTCGTTCGAACGTAGATACGAACGTGACACTAACGATTTTATCCTGGAAGTATCATAAATTACAAACTTTAATTAATATTAACTTGGTTAGTCATATACTGTAAACACATTAATCTTGGTAATATAGATTTAAGTTATTATTAAGTTGTTCAATTATCACAAGCATACACATAGTGATAAAGTTGAAATTAATTGGTTGTTGCATAATTGGTTGAGAATTTAAAGTGTAATTTTGCACAAGTAATTCCATCCAATCTTGATTGACATATATATATCTACACTTATCGTATTAATTGTGCTATTGGAAGAGTGTAAATCTGGGTTTTGAATTGCTAAAAGATTCTATTGGAAAAAGTGTTTGAAGAAATTCGTTCATTCAATTTTCCTTAAGTATCTTTAATTGAAATTCAAGGACTTGTGCTTATTGGAACTTTCGTCCATTAGAACAACAAGTGACTACCTAGGACTTCACTTTGAACTAGATCATTCGTTGATTGTTGTGCAATTTGTCTTTCGTAGACTGATTGAACCCTGCTGATTTCCAGTTACAAATGGCTAGCGGAAATATCACGGTACCGGTCTCTCACGGAGAAAAGCCGGAGAAATTTGGTGGGGCAAATTTCAAACAGTGGCAGAGCAAAATGCTGTTCTACTTGACAACTCTCCAGTTGGCTAAATTCCTCAAAGATCCTCCGGGTCCTGTGGAGGGTGAATCTGAATTGGCCAAGGAAGAGCGAGAACAGACTTGGATGTCTGGAGACTTCTTATGCAAGAACTACCTTTTGGGTGGTCTTGACAATACCTTGTACAATGTGTACCAAGGCATGACTTCTGCGAAGGTTCTCTGGGAATCTCTCGAGAAGAAGTACAAAACCGAAGATGCCGGACAAAAGAAATTTGTCGTGGGTAGGTTCCTGGACTACAATATGGTAGATTCAAGGACGGTGATGTCTCAGTTGGGTGAACTGCAATTGATCATTCATGAAATACTGGATGAGGGAATGAAACTCTGTAGATGTTTCAAGTTGCCGCTATAATTGAAAAGTTGCCTCCATCATGGAAGGACTTCAGGAGCTATCTGAAACACAAAAAGAAGCAGATGAGCCTTGAAGACCTCAGTGTTCGATTGAGAATCGAGGAGGACAACAGGATGTCCGAGAAGGCCAGCTACAAGACTCTGGAGTCTAAGGCCAACATCATTGAAGGTGTAAAGGCTAGCAAAAAGAGAAAGAACAGTGGAGCTGACTATGGGAACAAGAAGTTCAAGGGAAAATGCTACAACTGTGGAAAGAGCGGTCATATGTCAAAGGACTGCAGGAAAAAGAAGTCTCAGGACAAGGGCAAGAAAAAGAAAAATGAGGCCCATGTTACTGAAGGTGAGCAGCTGACTGATGATATCTCAGAGATGGAACTATCAGCAGTAACCGAAGCCAACATAGTTGGGAATCCGAGAGAATGGTGGGTAGACACTGGGGCTACTCGTCATATCTGTGCAGACAATAAGATGTTTTCCATGTACCAGAAGGTCGATGACGGCGATCATCTGACAATGGGAAACTCGTCTACCTCTCAGGTGGTTGGACAAGGCACAGTGGTTCTGAAGATGACATCCGGAAAGGAGCTAACATTGAAGAATGTACTGCACGTTCCAGATATTCGGAAGAACTTGGTCTCGGGCTCTCTTCTTAGTAAGGCTGGTTTTAAGCTTGTATTTATTTCTGACAAGTTTCTAATGACTAAGAATGATATGTATGTAGGAAAATGATACCTAACTGAGGGCCTTTTCAAGCTAAATGTAATGACTGTTAATCGTGCTATTAATAAAGCTAGTTCGTCTGCTTATATTATTGTGTCACAAAATGTATGGCATGGGAGGTTAGGACATGTTAATTATGATACCATGCGTAAATTAATTAACATGGACCTTATACCTAAATTTGCAATTGATAGCCAACATAAGTGTGAAGCATGTGTTGAAGCAAAAATGCATAGAACATCATTTCATTCAATAGAACGCAGTTCTGAACCGCTAGAACTTATACATACTGATGTATGTGACATGAATATTGTGCAAACAAGAGGCGGTAAAAAGTACTTTGTCACTTTTATCGATGACAGCACAAGATTCTGCTATGTGTACTTGCTGAGAAGCAAAGCAGAAGCTATTGAGAGCTTTGTACACTATAAGAGCGAAGTTGAAAATCAACTTGGCAAGAAAATCAAAAGAATCAGGAGTGATAGAGGTGGTGAATACGTTTCACCATTCGGTGAATATTGTTCTGTGCACGGAATTATTCACGAAATCACTGCTCCTTATTCTCCTCAACAGAACGGAATTGCGAAGCGCAAAAATCGAACGTTGAAGGAAATGATGAACGCCATGTTGACAAGTTCGGGTCTACCCCAGAACTTGTGGGGGGAAGCCTTACTTTCCGCGAACTACGTTCTGAACAAGCTTCCTCACAGAAGACTAGACAAGACACCATATGAATTGTGGAAATATTTCATACCTTCCTACAAATACCTCAAAGTGTGGGGGTGTCTTGCCAAAGTAATGGTTCCTAAACCTAAGAAGGTTAGAATATGACCCAAAACTGTTGGCTGTATATTCATTGGATATGCTCACAATAATAGTGCGTATCGATTCTTGGTACACAAGTCGGAGATTCCTGACATCAATCCAAATATGATAATTGAGTCAAGGAATGCGATATTTTTTGAAGAGACGTTTCCTTGTAAGGAAAGACAAATAACTGGGTCTCTCAAAAGGACAATTGACACTGTCAATGATAGTGATCAGGTTGACCTAGAATTAGATAAACGTGTTAATACTGAGACAATCGAGCCTAGACGTAGCAAAAGAGCTAGAACGTCTAAGTCGTTTGGTCCCGATTTTTTGACATACCTGTTAGAAAATTAGCCTCAAAGCTATAAAGAAGCCATGTCTTCTCCTGAGGCACCTCTTTGGAAAGAGGCGATAAACAGTGAGATTGATTCAATCCTACAGAACCATACTTGGGAGTTGGTTGATCTTCCACCAGGTTGTAAGCCGCTGGGCTACAAATGGATATTCAAAAGGAAGATGAAAACGGATGGATCAATAGATAAGTACAAGGCTAGACTTGTCATAAAAGGTTATAGACAAAAGGAAGGCCTTGATTACTTTGACACCTATTCACCAGTGACTCGTATCACATCGATAAGAATGCTCATAGCCATAGCAGCTATATTTGGTCTTGAAATACATCAAATGGATGTAAAGACGACATTCTTGAATGGTGAATTGGAAGAAGAGATTTACATGGAACAACCGGAAGGGTTTAGTGTTCCGAAAAGAAAAGAAGGTGTGGCAACTTGTTAAATCCTTGTACGGATTAAAACAAGCACCTAAACAATGGCATGAGAAATTTGACAAAGAAATTTGTCAAGTGGGTTCAAAACCAATGAGTGTGATAAGTGTGTGTACACTAAATCAACTCAAGGGATATGTCATTGTGTGTCTCTATTTAGACGATATGCTGATAATTGGTAGTAATCATGAAATGATTAAGTCTACCAAAAACCTGTTATCCAGCAGATTTGATATGAAAGATATGGGAATAGCTGATGTGATCCTAGGAATAGGAGATTCAGCAGGACATCAGACGGATATATATTATCTCAGACTCATTATATTGAGAAGATACTTGATAAATATATCAAAGGGGATCTAAATGTGACTAAACCCCAGTAGACCCAAATCTTCATCTATCAAAAAATACTGGCTCAAGCGTATCGCAATTAGAGTATTCGAGAATCATCGGAAGTCTGATGTATCTCACAAATTGCACACGACCCGATATCGCTCAAGCTGTGAACCGGCTTAGCAGATATACGAGTAATCCAGGACATAACCACTGGAAAGCCATAGTAAGAGTTTTGAGGTATCTGAGAGAAACTTCAAAATATGGGCTATATTACGAGAGATATCCAGTTGTACTAGAGGGATACAGCGATGCCAACTGGATATCTGATACGGTGGATTCCAAATCTACGAGTGGATTTGTTTTCACACTTAGTAATGCAGCCGTGTCATGGAAATCCTCGAGGCAAACATGTATTGCCCGGTCTACTATGGAATCAGAGTTCATAGCGTTAGACAAAACAGCGGAAGAAGCAGAATGGCTTAGAAACTTCCTGGAGGATATTCCTAGTTGGCCCAAACCGGTGCCAGCGATTAGCATACATTGTGATAGCCAATCGGCAATTGGGAGAGCCCAAAATACAATGTATAATGGTAAGTCTCGACACATACGTCGGAGACATAATACCATACGTCAACTGCTCTCAAGTGGCATAATAACGATCGATTATGTTAAGTCGAAGGAAAACCTAGCGGATCCACTAACTAAAGGTTTACCTCGATAGCAAGTTGAGAAGTCATCGTGGAGAATGGGCTTGAAGCCTATAATCTAAGAATTGTCACTGTAGAAACCCAACCTAGCTGACTGGAGATCCCAAGATCTAGGTTCAAAAGGGACAACAGAAACTTTGTGCAATTCAAAACAACCACTGAAGAGTTTCGTACTCTTTCCCATTCCGATAATGACGCTGAGTGTTGTCTGTCATTGGTTAGGATAAGCTAAGGCTTTTAATGATCACTATATTTGAGATGAGTCCTAATGGGGGTAAAGATAGATTACCTCTTCATAGTAGATCACCTATTTCAAGTAAGAAGTGAGGCCGCTTCCATGGGAACCTTTAAAGGCGGTTACCCTAAAGTGCTTGATGAATCTGGGACCGTTGTTCAGGCCGAAATGAACACAACCGTAGAACGGGAAAATGGTCGAATTAAAGCTGTGTGTTGGCAATTGTCTTGGTTTACACTAACGGCAGAACAGTTCAAGACTATGGGTCACTGGTTTGCCAAGTAAATCCGATTGTCACTCACTAGGAAAGGTTCAAGGCGAAAGCTACCTATTTCGATGCAGCTTTAGTTCATGGTAACTCTCTCAAGTGTCTCCATGAATATTTGAAGAATTGTGGGGGATTGTTGGAAATTCTTCTAAATATTTCATTAAGGGTAATTCGGTCATTTGGTTGGATTGGGTGCTTGTGAGGGGTACAACCCTTTGGAGGGTTGCACCCCATCCCAAAGGGTGCCCTATTGGCACCCTTCCATGCCTTATAAAAGAAGGCTTTATATCCAAAACAAAATACAGAAAAGAGATCCGAATTTCAAGAGACATTTTGTTTTCTTTATTTGTTTTTGGAGAGAGTTTCACTACATTCTCAGTTCGAATACTTGTCAAGAGTGCTCTTTGGACAAGAAGGAACCAAGTTATCCTGGGAGGACATTGGCCAATTGCGAATCCGTAAAGCACCTGTGACGGGGCCAATAAGTTCTTAAGGACAGAGGATTATCTCGACTTGGATTCAAAAAGGTTTTTCTTAAATTATCAAGTTTTAAGGTTTCTAGGGTTTATGCATATTAGATCCGATTTTCTGTTTGATCTGGTTGTTTGCATGTTAGTTGATGTTTAATGACACTAATTTTACAACAAGTCTCAGCAGCGGGTAGTGAGATTATGGTCTATCTTATATTTACTTCTCTGTTGGAATTTCAGTTGATAAAATTTATCCAAAGATAACCAATTTTACTGATAGTGCAGACAAATTTACAAGGCTTTGAATTTGGGAGAACTACAATGATGGATCCTGCCCTCTGTGGTGCACAAAGAGCGGCACTTCATGTAGCAGGTTAGTTAATACCATGCATTTTAATCTTTTTGCTTGTTCTTTGGATAATTTTGGAGCCAACCTTAGCTTGTCCTTTGTTTTAAGACTTCTGGCAAGATAGGAAAGAAATAACCCATCGTGGTGTCTTGCTTTGTTTATTATTTCTTATGCTTCCTCTGTTTTTTGACATGTTCATTTTCTGTTTGACATATCTAATACCTAATTTTTATTCCCTTGCAGGCATGAATGGACTTGTCAATCCAGTGCCACCAAATGAATGGCCTTTGGATGAAAGTGACTTAATAAGCTCCTGTCTCTGGAACTCTTTTGGCAGCACTTCTAGGTTTCTGGGAAATAAACCATGCACTAATTTTTTCAGGCACAAAACCCTCAAAAGCAGTTTCAAACGTCGATAATGCAGCATCAACGACAGATCTTTGCTCCAACACGGTCATTGACACCAGGGAATCTGACATCCAATTTTCCCAGAAGCTCTGCTGATTTTTCCTGTCGAAATCTAATGGTATCTAAGACAGATTTAAATAGGATGAATGCACAGGTAAGCAGAAACAGTGACTTTTGACTTGATGCAATGGCAATCTTTTAAGTTTCAATATTGGTATTTTCTTTTGTATCTGTTCTTTTATGGTCATCTTATTGTTGATATATTTGCTGCATATCCATGTTTTCAGAACCGGACCAGTTCGATCAGTCGAATAGGGAACCAACCGTGAGTCCAATCCTGCCAAATGTAAAAAACCGATAAAAATCGGACCGGACTGATCCATTTTTTTTTTAAATTTTTTTAATTTTTAATTAAATAAAATTATTTATTACGTAAGCCGGTTTTGTCAGTTTTTTTGGAAATAGTTCAAACGGTCGAACCAATGACTCATTAAACCTTTTACATCACCGGTTCGATTCCCGGTCCCGTTTTGAAAACATTGGTGCATATCAACATTGTTGCAATCATGCAGGTTTCACATCTAGTTAGTCATTGCCAGACTTCCAATTGTAATGATCTGTTATTGCATATTCATTAAACTTGTTACGATCATTTTCATGACAAGAGGCTGGCTTGATTCTTATTCAAGATGGCCGTCCATATGAGACAAACAGCTCAGCGCCGACTTCAGCGTAAGCAGCCACAGAACCAGCAGTTACAAGAGGTTGGTCAGATATTAATGCTGATTTATCAATTTGCTTTGTTACTTGGTGCGAGTGGCACAATTTATAGTTTTTTTCACAAACCATTGAATATTCTTGACCAGAAACGTAGAAGAAGGAATAAATCATCATTGTCAAGAGCTAAAGACTCCAAGAGTTTGGTATGACTATACTTCAGGAGAAAACATTTCATAGTTGAATAGGGAACCAACCGTGAGTCCAATCCGGCCAAATGTAAAAAACCGATAAAAATCGGACCGGACTGATCCAAAATTTTTTTTTTTAAATTTTTTTAATTTTTAATTAAATAAAATTATTTATCACGTAAGCCGGTTTTGTCAGTTTTTTTGGACATAGTTGAACCGGTCGAACCAATAACTCACTGAACCTTTTACATCACCGGTTCGATTCCCGGTCTGGTTCTGAAAACATTGGCGCATATCAACATTGTTGCACTTTTTACAAGGACAATCTAAAAGCTAGTTTAATACATGCCAACAGTTGAACATGACAAAAGCTCTTGATTACTACATAATTGTGTATCAGTCTGGACTGATTGAGGGATTTGAGTCCACATACACATACTTGGAGTCTGCACACCTACATGAAACTTCTCATTAAGATTGATGTGCAATCATGCAGGTTTCACAACTAGTTAGTCATTGCCAGACTTCCAATTGTAATGATCTGTTATTGCATATTCATTAAACTTGTTACGATCATTTTCATGACAAGAGGCTGGCTTGATTCTTATTCAAGATGGCCGTCCATATGAGACAAACAGCTCAGCGCCGACCTCAACGTAAGCAGCCACAGAACCAGCAGTTACAAGAGGTTGGTTAGTGCTGGTTTATCAATTTGCTTTGTTACTTGGTGCGAGTGGCACAATTTATAGTTTTTTTCACAAACCATTGAATATTCTTGACCAGAAACGTAGAAGAAGGAATAAATCATCATTGTCAAGAGCTAAAGACTCCAAGAGTTTGGTATGACTATACTTCTGGAGAAAACATTTCAAATAAGCTTGGTTTAGCTTTATCTCATGGTCGCTTTTTCATGGGTTCTTTCTCTGTAGGAACATATGAAAGCTGAAGACAGTAAACCTGCGAATGAAAATGTCGAATCAGTTTCCTCCCTTGATGTTACTGTCGATTTGAGCACTACTGATGGGAACAAAAATTAACACAGAGGTTCTTCTTCTTTGAGTTAATATCAATCTTGGTATTTCTTCCTCTTTATAGTTTTCCTTTCCGTGAAATATAATTTGAAATTTCGATATGTTTCAATGTAGCCGCTTGAGCTGTGGAATCCTACTGAGAGCTGTTAATGATGGATTAATTGCTTCACTGGCAGAATATGTGATTCATACCATCAATACATCAAGAATAAATTCCATGGCTTAATACACATTTTGTTATAGATACTACAGAAACCCAGAGACCTGATTTAAATCTTTTAGCTTTGTACATAACTAATTACAGTCAAATGTTGATAGAAGTGGAATCTAAATTGCCATATAAAATGTTAATTTTTTAGCTTTGTACTAAACTGTTCAAAAATGATTCCTTCTTTAATTCTATATTGTTGACTTGTATCTTTTTCCATGCAATCTGGAATATTTGTCATATAAGCAAGAAATAAATGAGTGCAGATTAACATCAAGAGGACAAAAATAATTATCGGTTCAGGGAAAAAAAAAAAAAAAACTTCCATCACAACTCAATGTTGTATTAACTGAAAACAAATTGGATAAAACTAAAAGAGCAGCTTCAGCCACAAGCTCGAGAGAGATGTCTGAATTTTGTTCGGCTGTGTTGCATTACAAAAACCGCATACTAAAGCCATCACTTCCATAATTCTTCCATTGGGATCCCACGTTCACGAGCAACATCACGTCACTGCTTCATTTTCTGCACTGCAACAACTGGAGCTCTAGCATTGTTGAGGGCATTGTTACTCCCAAGTTGCTTTCCCAAAGCATTCTCAACTCCTGCCATTTCAAGAACAATTCTGACTGCACCTCCAGCAATCACTCCTGTACCAGGTGGCCCCAAAATCACCATCAGATCTGCCATTTATTTGCTCCAACAGAATCATTGAATATATTGCATAAAAAACATGCCCTTAGTGATATGTACAGTTCAGTAGTGATTATGCAAGTCAAGATCCTAAGGAGAATTGATTTGGAATCTGGATAGATAGCAGACTTTTGCTCACGTGTGTACGATTCTTATCCACATTTCTTTAATTTGGAGGTAGTCTCCAACTTATGTTACACTTATAAGCAAAATTTCTAAAACATTTTGGGACGTTTCTACGTTTCTACCATCCTGAAGTAATTTGTGTATATCGAAACACTTCATTCAGCATCATTTAAGATTGGCGGACAGAATCCGCAGACAAAATGTATCCATTCCAGGGCCGCCATCAGAAGATATCAACCACACTACTGAACAAACATACAAGAGGCACACATGAATCATTTAAATCAAGAAACAACGAACTCATGAGAGACAGTTTCTGGTTTCAAATCAAATTCAATTCACATCACTCAGACCAGATCTAACTGAATTAATCTACATTGTACTCTATGTACAATATTTGGCTTGTTGTTGTTTGTGTGATTCCTTGGCTGCTGACATTTCCACTTTTTTAACTGAGAAATACTGTCCATCAATTTTTGTCATTTTTTCAGTCACTCCCTTCCAAAGATGTATCGTCATCATACAGAATAAGTAGAAAGGATATTGGTGTCTTCCAGTTGAACAAACATAATCGTCAATCAAATTCTTATGAGTGCAGTAAGATAGTAAGAAAAACTCACGTGATTCTTGCTCTCATCCTCGTAAAGAGTAAGGGAATCGCTGATCTCCATCCTATTTTGCTTTACAAAATTCCTTGTAGATTGAAAAAGTAAGTGTTGATGGTGTTTTTCGGGCACTATGTTATTTAAACAACACGACAGGGGTAAAAGGGGTAACTCCATTGATCGAGACCGTTAAAGCCGACCCGACAACTTGACGGTAAGAGGCCGAGCACTTTATACTAAATGGCCGAGCACTTTGGTTCGGATGACCGAGCACTATAAGGCCGGCAGAAACACTCTCAGTTCAAAGGACTATCATGCCCGACCACATGAAGACCGAGCACATGACGAGGCGTGCTCAGGAAGATAAATCATCCTATTCTTGCAGAAAAGGGATAAGTTGTCCTACTTTAATGGGGTAAAGTAATAACTTAATATCCTAATAGGATAAAGGAAGTAAAAGTAGTTTTGATTAGGAATCCTTATGGGAAAAGGGAATAGTTTTGACTAGGAATCCTGATAGGAAAAGGAGACCATCTCCAATTGGGAATTCTTGTACAAATAGGAATCTGATTTCTTCACCATTATAAATAGGAGGGTAGAGTGAGTGTAGAAGGGGAAGTTGAAAGGATCTGAAAATCATCACAAGGGTGAGAGATTCGAATTGTAAAGTTCCAATTTGTAAGAGCGAAAGAGAGGCCTGAAAGGTGTATTTAAGTAATAAAAGAGCACCACCCTGTTCTTGCCCGTGGACGTAGGTCGGATCCCAAAATCCACCGAACCACGTTAAATTGCCTTGTCTGATTGGTATATTTTCTTATTTTCCGCTAAATTTGCTTTTAGTTTCCCATAACTAAACAAATTCACAGTTGGAGGAGGATTCCCTCGGAGGTGATATTCCTATATTACCCTGAGACCAAAATCCGCCGTCAACAGTTGGCGCCGTCTGTGGGGAACTCTACGAAAAGCAACTCGCGTAATAAGACAAATGGCGGAAGGCGGAAACCAACAATCATCAGGGGGCTCGGCTGCGGACTGGATGGAAAAGATCGAGGAAAACCTTAGGAAGGAAAGGGAGGAAAACCAAACTCTACTAAAAACCATAGTAGACCGGTTGGAAAGGATGGAAGGAGCACGCGACGGAAAATTCGAGGCCGGGACTAGCCGGCGAAGGAGTGAGATAGCGGAAGGAAAGAGAATTGTTGATACAAGCGAAGACGACAGACCTCAAAGGAGGGAACCCTACAGGGTGAGATCCGTGGTAGTACAAAGGGATTCCCAAACCGAGGACACATGGGAGGAGGAAGATGACAAATCATCACCAGATCCCTCCTACGATAGCCCTCACAGTACCCGGAGGAGAGGAAAAGAACATACCGAAGAGGTGCGGGACGACGCCGACCCTGAGAAACGCCGCTCCCAAGATAGCAGAAAGAAAAGAAACCTCAGAGGGCGGCATGGAACCAGTGACAACGGTATGAAATCTTGGTTACGGGAGGAGCTGGTCAAATGGGGAGTATACCCCAACGCAAACAGATGGGATATCCAGGACGTCAAAGATGAGTCCCCCCTCACGGAGGAAATAAAATCGGAGAAATTCCCGAAGAGATTTAACATGCCGACCATGACACCGTACAAGGGCCATACCGACCCTAAAACCCACATTGAAAGTTTCACCCTGCTGATGGAGGTGCAAGGGGTAACAGGGGACGCCATCTGCAAAGTGTTCCCCCTAACTCTGGCCGGACCAGCCATTCTATGGTACAGGAGCTTAGCCCCAAGAAGCATCAGCAGCTTCACACAACTGAAGAAGTCATTCATACGACACTTCAAGGGGGCTTGTGTCCCCAGAAAGACGATTGGAGAACTCCGGCTCATGAAGCAAGGAGACGATGAACCTCTGAAGATATTTATTGAAAGGTACCATAATATGGTACTCGAAGTCGGAGGGTATGAATCCCCTGAAGCCCTGGAAAGCTTGAAAGGAGCCTTGAGGGTCGGAAGACTCTGGACCTACCTAAGGATCCAGGACACCCCGGACTACGCCACCGCCCTGGAGGTGGCCCGGAAGTTCGTTTCGTTAGAGAACGAAGAGAAAGTGTCCCGGAAAGGGAACAACATCAGGGATAGAACCACAAGGGAGAGCGCCCAACGCCGAACAGAAAAAGAATCCAGAAGACCACCCCCGAAACACAAAGAATTCAAGCCACTGCACCGGGACAATCAGGAGAGAAGAGCGCCGACCCAAGTAAACCACGTGGTCAGGGAAGATGCATACATTCCCCTAAAAAAACCACTGGGACAAATTGTCATGGAGATCCAGGGGAAAGGCCTCTTAGTGGAACCCGACCAAAGGAGGTTCCCCCCGGACAGAAGGAACCAAAAGGCTTATTGCATACACCACAACTCCAGAGGACATGCAACGGACGGATGTAAAGATCTGCGAGAACAAATGGAGGATCTAGCACGAAACGGGTATCTGAACAAATACATTGACCACGAGGTTATGACGACCAGACAAAGGGCATGTGGCCGCCAATTCAACTGAAAGAGGGCAGTTTGTCCCCAAAAACATAAATAAAACTTTCTCCTTTCAAAAGAAGGTTCTCGGCCACTTTCTTAAAACATAAATAGAAAGACCTACTCAAAAACCGGGGACAAACTTAGCACCTAAATACAAAAAGAAACGACCAAGCAATAAAGACTTGGGCAGCTCGGGGCTTGACCTTGCCCCACCGAGGTCATTCAGTTATCCGGCTCGGGATCGGGCTACGTCCCACCGAGCCATGCACGTTGGTCTGAGGACAGAACACTCCCTCAGAGCCAAGTATGTCTTTCGGCTCGGGGCTGGATTGCGTTCCGCCGAGGCCCCTTCATTAATCAGCTCGGGGCTGGATTTCGTTCCGCCGAGGCCATATTCAGCTCGGGATCGGGCTACGTCCCACCGAGCCATGCACGTTGGTCTGAGGACAGAACACTCCCTCAGAGCCAAGTATGTCTTTCGGCTCGGGGCTGGATTGCGTTCCGCCGAGGCCCCTTCATTAATCAGCTCGGGGCTGGATTTCGTTCCGCCGAGGCCATATTCAGCTCGGGGTCGGGTTACGTCCCACCGAGACATGCTCATTAGTCTGGGGACGGAACATTCCCCCAGAGCCAAGTATCTCTCTAGCTCGGGGTCCTCAGGGACATACCCGATGTAACGGATCCGTGAGAAGCATAGCACAGGGAGGGATGATACCCCTGTGGCGATTGCTTACTCCAGTGTTACCGAACATAAGGAGGAACATGCCCTTAATGTGTCGAACACTCTTCTGATCCTCACCTGCCCGATGTAATGGATCCGTGGGAAAGCATAGCACGGGGGATGATGACACCCCCGTGACGACTGCTAGCTCCAGTGATACCGGGCCTAAGGAAGAACATACCCTTAGTATCTCGGACACTCTTTGATCTATTCATCATCCGGATCCGCGAGAGACACAGCACGGGGAGGCGTATACCCCTGTGGCGTGTGCCTGCTCCAGCGTGGTAAGGAGGAGCCCTCATACGATACACAGGATCCCCAGGGAACCGACGTGTAGAGGATGTGCCCTTACCATTCAAACGCTCTTCTGATCCGAATCCTGGTTTGCCGGGACACTGAATTGAAAGATTCAGAATTGTGTTTTGGAGGCCTCGGGCAGGACGCTGTTTCGAGGCATCCGTGCTGTTGTTTACACTTGTGAAAAGTTTTACTTTGGGACAAGTGCTAAGTCACCCCCACCTTTTGATTTTACCTTCAAAGGTTTTGTTTTTATTTTTTCGCCGGTCTGGCAGAGGGACGCCCATGCCAGATTCGGTAGGGCTTCAAAGGTTGATTCACTTCCCTTCTGAATAAGTCCCAGGGATTAATCGGCTCGGGTCTGGATTTCGTTCCGCCGAGGCCGCTTGGTTATTTAGCTCGGGTCGGGATACGTCCCACCGAGTCAGCCCTTTGGACTGGGGACGTAACATTCCCCCAGGACCAAGTGATTCTTAGAGCTCGGGGTCGGGCGATGTCCCACCGAGTCTGCCTTTGGACTGGGGACGTAACATTCCCCCAGGTCCAAGTGCCTTTCTCAGCTCGGGGTCGGGGTACGTCCCACCGAGTCAGCCCTTCGGACTGGGGACGTAACATTCCCTCAGGTCCAAGTGTCGTTCTCAGCTCGGGGTCGGGGTACGTCCCACCGAGTCAGCCCTTCGGACTGGGGACGTAACATTCCCTCAGGTCCAAATGCCTTTCACAGCTCGGGGTCGGGGTACGTCCCACCGAGTCAGCCCTTCGGACTGGGGACGTAACATTCCCTCAGGTCCAAGTGTCGTTCTCAGCTCGGGGTCGGGCGATGTCCCACCGAGTCTACCCTGTGATTCTTAGAGCTCGGGGTCGGGCGATGTCCCACCGAGTCTGCCTTTGGACTGGGGACGTAACATTCCCCCAGGTCCAAGTGCCTTTCTCAGCTCGGGGTCGGGGTACGTCCCACCGAGTCAGCCCTTCGGACTGGGGACGTAACATTCCCTCAGGTCCAAATGCCTTTCACAGCTCGGGGTCGGGTTGCGTCCCACCGAGTCAGTCCTTCGGACTGGGGACGTAACG
Source organism: Zanthoxylum bungeanum (assembly GCA_019454045.1). Taxonomy (NCBI): domain Eukaryota; kingdom Viridiplantae; phylum Streptophyta; class Magnoliopsida; order Sapindales; family Rutaceae; genus Zanthoxylum; species Zanthoxylum bungeanum. Next base: position 675,407 of record SKCR01025821.1, on the reverse strand, counting down.
TTCCCTCAGGACCAAGTGTCGTTCTCAGCTCGGGGTCGGGTTGCGTCCCACCGAGTCAGTCCTTCGGACTGGGGACGTAACGTTCCCCCAGTCCCGAGCATCTCTCACAGCTCGAGACAGGATCACATGCCACCGAGCACATCATCGTTAGCTCAGAGGCAAAATTTTCTCCTCACAATCGAGATTGGATCAGTCAGGGGTCAGGACCCCCAAATCTCTGGTACAGATATTACAGAGGAGGAGTCATTTTTAGTTTGGACAACAAGAGGAACTTCATCTCCTGATGGAACGACCCAAGTAAGCAATTTGCTTTAAGGTGGAGAATCATTCTGAATAGAGTCAGCATCTCCAATAAACCGAGGATATGAAGATAAAAACAGAAGACTTAGTTGATGGCAAATACAATTTCTCGGTGATTTCTGGAGCGACCACCAGCAAGGCAATCAGCACACCATATTTTTTTATAGTTCCCGGCATCAACTCACAAACTCGTTGTTACCGAGAACTAGGGGACAGATGTTGATGGTGTTTTTCGGGCACTATGTTATTTAAACAACACGACAGGGGTAAAAGGGGTAACTCCATTGATCGAGACCGTTAAAGCCGACCCGACAACTTGACGGTAAGAGGCCGAGCACTTTATACTAAATGGCCGAGCACTTTGGTTCGGATGACCGAGCACTATAAGGCCGGCAGAAACACTCTCAGTTCAAAGGACTATCATGCCCGACCACATGAAGACCGAGCACATGACGAGGCGTGCTCAGGAAGATAAATCATCCTATTCTTGCAGAAAAGGGATAAGTTGTCCTACTTTAATGGGGTAAAGTAATAACTTAATATCCTAATAGGATAAAGGAAGTAAAAGTAGTTTTGATTAGGAATCCTTATGGGAAAAGGGAATAGTTTTGACTAGGAATCCTGATAGGAAAAGGAGACCATCTCCAATTGGGAATTCTTGTACAAATAGGAATCTGATTTCTTCACCATTATAAATAGGAGGGTAGAGTGAGTGTAGAAGGGGAAGTTGAAAGGATCTGAAAATCATCACAAGGGTGAGAGATTCGAATTGTAAAGTTCCAATTTGTAAGAGCGAAAGAGAGGCCTGAAAGGTGTATTTAAGTAATAAAAGAGCACCACCCTGTTCTTGCCCGTGGACGTAGGTCGGATCCCAAAATCCACCGAACCACATTAAATTGCCTTGTCTGATTGGTATATTTTCTTATTTTCCGCTAAATTTGCTTTTAGTTTCCCATAACTAAACAAATTCACAGTTGGAGGAGGATTCCCTCGGAGGTGATATTCCTATATTACCCTGAGACCAAAATCCGCCGTCAACAGTAAGAAAGTAGAAACAGAAGAAGAGATTTAATTGGTTGAAACAAAAGCTTTTAAGGTTTCAAATAAGATTCCAGGAAGTGGGATTCACCTGTATTTTCAAGAACATACATTCTGCTTTTATTATTAGACCAGTACCTGAGTTATCAAATCGACACAATTATATATTGCATTAACTAACAAGCAAAAATGTTCATGAATCACGATAAAGAAAAAATTGTAGTACCCATGTACATGTACTCACTTGTAATTGAGAGGCCAAACTTTGTCGGAACATACTTCTTTGAAGTTTGAACAATACTTGGATGCCATCTTTATCAGAAAGATTTGGAAGATTTTCCTCGGCCTCTCTGGATCAAGGGAAAAAGAGCACTGTCATAAATACTAATAGGAAAAATGAAATTCAGAGTCTTAATTATGAGTTTAAAAATGCTAATTATTTGTTAAGAGGGTATTAATCATCTTTTCTTTTCCCCATTTGTTTTATTTTCTGTGCAAGAATCAATAAATCATGAAGAGAAAATTGAATGGTTATAATTGGCTCATTTGTTATCTTTCTTGGAGTAAAAAATGAGAAAAGAACACGAGACCAAAACAAGCAAAATGCGACAGACAAAGCAAAGTTATAAGCTCAGAACAGGCTCTGAGGCTCACCTTTGGAAGAATGATCCTCCCTAGAGTTCCTACATCACTATTTTTCCAATAAAACCCTGAGTCTCTGCAAGAACAAGAAAAAAGAAACAAATTAACAGTACAACAAACACATGAAGTAAAGACAAAATGAAACTGGGGAGCTACTTAATTTTGGATTAACTTGACAAGAACTCACTCTGTTATCCAGCGTGCAGATGTTTAACAGATTTCTCTGACTATCAACACCATACGATGCTAGTCTCCTAGCATCCAAGTGAGCTGAAGAAGACACATTTGAAGAAGCCCTAGAAGGAGAAGAAGCATTTCTTTGTAAACTGAGGCACTTTTGCCGTGCTAGTTTTCGTTTAATCCTAGCAATCTTTGTCTTTTGTGGGTCAAGAACAGTTCTTTGTGGCTCCATTGGTACCCCCAATATTTGGTTTCAAAATCCAAGATCCTTCTAATTTTGAATCCCGTTTTGCAAAAACCAAACGGGATACAATGGATATGATGCTGCAGCAGCAGGAACAAAAGATTGAGCATGCAGCTGCTCTACGGTAAATGTGCAAGGGAGTTGCATGTTTTGATGTTAGTAAGGTGGCAAGTACTGCTGGGAATTGTGTGTATAAACCATGTTTTGTTGGCTAAGCTGCTGGGATGTGGTGGTAGTGTTTGTGTCGCTAGAAGCTGAGAAAAAATTGTTCTCCATGTGATATTAAAAAGAAAGTACACTGAATAAAGAAGAAACTGTAAAGAAAGTGAGAAGCTACATGAATGAATGAATGAACGAACTGTTGTTAAATTAGTGTCATTAACCATCAAATAACATGCTACACAACAATTCAAATCTTAAGAACTTATTGCATTCTAGTATTGTTAGACTGTAAATTCACATGATATGGTAGAAATTTTCTCGAAAAAATACGTACTGTGCATGTAAACCCGTAGGGCGTTCGAACGCCCGACGCACGCGAAGGTTTAAAATCTGAAATTTCGTAAGAACGTTCGAACGCGTCTTCAAACGCAACTCGAACGCAAGCATTCTGCCTAAGAACGTTCGAACGCGTCTTAAACGCAACTCGAATGCAATTTCTCTGGAATTATTCCGTTCGAACGCGTTCTCGAACGCTATACGTGAACTCTCTGGAATCATTCAGTTCGAACGCGTTATCAAACGCTACTCGAACGTGAACTCTCTGGAAACAATTTGTTCGAACGCGTTGTCAAACGCAACACGAACGCACCCACACTGCCAGTCTCGTTCGAACGTACATACGAACGCGACACTAACGAAATAGTATTGTAATTATTATAAACTGCAAATTTGAATTAATATTAACTTAGTTAATCATATACTGTAACACATTAATCTTGGTAGTATAGATTTAAGTTATTATTAGGGTGTTCAATTATCACAAGCATACACTTAGTGATAAAGTTGAAACTTATTTCTGTGTTGCATACTTGGTTGAGAATTTAAAGTGTAATTTTACACAAGTAATTCCATCCAATCTTGTTTGACACATACACATATATCTACACTTATCGTATATTGTTTTGTGACATTGGAAAAGTGAAATATTGAGTTTGAATTGCTAAGAGGTTCTATTGAGAAAGTAGTTAAAGGATATTATGTCAAAAAGGCGATAAGAGCTTAAATGGTCAGGGACTTAAGTGGTTACTCCGAACCCCACTCGTCCTCTGGGAATATTCCTTTATTTACTTTTCATAAGAAATCTTGGTTGGAAATTCAAGGACTTGTGTTTATTGGTACTACTGTCCAATATAACAACAAGTGGATATTTGGTATATCACTCGAGACAAGATCATTTGTTGGTCGTTGTACAATTTGTCTTTTGTAGACTTATTGAACCCTGTTTGTTTCCAGTTACATATGGTTAGCGGAAACATCACAGTACCGGTCTCTCATGGAGAAAAACCGGAGAAGTTTGGTGGGGCAAACTTCAAACAGTGGCAGAGCAAAATATTGTTCTACCTGACAACTCTGCAGTTGGCTAAGTACCTCATAGATCCTCCGGGTCCTGTGGAGGGTGAATCAGAGGCAGCCAAGGAACTGCGAGAAGAGACATGGTCGTCTGGCGACTTCCTGTGCAAGAACTACATTTTGGGTGGTCTTGACAATACCCTGTACAATGTGTACCAAAGCATGACTTCTGCGAAGATTCTCTGGGAATCTATCGAGAAGAAATACAAAACCGAGGATGCCGGACAAAAGAAATTTATCGTGGGTAGGTTCATGTACTACAAGATGGTAGTTTCAAGGACAGTGATGTCTCAGTTGGGTGAACTTCATGAAATACTGGATGAAGGTATGAAACTCTGTGAGACGTTTCACGTTGCCACTATAATTGGAAAGTTGCCTCCATCATGGAAGGACTTCAGGAGCTATCTGAAACACAAAAAGAAGCAGATGAGCCTTAAAGACCTTGGAGTTCGATTGAGAATCGAACAGGACAACATGATATCTTAGAAGGCCAGCTACAAGACTACGGAGTCTAAAGCCAACATCATTGAGGGTGTAAAGGGTAGCAAGAAGAGAAACAGTGGAGCTGATTCTTCCCAAGCGAACAAGAAGTTCAAGGGAAAATGCTACAACTGTGAAAAGAGCGGTCATATGAAAGAGAACTGCAGAAACAAGAAGTCTCAGGACAATGGCAAGAATAATGAAACCTATGTCGCTGAAGATGAGCAGTTAACTGATGAGATTTCAGAAATGAACCTCTCAGCAGTGGTAACTGAAGCCAACCTGGTTGGGAATCCGAGAGAATGATGGGTAGACACTGGGGCTACTCGTCATATCCGTGCTGATAGCAAGATGTTTTCCTCGTATCAGAAAGGTCGATGGCGGTGATCATCTGACAATGGGAAACTCGTCTACCTCTAGAGTGGTTGGACAAGGCACAGTGGTTCTGAAAATGATATCCGGAACGGAGCTTACATATAAGAATGTTTGCATGTTCCAGATATTCGGAAGAACTCGATCTCGGGTTTGTATTTGTTTCTGACAAGATTGTATTGACAAAAAATGATGTCTATGTAGGAAAATGATACCTCGCTGATGGCCTTTTCAATGACTGTCAATTGTGCTATTAATAAAGCTGAAACTTCTGCTTATATTATTGAGTCACAAAATGTATGGCATGAGATGTTAGAACATGTTAATTATGATACAATGCGTACATTAATTAGCATGAACCTTATACCTAAATTTGCATTGATAGCCAATATGAGTGTGAGGCATGTGTTGAAGCAAAAATACATAGAACATCATAGAACGAAGTTATGAACCATTGGAACTTGTACACACTGACGTGTGTGGCATGAATATTGTGCAAATAAGAGGCGGTAAAAAGTACTTTGTCACTTTTATCGATGAAAGCACAAGATTCTATTAAGTGTATTTGCTGAGGAGCAAAGCTGAATCTATTGAGAGCTTTATACACTGAGAACGAAGTTGCAAATCAACTTGGCAAGGAAATCAAAAGAATCAGGAGTGATAGAGGTGGTGAATATGTTTCATCATTCGGTGAATATTGTTCTGTGCACAGAATTATTCACGAAACCACTGCTCCTTATTCTCCTCAACAAAATGGGATTGCTGAGTGCAAAGACCGAACGTTGAAGGAAATGATGAATGCCATGTTGACTAGTTCTGGTTTACCTCAGAACTTGTGGGGGAAAGCCCTACTTTCCGCGAACTACGTTCTGAACAAGCTTCCTCACAGGAGATTGGACAAGACACCATATGAGTTGTGGAAAGGTTATGTATCTTCCTACAAATATCTGGAAATGTGGGGGTGTCTTGCCAATTGCCAAGGTGATGGTTCCTAAACCTAAGAAGGTGGAATATGACCAAAAACTGTTGATTGTATATTCATCGGATATGCTTGCAACAGTAGTGCATATCGATTCTTGGTACACAAGTATGAGATTCCTGACATCTATCTAAATGTGATGATTGAGTCAAGGCATGCAATATTTTTTGAAGAGACATTTCCTTGTAAAGAAAGACAAAGAAGAGAGTCTCTCAAAAGATCTGTTGATACTGTCACAGACAGTGATCAGGTTTACCAAGAGTCAGATCCGATTTTCTGACATATTTGTTAGAAAATGAGCCTCAAAGTTATAAAGAAGCAATGTCTTCTCTGGAGGCACCTCTGTGAAAAGAGACGATTAACAGTGAGATTGATTCAATCCTACAGAACCATTATTGGGAGTTAGTTGATCTTCCTCCAGGTTGTAAGCCACTGGGCTACAAATGGAAAGATGAAATTGGATGGATCAATAGATAAGTACAAGGCGAGGTTTGTCATAAAAGATTATAGACAGAAAGAATGCCTTGTTTACTTTGACACCTATTCACCAGTGATTCGTATCACATCGGTAAGAATGCTCATAGCCATAGGAGCTATGTTTGGTATTAAAATACATCAAAATGATGTAAAGACGTCATTCTTGAATGGTGAATTGGATGAAGAGACTTACATGGAACAACCAGAAGGGTTTAATGTTCCTGGATAAGAACAGAAGGTGTGCAAAACTTGTAAAATCAGTGTACGGATTAAAACGAGCACCTAGACAATGACATGAAAAGATTGACAAAGAGATGTTGTCAAGTGGGTTTAAAACCGATGAGTGTGATAAGTGTATATACACCATATCAACTCAAGAATGATGTGTCATTGTATGTCTCTATGTAGACGATATGCTGATAATTGGTAATAATCATGAGTTGATTCAGTCTACCAATAAAGTGTTATCCAGCAAATTTGATATGAAAGATTTGGGAGTAGCTAACCTAACTCTTCCTCTATCAAAGAATAATGGTTAAACATATCGCAATTAGAGTATTCAAGGATCATCAGAAGTCTGATGTATCTCACGAATTGCACACGAACTGATATCGCTCAAGCAGTGAATATGCTTAGCAGATATACTAGCAATTCAAGACATAGCCACTGGAAAGCCATAATAAGTGTTTTGAGGTATGAGAAACTTCAAAAATATGGGCTACATTACGATAGATATCCTGCTGTTCTATAGGGATACAGCAATGCTGACTGGATATCTGATTCAGTGGATTCCAAATCTTCGGTAGGATTTGTTTTCACACTTAGTAATGCAGCCGTGTCATAGAAATCCTCGAGGCAAACATGTGTTGCCCGGTCTACTATGGAATCTGAGTTCATAGCATTAGACAAAACATCGGAAGAAGCAGAATGACTTATAAACTTCCTGGAGGATATTCCTAGTAGGGCCAAATCGGTGCCAAAGATTAGCATACATTGTGAAAGCCAATCGGCTATTGGGAGAGCCCAAAATACAATGTATAATGGTAAGTCTCGACACATACGTCGGAGACATAATACCATACGTCAACTGCTCTCAAGTGGCATAATAACGATCGATTATGTCAGGTCGAAGGAAACCTAGCGGATCCACTAACTAAAGGTTTACCTCGAGAGCAAGTTGAGAAGTCATCGAGGGGAATGGGCTTGAAGCCTATAATCTAAGAATTGTCACTGTGGGAACCCAACCTAGCTGACTGGAGATCCTAAGATCTAGGTTCAAAAGGGACAACAGAAACTTTATGCAATTCAAAACAAACACTGAAGAGTTTTGTACTCTTTCCCATTCCGATAATGACGCTGAGTGCTGTCTGTCATTGGTTAGGATAAGTTAAGGCTTTTAATGATCACTATATTAGGAGATGAGTCCTAATGGGGGTAAAGACAGATTACCTCCTCATAGTAGATCACTTATTTCAAGTAAGAAGTGAGGCCGCTTCCATGGGAACTTTTAAAGGCGGGTTACCCTAAAGTGCTTGATGAATCCAGGACCGTTGTTCAGGGCCGAAATGAACACAACCGTAGAACGGGAAAATGGTCGAATTAAAGTTGTGTGTTGGCAATTGTCTTGGTTTACACCAACGGCAGAACAGTTCAAGACTATGGGTCAATGGTTTGCCAAGTAAATCTGATTGTCACTCACTAAGAAAGGTTCAAGGCGAAAGCTACCTATTTCGATGCAGCTTTAATTCATGGTAACTCTCTCAAGTGTCTCCATGAATATTTGAAGAATTGTGGGGGATTGTTGGAAATTCTTCTAAATATTCATTAAGGGTAAATCTGTCCTTTTGTAACATTGGGTGCTTGTGAGGGGTACAACCCTTTGGAGGGTTGCACCCCACCCCAAAGGGTGCCCTATTGGCACCCTTCCATGCCTTATAAAAGAAGGCTTTATGTTCAATACAAAGACAGAGAGAAATAAATCTGAATTTTGAAAGAGACATTTGTTTTTGTTTTTTGGTTTTGAGAGAGAGTTCAACCATTTCCTAGTTCGAATACTTGTCAAAGAGTGCTCTTTGGACAAGAAGGAACCAAATTATCCTGGGAGAACGTTGGCCAATTGCGAATCCGTAAATCACCTGTGACGGGGCCATTCGTTGGTGACAGAAGAAGAGACAATTAGCTTCAAAGATTTGCCGCCACCTTTGTTTTAAATGTGGCAGCTGACCACATATCACATGCTAACTATTTTAGTTTTAAATTTTATATGAGAAACGATTGGAATTGTTCTTTGCCGTTGCATTGTTGTTTCTCAAGCTCATAAAAAAAATCAAATTTGATAATGCACCCTTTAGAAACAGCAAAGCAATTAAATAGTCCCTCTTCTTTTCTTTGGAACTTATATTAATTTTGGTTGGAATCGTTTAAATTTGATTTTGGATTAAATTGTTCTAATAAAAATAGTTTTGCAGTGATTTAGTATTAAAATAGGTTGATGTAATGTTTGGGATGTGAGTAAAAGGTTGTCAAAATGTTTGGAATGTGAGTAAAACAGAGAGGCTGAAACCCCGTGATGATGAAATTCTTGCCTCTGTTCCGCGGCCACCGCTGTGCTGATGCCATGTCTGGCTTGTTATTCACCAGTTTGGCCACCAAAGTACACCTAGGAAGAAGGCACACGAATTGGAAACATTAGAGTTGATACAGCATTAACAAACCAAGTATGTTACTTGCTCCTTGTAATTCAAGAAATCACCTCTTCCATTACTTCTTTCACAAGCTATATATTATATGCATGTATCCAGTATCCTCAGTGAATAATTAAAAACAGAAAAGCCACATAATACAACCCGAAAACAGATAAAAAGCACATAATTAGCAAAAAAATATCTGGGTTCACATGTATATTTACTGCTATTAAAGATCATATCTAGCTAGTTAATTGATAAAAATTAAGATTATCATCATGAAATGATAATTTGAAACATAAAAAATGCATTTAAACAGCAATGCATCCATCGGAGAAAAAGATTGGTTGTATCTACTGAAATACAAGTTTCAGAAGAAAAAAAGGTTAGCTTAATAGAAACAAAGGCATGAGATCATTTGGAAGATCTCAAAGAAAGAAATTAGAACGCGTAATTCCGATAGGAATGAATTTAAAGAAGGAAATTATCTTCACAAATAAACAATATGGAAAGACCTTAAATGATAGAAGCCAGGCTTAAATTCCATGTTTCTGGATCTATGATGAGTAAAGGCCCTCATGCCAGAAAATGAGAGCTATATAGTATATTCATAACCACTATTTAGTAATAAATGGTTTTCTAAATCAAAGCTTGAGCTAGTTTCAGGATATTGTAAGAAGGAAAGAAAAACTAGGAAATGACAGCAGTCAAGGAAATGAGTGATGCATTTTTAAAGAGATCCTAGCATAGTTTATATAGATCCAGTAACCAGATCTGCATGCAACTGAACGTCCTTAGGTGATAACACCTGCATAACTTAGCACGATATCTTTCAATGATCGAGAATGTAACGCTAAACACGCGTTGTGATGATCAGAACTCTTGCTCTAAAAAGACATGCAACCGGAGTAAACTGGATTCAGTTTAATGTTCACATGCATTGTAGTTATCATATTTTGAAAATCAATAAAACTACTATATTATGTCATAGAAGTGTTCATTGACAAGCATATCCTGCTTTCCGAACAGAGATGGTTTCATTTGTTCAGCCTTAATGATCAAGAAACATCAAACTATGCAGAATCAAAGAAATAATTCAATGAAGCCTAATGTTTTATACGAGTTCCCGATGAGATAGGAACGGAAAGAAACAATATTAGTAATGATATAATGATCAATCGAGGAGGTATACGGATCAACATCTAATCAATGTTCTAAGGATCACAGTTACATGAAACTACAAGAAGTATGAGACCTACATTGAACATGCTTGTTAATCAACATTCACATTGCAAGTTCATAGTTCGAACTTGAAAACGGGCAACTCAACACTGTAAATTTGCTTTTTAACTCTATGATTGAGTCTAGCAAATTCAAATAAACTGCACTAGTTGAACCAAATTCTAAGGTAAATGGAGTTTGATACTCATTAATCAAGAAAGTTTTTGCTCTAAATCAGAATAATGAGAGATAATGCATTTATGAAGTCAGTTTTTTTTTTTTTATATCATGCTTTCAAAACTGAAGAAACTTCATTCTGGTGTCTTCTTCAGGTTTTGGGTATTAATTGGAACCATCCTTGTAAGGAACATTGGCATACTTGTTATAAAACTCAACGGTAAATCTAGGTGGTTATCTATGAAAGAAAATGGCTGCAAAAATATAAAGATACAAAATACGTAAGTTGCACCCGATTCATAAGATTTCCGCTATAAGCAGGGTCAGCATTACTCTTATTTTATAATGATACAAGATAGGAAAAGAAAAATCTAAGTTTAAATTTATGGCATTCATCTTGTTCTTTCCCTTATTGACACAACTGTAACTAGATATTGATACTATGAAAGTAAACCAATCATCATATATATGTCAAGTCTGAACTCAGGTTCAATATACTTTGCTAGGAAACAAATATGTGATTGTTGTTACTTTTAACTTAAAAAGATGAAAATGTGGGCTTCTCTGACTTAAAATGGGCTTCATGCCCAATGCTTGTCCAGAGCCCAAACTAACTTGCTGTCACGTGATTTTCCTTTTCATTTTTTCTAATTATATCCAAGGAAATAAACACGTGTTAACTAGCTAGACCGTCCGGCTTCCGCGCCTCACGGACTTAAAATGGGCTTCAGGCCCAATGTTTGTCCAGAGCCCAAACCAACTTGCCGTTCACGTGATTTTCCTTTTTATTTTTTGTAATTATTTCCAAGGAATTAAACATGTGTTAACTAGCTAGACCGTCCGACTTCCACGTGGCAGGAAGCGTACACGCGTCCTTATTATAGGCCGCCACCTTTTTCTCCTCTTACGCCTTATAACATGCACGTAAAGCCATAAATCGATAACGAACGCAGAAGGAAAAAACACAGGAACAGGAAAAAAAAAAATCAGAGAAGAAAAAAACCAACCATGGAAGCCATGTTCATGACAAAGAACGCTATCTTCAACCTCGCAAAGGCTTTTCCTCGTAGCTCTTCAATTTCTCTCACAACTCCTCGCAAATTTTCTAGGGTTTGCTTCTCCTCTGCATCATCAAATTATCACCACAATGGGGTAAGCTAATATTACTAATAGAAATTAATGGTCTTTTTTTTTTAAAAGTTGAATGTTTTTGTTGAATGTTTGGTGAATTGCAGAACCGAGATTCAGCGGAGAAGAACGAAACTGATGAGGACTTATCAGACGTAACAGATGCAGGAAAAGAAACGATAGACAAAACCAAAGAACGTGCACACGAGATGAAGGAGAAAGCAAAAGAGAAGACGAAAGAGGGAACCAACAAAACCGCTGAGGCTGCACAGAGAACCAAAGACAAGGCCAAAGAAGGGACAGAAAGAGCAGCCGAGACAGCGGAGAGCGCCAAAGAGAGAGCCAAAGAAGGGAAAAATAAAGCAGCCGAGACAGCAAAAGAATACTCACACAGGGCCGAGGATAAGACGGCGTCGGCAGCGGAGACAGTGAAGGAGGAGACGAAGGAAGGCGCTAGCAAGGCGGCAGAAACTGCGCAGAGTTTAGGGGAGAAAGCGAAGCAGACGGTGAATGTTGCATGGGAGACGGCGAAGGATACGACGCAAAAGATTAAAGAGACTGTTGTGGGGAAAGATGATGATGATGATGATAAAGAGAAGAGGATGGATGAAGATGACGTTGAGTTGAGAAGGCGAGCAGGAGGGAAGCGTGATGATAAACTTAAGTAGTAGTAATATAATGGAGTTTTTAATTCGTATTATGTTTTGTTTATTAACTGCAAAAGGGTTGGTGATCTCTGAGGGGAGGGATCCTCCTCGTTTTGTAATTTGATTTTGAAGTTTCAATAAATTGTTGTCTACTCTGTTCAATGCTTAATTTGATTTTGAATGGATGGAGCAAATATCCACCACTAGCAAGCCCAAGAGAAATAGCCCGACCCAGAGTGGCCTGCCACCATAGAGTCGTGGGAGCTGCATCACCGTTGAAAAATGTCACGGCCAACGGGGATTGAAGAGAACCTGTTGTGTTTATTTTGTCTGATAGTAGTTGTAACTAGGGGGTGCGATTCGGTTTGGTTCGGTTTTTGCTAAAAATCGAACCAAATCATATTTTACGGTTCGGATTTTTTACCTTTCAGATAAAATTTTTTAAACCAGCGGTTTACGGATTGGTTCGGTTCGGTTCGGTTTACAGATATTATATTTAAAACAAATTTTCATCCAAAAAAACTAGTCTATCCAACAAATAATATGAAGTGTTAGGGTGTAAGCTGTGACTCCAGGGAACACATGCACTTCATTAAGGATTGAAAAATGATAAATGAGGCACAATTAATTCTTATATTTTTTAAAAATTATCTTGAATAATGATGCTACCATCATTCTAATTAAGAGTCAAATCTAACATCTTATTTTCAAGAATAATGATGCTGCCATAAAACAAAAAATTTAAGAATAAAAGTATTAACAAATAAATTGAAGAATAAAAGTATTAACAATAAATAATTAACAAAAAAATTAAGAATAAAAGTATTAACATACTAATAAAAAGAAAATTACAAATTTTTTTATAAAATATATAATTTTTTTAACTATAACGGTTCGGTTCTGTTTACAGGTGCGGTTCAGATTAGCTCCTGAACCGAACCGTAAACCGTTTGGGGTAGGCCAATCCAAACCGCAAACCGAACCGTTAGAAAAAAAACCATAAATTCGGTATGGTTCGGTCGGTTTTTTTGCCTACCCCTAATTGTACCCCCAAACTGACAGAAAATTGTAATATACACAAACACAGACATGGTATAATTAATATTATTGGATTGTTACACAATATTTTTGAAAATATACTCAAATACTTATATTTTAATTTTTTCTTATTTTATTCTCAATATTTTAACAAATATTTAAATCACCCTCTATGTCTTGGGTGAGCGTAATTTAAGGGTTTGTTTAGCATTCTTCAACTGCCTTGCTAACACAACTCCTAACAACCAAAAAAAATTCCGGACGGGAAACGGGTCATAATTGTCACCGTCATTCTCTCTTCTTCAGTTACGTGAACTCCCACTTTTTATTACTTGAAAATTGAACCGCCACGGCCCACTAATATCTTTCCAACCAAACTTTTCATTTTTCTCTCTTTCCAAATTTCACTTATTCAGTTATACTCATAAGGAGAAAAGAAATTGCGCAGAATGTGGAAAGACCACCGAAAATCTTGTTGTTTTGGGTTTGTTTGTTTTTTTTTTTTTTTTTTTATTAGAATAATCAAAACAACCACAAACCAATAATTAGTGTGAAATTAATTGCAAAAAATATAATATTACCTAAAATTTACTTGCTTCATAGTTTCATTACAAAATCGGTTTAAATATTGTATAATAGATATTCTCCATCCACTCATTTTTAATGGATAACACAGTAAATTAGCAAGTCCATCATGCAGTATGGTAGACCTAAAATAAGATTTGACCACAAAAAATGTTATCTAAATATATGAGATGGGTCAGAAACTTTTACTTTTGAAAAAAATAAAAATTAAATAAAAGAAATATAATTCCCTTCTTCTTAAAACGACATCGATGTTGAGCTGTGGGACTCCCTTCTTCTTTCTAAAATATCATAGGTAACATGGCTTCTCAGAGAATGATTGGTTAGGCTTCCAATACAATTCTTCCAAGCATTTTTTAAACTGAATTTGATAGAAAAAAATAATCTCGTATTTGTACAGTTTAATTTAATTTGTAAGAGTATAAATTAGTTGTAGTTGGTGAAGGTAATAACCTTCTAATTAGGATCACTTAATATATATATTTAAGATAATTATTTATTAATGTGATTTATAAATTTTGAACCTCTCGTTTTCACCATCGCAGTCAAATTGATTAATGTTCGATCAAGGTTAACAAAAAGTCAAGGAAATTGGGAGATTTATTGCTAGGTTACCGTAGAGATGATCTTGAAAATGATCGACAAATTTAGTATGAAATTAGAGCTTCAAATCTAAAGAACTTTCAATTTATAAATGTATAATAAGAATTTTATGTTTTTATCCTTTATCAAACTTAGATTAAAAGTTACAACCCCAGCCCTTGAGCCACCGCTAAGTATATTAAATAAGCTTCAATACAAGAGTAGTGATATTTGTATATATAAAAAAATATATATATATGACAAAATTTAATTATTAAATATCAGTACTCTGCAGTTAAAAATAATTTTAACAATAAATATTGATATTCTGTGATCGAATTTTATCACTCTTTTATCTTCATTTTGTACAAATATCATTTTTTCTCAATACAATTACCTTTAAAAATACATTTTCGTGGGCATATTTGTTGATATCTCCTCTCCTTTTATTTAAGGTCAAGTTATTATGGATCGTAGCTTATCTATGTAGGCACTAAACAAGATATATGATCTAGCCAGGAAATTAAGATTCCAAAAAATAAAAATTTATATCCAATTATTTATAGGATATGAAATACAAAATCGAAAATGCCATAATCTAAAATTTGTAAACAAAAATGATCAAATTGTAAAATTTGAAAAAATGAAAATTTAAATTAAGACCTTTATCTTTTCTAAACATTTTGTCAACCTCATAGAGTCATAGTAGCTAATTGTGGGTTACAAAAAAGTTCATCCATTAAAGGTTTAGAAAATCTCATCCATTAAACACCAACCTTTAATTTATATTATTATTCGAATTCGGGTGATTATGGGTGCAAAACGTATTTCATAACTAGTTGAACTACAATAAGAAGTAAATCAACCATCTCCGATTAAAGTAATGATACGTGTATAAAAAATAGAACAAAAATGTATAAAAATACGAAAAGACAAATAATATTCAATTAAAGATTAAAAAAAAAATGGAAAAATGATATTTATACAAAACAATGACAAAATAACCTGCAAAACTATGCAATTTTAGTTGTTAAAAAAAATATATATTAAAAAAATAATTAAAACTACGTAGTTTTTATTATTATTTTGTCACTGTTTTGTCACTGATTTGTATATATTATTGAGAAAATTTACTTATCTTTTGGTGTTTTTCGTGCTTTTTCTATACATTTTTTTTTTATAATTTTTGCTCGAATTACATTGCCGAGAAACACAAACAATCTAAACAAAAATTTGGAAACGTAGGAAGCTCCACCGTCAAGTTATCAAATTCGAGCTTAAGCGGAGCAATTAAAATCTCTAACTGTGTCAGGCTTTTACAAGAAATACACCTCATATATTCGAATTCAAGATCTATCAACCAAATCTTAAATCATTTGTCACTAAGTCACACCTCTTGAGCCCAAACAATCTAAATTGTTAATGCATACCCTAACTTTCAACTTAATTAAAAGATTTCAAACACAAATATCTAAAAAATATAACAAAAATATAAGTAGAAACTTAAATATCTAGGTCTCACAATTTTGCAATCTGAAAAATGCATTATATTAGATTTTCAGTTAATACAAAAGAAACCCTAGATCACAATGCAAGCATGATCTCCAATTTCTATATTATATATGGATCTCCCGTTTATAATGCCAATCAATAAAAGCTAGTTGATAGACAATGGTCCAAGAAGATCATTTGGCAGGCAACTTTCCAAAATTAAACATCATGAATCTGATATTATTTTAATCATATATTAAACTCTCCTTATACAACATAAAAATGATTTCCATTGCATTCTTGATTTCTTCAGTGTGTTTTTCTATTATCAGTTTGTTGATGGTAAAAAATCAGTAAATGAATCAAGTAATATAAGCCAGGGACAGAGGTGGAATTTCCCCTCTTGGCCGATGTTCGGGAAGTATGAGCCACTTCTCGGTTCAGCAGGGGTCCGGATGCGATCTCCCAGATAAGACCGACCATGATGTATGCTCTGATGCGGTTTTCATAAACCAGCCACATCAGCTCGTCGGCTCGGTTCGGGCCTACTCTGCTCCATTTTTAGTAAGTCGAAAGGCTCGGGCAGTTCAATAGAAGGCGGAAATGGTTTGGTAGGTTCGGCAGATTATTAGACCGACCACTTAGCAACCGACAGAAGCCTCGAGATTGTAATCTCCCTTTACACATGTCATCTCCCGGAGGCACCCACCAGGCTATCATCATTACTAAATGCATGTGGCAGTGAGAAGTCAGATTGATGCGATGGGATGTCAGAAGGCAGGCTCACTTTCGGCAAAAACAGGCCTAGGGCAGAGAACTTAATAAATGAGGCAAGTGTCACGTGGAGGATTCTGCAGAATGGGAATAGCAACCGCCTCATTTACCGCCTCATTCCTATTTTATATATATATAGAAAGCTTTTTGTAAGAGAGGACGAAAAAAAAAGACACAAAAAAATGAAAGGAGAAAGAGAGGATGTGAAAAAGAGAGGTAGATAGAGCATTTTGTAAATTCCTTTTGTAAAACAAGCTCGGTTCTCACGCTGACCGACCACAAAACAGGTCGAGCGAGCGTATTTCATAATAAAAACACTCATCCGTTTTGTGCCCGTGGACGTAGGTTGGATCCGATCTGCCGAACCACGTTAACTTCATGTGTCAATCTGCGTGCTCTTCTCCTTATATCGAAGTTTGCTTTTGGTTCTCCATAACCAAACAAATTCACTGCTGAATGAAGGTTAATCTCGGGAATAATATTTTGTTATTGTCCTTGAGACGAAAACCAGCCGTCAACAGTTGGCGCCGTCTGTGGGGATCAGAACAAGAAGCAACTCGTGTTGTAAGATGGTGGTAGAAGGTGAAAGACGTGGTTTGCACAAGTAACTCAGCAGCAGAATGGACGGGATGGTAAATGAATGGGAAAAAGCAAGCTGTGACGGGAGGAAGAAAGGGTTTGTATGGACAAAGCCTTTTCCTTTTGAATTGTGGAATGAAATGTAAAAGTATTGGCCAACGGACACCCACCTGGGGTGAATTGTCGAATGAAAAGTAACGACATGAATGGGTTACATCTGTTGGCGACAGCTGACCAGGCTCATCAGTAGGAAGGAACTACGCTTCCTAAACTACCCACCGCCAGCCTCGCAAGTTACTTGTGCTGGAGGATTAATCAGGGAGCTAGTCAGCCAAAGGCGGGGGAGGACGTCCGTCGGTCCAGTTCTCAATTGGTGTGGTGGTCTTCCCCGAATGAGAAGAAAGAATGTAAAAAGTATTCGGGAAAATCACGCAAAGCGAAGACTGACGACCTCGCCCGGAAGCCCAGGGTCGATCGGGAGGCATCAGGCACTGGAGAAATGCATTGTTGAAGGAGCACCGACGGAGTTCCTGGTTCGGCAGATCCTGTGATCCAGCTCGGAAACCTTGGGATCAAGTTCAAATCGAAGGATCTCAACGGAGCCAGCTTGAATGTGAAGTTTACAACTCTGGCATATGCATCGGGAGTCTTCAGAGCTCGGATCAGAAGACGCGGTTGGACCGCGAAGCAGGAAGCAGAAGAAAGCAAATGTAAAAGCCTCTCTTGAAATATCTCGCAAAGAGTTGTAAGAAGGGCAGTATGTCCTTTAAATATGAATAAAACTCTCATTTTTTTAAGATTCTTGCACATCTCGCTTGTTTGTTAATTAAACGTGAAAGTTGTCTTCATTATTTTTTTTGACATGCTCGATGCGAAGGTAATGATTGGAGGCCAGGAAGGGCACCAAACCCGTGGCACGCCAAACACTGGTGTCATTATCAAACCCCCGGGGTAAAGTACGCCGACATGACTCCTTTCATTTTAAGTGGATCTAAGTTACTTAAAGGGGTGAAGTGTATGAGGGAGCGCGTGAACCCCTCGTGGCAGTATCAGACTCCCGAGGCCGGATCGTAACTACCTCATTACTTGCATATGTGTGCCATCGGCTCGGGGCTGGATTCGTTCTGCTAAGGCTTCATGGTGTCTAGGCTATGGGCTGGATTCGTTCCGCTGAGGCCTCTGTGTGCCATCGGCTCGGGGCTGGATTCATTCCGCCGAGGCTTCATGGTGTCTGGGCTCGGGGCTGGATTCGTTCCGCCGAGGCCTCTGTGTGCCATCAGCTCGAGGCTGGATTTGTTCTGCCGAGACTTCATGGTTATTCGGCTCGGGGCTGGATTCATTTCAGCGAGGCCTTTGAGAGATTAGAAATTATGTTTTGGAGACCTCGGACAGGACGCTGTCTTGAGGCATCCAAGTTGTTATTTACACTTGTGAAATTTTTTCATGTGGGGTATGTGGTAAATCACTCCCACCTTTTACTAATTTTATTCTAGATCTTTCTTTTTTGTTTTTGTTTTTCACTGGTTTGGCAAGGGGACGCCCGCGCCAGAGTTAGCAGAGCCTCGAAGGTTGATTTGATTCCCTTCCGTGTAAGTCTTGGTAAGTTATTCGGCTCAGAGACGGATTGCTTTCCGCCGAGTCCATGTGGTTATTCAGCTCGGGGCTGGATTCATTCCGCCGAGGCTTCATACCTTGCTCAGCTCGGGTTTGGGGTGAATCCCAACGAGTCTGATTCTTTGAACTGTGGATGTAGCATTCCCTCAGATCCAAGTTCTTTCTTTCAGCTCGGGTTTGGGGTGAATCCTACCGAGTCTGATTCTTTGAACTGGGGATGTAATATTCCCTCAGATCCAAATGCTTTCTTTCAGCTCGGGTTTGTGGTGGATCCTACTGAGTCAGAATTTTTTGGAGATGTAGCATTCCTCCGGAACCAGATATTTCCTCTCAGCATGAAGACAGATTACGTCCCACTAAGTGGATTCATCGTCAGCTCGGAGGTTAAGTGTTCGTCTTATGACCAGAGTCAAAAGAGAGAAGAGAATAGATCACACGGAGTTACCAGGAAGAGCGGTCAGAGATAAACAATGGAAAGAAGGTTGCAAATGATCTCGCAAAAAAAAACGGGAATACTGCATACTACAAAAAAACAGTTCCAGAAGCGACCACCAACAGGGCGACAATGCCTCATACTTGTAATAGTTCTCGGCATCAACTCAAAAACTCGTTGATACCAAGAACTAGGGGATGGATGTTGATGGTAAAAAATCAGTAAATGAATCAAGCAATATAATCCAGTGACAGAGGTGGAATTTCCCCTCTTGGCCGATGCGGGAAGTATGAGCCACTTCTCGGTTCAGCAGGGGTCCGGATGTGATCTCCCAGATAAGACCGATCATAATGTATGCTTTGATGCGATTTTCATAAACCAGCCGCATCAGCTCGTCGGCTCGGTTCGGGCCTACTCTGCTCCCTTTTTAGTAAGTCGAAGGGCTCAGGCAGTTCAATAGAAGACGGAAATGGTTTGGTAGGTTCGGCAGATTATTAGACCGACCACTTAGCAACCGACAGAAGCCTCGAGATTGTGATCTCCATTTACACATGTCATCTCCCGGAGGCACCCACCAGGCTATCATCATTACTAAATGCATGTGGTAGTGAAAAGTCAGCTTGATGCGATGGGATGTCAGAAGACAGGCTCACATTTGGCAAAAACAGGCCTAGGGCAGAGAACTTAATAAATGAGGCAAGTGTCATGTGGAGAATTCTGCAGAATCGAAATAGCAACCGCCTCATTCCTAGTATATATATAGAAAGCTTTTTTTGTAAAATAGGACGGAAAAAAAAAAGACACAAGAAAAGAAATGAGAAAGAGACACTACAAGAAAACTGGGGATTAGACACAATTTATAAGTATTTATAAATTAAAAAAAAAGGTCTAATTTTTTGTTTTATACTAACATATGTTTCGAACCACAATGCAAATTCTTGGTCAAGTTTGTTGTCAACCAAAGCTTCATCAATACCTGGTTGAGTTTGCCTTAACTCCGCAATGTACACACTAACAAACAGAATAAGTTATCTTGAGTAAAATACTTATAATAGAAATAATGTGCAATAAACTTATAAAATTTCATAAAAGTAACCAGTTACTCAATATAAGGTCTAATTTCCTCGCAATTCATCAAAACATATGTGCGAGCTGCATGATATTCTTTATCATCTATAAAGAATCTAGATCTCTCCATGCCATATGATCGTCCCGAATTTCTGAAAATTGAGATCATCCCTTCATGTTCTTCCCCTTCACCCCCACGAGTATCATCGTTCCGTGGAACTTTTCTATGTCTGGTGTAAACATGTGGCTGAAAGTAATGAGCACAAAATGATGAAGCCTCTTCAACCAAATATGCATTACATATTGAGCCTTCGATTTTAGCTTTATTGGTGACATTATTCTTCAGTCGACGAAGATACCTCTCAAATGGATACATCCATCTATATTGCACATGACCTACTATCCTTGCTTCATAAGCCAAATGGATAGGAAGATGTTCCATAGAGTCGAAGAAACTTGGAGGGAATATACGCTCAAGCTTACATATAATGACAGGAATGTCTTTCTCTAGCCGTTCCATTTCTTTTTCAGTAATGACAGTACAAGTAAGATCTTTGAAAAAAATACTCAATTATGTCAATGTCTGCCACACATTTGCTGGAAGTAATTCACGGAATGCTATGGGTATTAATCTTTGCATAAACACATGACAATCATGGCTTTTCATTCCATACAACTTGAGCTTTTTCATGTCAACACATCTTCCCATATTAGATGCATATCCGTCAGGAAGTCGAAGTTCTTTTAACCACTTACATAATGCTTCTTTTGCAGCCTTATTCAACATGTAACAGCTTCAGGATACACGAATTTTCCATTTTTTTCAATCCGATGTAACTCCGGACGTGAACAGAACTCCTTCAATTCTTTTTAGTCTTTGGCATTATCTTTTGTTTTCCTTCCACATTCATGACAGTGTTAAAAACATTATCAAAGAAATTCTTCTCAATGTGCATTACATCTAAATTATGTCGAATTAATAATATTTTCCAATAAGGCAAATCCCAAAATATGCTTCGTTTCTTCCAACCACACCTGCAGTTCCTGACTATGCGAGCATTATTATGATCAGCATCAAGATCTGTAACCTTTTTCAATCCATATCCTTCAATCTGCTCTAATATCTCAAAACCTGACTTCACAGGTTGTGCCACTTTATGTACTATATGCCCCTTCATGAACCACCTCTTGTTTCTTCGAAATGGATGCTCTGACGGTAAGAACTTGCGATGGTTGTCAAAATGAAGTCTTTCCACCTCTTGTCAAAGTAAATGCGTCTGAATCATCCATGCAATAGGGACAAGCTAACTTACCTGCAGTACTCCACCCTGACAACATAGAATATGCAGGAAAATCACTGATAGTCCACAACAGAGAAGCTCGCATCTGAAAATTATGTTTACTGTATACATCATATGGCTCTACCCCCACCTCCCACAATTCTTTCAACTCAGCAATCAAAGGTTGCAAGAACACATCCAACTTCTCTTTAGGGTTTCTCGGCCCAGACACTATTACAGACAGAAACATGTATTCATCCTTCATGCATAGCCATGATGGCAAATTATATGGAGTCACTATCACTGGCCATGAAGAGTACTGTTGCCATGTTTGTCCAAATGGTTGAAATCCATCAGTGCAAAGACCCAATCTAACATTTCGAGTTTCAGCTGCAAAAGATGGATACATCTGATTAAAATGCTTCCAGGCTGGGGAGTCTGAGCAATGCCTCATGACACCACCTTCTTCAGTATCATGCTCGGCGTGCCACCTCATGTTCTTAGCAGTGGCATTAGATGCATACAATCTCTGCAAACGGGGTGTTAGTGGAAAATAATACATTTTCTTATAAGGAACTTTAATTTTCTGCTTTGTTGATCCTCGTCTCTGCTTCTTATACCGAGGGTGGTTACAGAACTTGCAACTTGTTAAGTCAATATCATCACTCCAATATATCATGCAGCCATTATGACAACAATGAATTTTTTCTACTGGTAGACCCAAGCCTTCAATTAACTTCTTCGTGCTATAAATGTTGTTAGTCATTACATTATCCTCTGGAATCATTTCATGTATAAATTGACAAATATCATCGTAACATCTTTCCGAAAAATGGTGTTCCGCCTTCAAATTCAAGAGTCTAGCCACCGCCGATAATTGTGAATGCCCGTAAGGGTTTCCATGCCAAATCCCTTGCTCTGATGCTCTAAGCATATCATAAAGTTTTTGTGTCGCGGTATTTGGAGTCTCTTCACAATCATTTTGATTGAAAGTAGGTCCTGCAACATCCAATACCATTTCTTGAATTGCGTTGTTCACTTGGGTATACTCGACTTCTGGACTTTGACTATTATCTAGTTCCGAGATATCTCGTTGTTCAATCTCCCCATGTTTATACCATATATAATAGTTTGGTACAAATCCATATATTTGCAAGATGAAGTCTCACAATATCAGGGTCAAAAAAACTTCGATTTTGACACCTACGTTGGTTACATGGACATTTAATTTTTATTCCATCCATAAATGTAGGATGACTTTCTGCTATCTGCATAAACTCCTCAATACCCGCAATAAACTCATTCGTCAGATAGCCATCTTTTAACCTAGTATTGATCCATTGTCGATCTGATCTCATCATTTTTGCTGATAACTGATGAAAATATAAATTGTGACTTTATTGGGAAAAATTATGACATGGTTCATTAAACTCAACTCTTGGCATACAATAGAATAAACGTAATGAAAGACAGGATTCACAACTAACTTGCAATTACTTCCGAGTTCTATTCTACTACTTATTCAACATAAATGGGAAAATATATTATTCTACTGCCTTCACCAATAACCATACAACCAATATATTGATTATAAACCTTAATTTTCAGCTTAATTTTAGATCCTATGAAGCAAGTTGTACCTTGAGGTTTGAACTAATCACTGAAAATATTTATTACCTTATATGAAAATTAAATTCACTTTTCACACATCTAAGTAAATTGCCAAGTCCTTATTGGATTGTTATAATTAAAACAACCAAAATAGAACAAAATAGCAAAAAAATAACAAATACCTGATGCTTGATGAGGTGACTACGGATAGTGATTGGGCTAGCGAGCTGCGAGATGCGACCTATGAGAAAGTGAGAGACCGAGCTACAGCTGATTTAGCAAATATTTTCTGAAACATGATTTTGCAATAATTAAATATATGTATAACATTATTTCAACCTTAATGTTATATTTGAAAGAACAAGCCAGTACCAAGCTCTTCTAATTGAGAAGTACGAACAAGTAGCCTTTGTAATTGTTCCAAAGAAACGCTTTTGTTAACCTTCAACACTTTCAATGCAACTTGCAAGACAAGCTTGAGTATTGTATGACTGTAATTCTATACTCCCTTGTTTTCAGCAAATGGTTCCTACGTTAGATATGATAAACTTAAAGTTGTTGATAAGTAATAAAAACAATATAAAAAACATGGACTGAAGGAGATGCAAATGTGATGCAACCAAAATCCATCAATGAATCCCAGATGCAGAAAGTCAACTGGACTTCAAGAAGAGAACTAGGGCTGTCACTTTTACTTCTTAAAGATGATATCGGGAATCTAAAATATTTTTTAACATTTATGGTTAATATCTGTTAGGATCATTTTACAAGAATAACAAAAACTTTACAATAATCAGTAGCGGTAACCTGAAGATCTAGTTGCTTAGCAGGGGCACAGATCGGCTCAAAACTTCCTCTTGTATTCGGGGATCAGTATCACCATACGCTCGAACAAGCATGTGGCAGAACATGTGATATTAAATGTTCATGACTAGTCTACAAAAACCATAAAAAAAGATTATATCAGGTCATTTGTGGCCAGCGAAAGAAAGCTGCTTAAAACCCATTCAGCAGGCCCTTGGGGGCAAACTATTTGAGGATTAATAAATATTAACGAATAGAGAGAAACTGAATATGAGACTTATGAATTCAGCAACATTGCCATTTATTTCCTTTTTCTTTTAAGTATTGGAAACAAAGAAAATTGTATCAAGTATATCCAAAACTTCCATCAACCAATACAAAATAATCTGAAAACCACTTCCCCCATTTAAATGAACAAGGAAAAAATGATGAATCTTGAAAATCCTAGGGAACTGAAGACCCAAAAATAACAGTCGGTTACCTTGTTGGTAATAAGGTCTGCATGCTTCGCAATTAACAATAGTGTTTCCCCAGAAGCAGAACTAAAGACAGGGAAAAGAGCTGGCAGTGTTATCAGCTTGAAATCATTTTTATCCTACAATAAATTAGAGTAATCAGTTCTTCAATCAAAGTAAAGTCACCAACGCATGATATTGGCAATCACAAAATATAAACTATATCCATTACAACCCATCTACTTCATATCGATCATCTACAGTCAACCAAGACGGCCACCAAAAAATTTGCTAAAAAAGTTAAATAAAAAAAAATAAAAACTTACTGAAGTAATCTCTGTAAGTTTAGGGTTAGGGAATTCTTGTGTAAGTAATCTGTGAAGTTCCTAATAGGAGAACCAAAGTCGCCTCCTTAAGCTCAGATGGCAAAGAAATTTGAGTATTTAGGGATTTGGGGTGACTGCCAAAAGAAAAAGACGAGCTTGTTTATTTAAGCAGATTTGCGACGGAATTAATTTACGTAGCAGTTCTGTCACTATTTAGCGACGGAATTATAAATCCTTCGCTAAATTTAGAGACGGAATTATAATTCTGTCGCTAAATAGAGACGGAAAATTAATTCCGTCGCTAGATTTAGCGACGGAATAAAATATCTGTCTCTAATTAGAAACGGATTTTTATTCCGTCGCTAATTAGAGACGGATTTATAATTCTGTTGCTAATTAGAGACGAAAAATTAATTTCGTCGCTAAATTAGCGACGGATTTTATTCCGTCGATAATTAACGACGGATTTATAATTCTGTCTCTAATTAGAGACGGATATTTTATTCCGTCGCTAAATTTAGCGACAGAATTAATTTTCCGTCGCTTTTTTTCATTCCCGCCATTTTTAGCTACGAAATTTTCTCCCATCGTAAAATTATGAAGCTAATATTGTAATCCATTTCAATTCCGTCGCTATTCCGTTTCAAAATATAGAAATGGAATTTTCCGTCGCTAATTCCGGATTTTCTTGTAGTGAGAGGATGTGAAAAAGAGAGTTAGAGAGAGCATTTTGTAAATTCCTTTTGTAAAACAAGCTCGGTTCTCACGCTGACCGACCACAAAATAGGTCGGCCGAGCGTATTTCAGTAATAAAACACTCATCCGTTTTGTGCCCGTAGACGTAGGTTGGATCCGATCCGCCGAACCACATTAACTCTTTGTGTCAATCTGCGTGCTCTTCTCTTTCTATCGAAGTTTGTTTTTGGTTCCCCATAACTAAACAAATTCACTGCTGAAGGAAGGTTAATCTCGGGAAAAATATTTCGTTATTGTCCCTGAGACGAAAACCAGCCGTCAACACAGTTATTCAAAAGGGGCAGTAACAAACACCAAATTGAAAGGTGTACTGGAGAGTAAATTGTTTATATAACAACGGGCACAACATGTCAATGTCTCTAATGCTCTTAATATGTAATTTTTTTTTTAAATGTTGGAAATTCCGTTGTTAAATTATCTGATTCGAACTTAAGCGTAGCAAGTAAAATCCTCTGATTGCTTCATGCTCTTATAAAAATAACACCTCATACATTCGAATTCAAAATCTGATAATCAAATCCCAAATTATTTGCTATCAAACCACGCCCCTTACGACTTTAATATGTAAACACACAAATTTTAAATCTCTCACTTTCTCAACGCACTTGGGTATAAAGTTTTTTCTTAATACAGCCAGCACGCTAAAGTCCAAATTGACTGAGTGGAATAAAATATCAAGACAACACACTATGTGCAATCTCTTTCATATATATCTCAATAGGGAAATCCTAATTAAAAAAAAAAAACTGTAAATTCTTTATTAATTTTTTTATTATTTGTCCCAACCCTTTTAACATAGTATTATAAGGAAGAATTAAGACGACCAAAACTAAAAATGAAATCGAAATCCCGACATAAAATCTTATTCTTAATTAAAAAAAATAAAATTGCATTAAAGTAAGATAAATGAAATTGAGGCCCCAAAGGTGCAGGGACAGTCTTTGACCGTCAATCGTTGCGACCGTCTCACCGCAAAATTTAAGGCTTTATTTGATATCAAGGATATATAAAATAAATTGACGAATCGAATTACAAATAAATTGAATCAAAATGTAAACTTTAAGGTTTTATTTGATATACCTTTTTCTAGTAGAATTAAATTCTTTAAATACAATTTCTACTAATAGAATTTTTATAAGTAGAGTTTTTGATCCAAAAAAATAAAAAAATTAATGATAACTTTTACTAAAAATTATAAAAGTATTTAAATGAACAAAATTTTTAAAGTTATAATACGAAATGAGTTAAATAATGGTATAAAACAAAATAAGTGTATTCTATACAATTTATTTCTTTTAAAAAAAAAAAATCAATCTTTAATTTCAATTAAAATCTAGATTTCGAGTTTTGTTAATAGAGGTAAAATAATTTTTCAATTCTAAAAAACTCTAATCACTAAATACAATCAAACACTATTGAAAATTTTAAAAAGAGTTTTTAGAATTGAAAATGTTTGTTTTCCTCAAACTATTAAAAATCATACCACACAGACACTAAGTTACGACCCATAATCTTCAGCACTAAGATGTGGGCTACGAGTTTGAAAATTCTTAACCCTTTTAGGTCATTCTCTTGAACTTCTACTTCTCTATATGCTCCGAAAACTCGTCAGCTATGCAATCCACCTAAGTAAAGTCACAATGTCATGGACATTGTTGACGGATGTCCATGACAAACTCAGATGCCCATTAAAAATCATACCACACAAATACTAAGTTACGATCCATAATCTTCTACACTAAGATGTGGGCTACGTGTTCGAAAAATCTTAACCCTTTTAGGCCCTTCTCTTGAACTTAACTTCTCTATATGCTCCGAAAACTCGTTAGCTATGCAATCCACCTAAGTAAAGTCACAATGTCATGGACATTGTTTGACGGATGTCCATGACAAACTCATATGCCCATTAAAAATCATACCACACAAATACTAAGTTACGACCCATAATTTTCTGCATTAAGATGTGGGCTACGCGTTTGAAAAATCTCAGCTCTTTTAGGCCCTTCTCTTGAACTTCTACTTCTATATATGCTCCATAAATTCGTCAGTTATGCAATCCACCTAAGTTGTGGGACGCGATATTTGCTAACAAAACCCGACCAACCAACCAACTCTTGAATCTGAGACTTCCACTCATTTATATAGGCTTCCAAATCAACTATTTCACTGCCCATGATGTCAGCTCATGTCACTCTATAATCATTACCCCGTGATTCTTTTCACCAACCACTCATCAAACAGTCGTACTACACCTGACTCAACCACCCCCTATCAGAAGATACCTATCACTTCAATTTTTTGCCACTGCTACACACTTTGTTGGTGTGACAGCCTACGGTTCGATTACCCCGTCTGTCAATGTCTCTTCCAATGAGAGTCGTTGACCAATTTCTGTCACATCAGCCTTCTAAAGCCCCAAACTTTCAAGTAGGACATACGCCATACTGCTTCAATATTGGTCGGTTTGTAATCCCATCTTCGTTCCTATCGGGTCTGCACACCAAGGCAGATGATACTTGATCAAACCTCCTGACTTCTTTAACCAGGTCGGGTCGGTAAGCATGGACCCCCTTCGGTTGGCTTCTACAAATACTGACAAAACTAACATTTTTTCTCTAGGTTGGGTCGGTATCTCATTTTTGTCACCAACAGGTTCTGCCATCGGGAGGACTCTTCTGTATAATGGGGTCAGATCCTCTATCTGACTTCAGCCTCCCTGAACTTTTGGCCATTTATCATCATTTATTGGCCAAATACAAACCTCATTCTGTCCCTCATCAATATTCAATCTACCTCTGGATGGAAAATCACCATCAACAGATATAAATCTATATACCTCCCAGAAATTTTCCAGGGCTGAAATCTTAACTATTTTTTTTATGTCTTTAATTTCTATAAGAAGATGTTGCACGTAATGAACATCTTTAGCAGTACAGCCATTGTAATAAAATCCAAATCATGGCACACCCAGTTTTAGTTCTTGGCTCTATTACATACATCTGATGATTTTACATAAACCAATCTCTAACTCAGAAACAATTTTCATTTTGCAGTCTCTATATTCATATGCACGGTGAATGTTTATGTAGCAAAAAAATTCAAACGTGTTATAAAAACCCATCCTTGCATTAATTACCAATTACATCGAGAACAACAAAGTGAACAAACAAGATAACCAAATTGCAATAACAAATCCCCCTCTCTTCTATGGAACTGGAATCATTAATGTTGAGTCGAGTTTGTATTGATCACCAAATTAATTAAGGTTTTACGTGGATGTTACTTATCTGTTCAACACAAACTCATGTCAACATTGAATCCTAATTACTCTCTTATACCATCTGTACCCCCACCCCTTTACCTAAACCCAAAAAAAGAAAGAGAAAAAAGTAATCTTAGTTTCTCATATGACCCTCCAACATATACTCAAAGTAAATCTCCAATCCCAAGGAAACGACATGTCATACGTATATACATACAAAGTAAATAATCAAAGACCAACTTACTGAATTCAAAATTGAACTAGCAAGAAAGTTGCACCAAAAAGAGTCAAGCTAGCTAGCTTTTGATCTTCAGCGTCGTAGCCGATGATTGATGTTGATACCTTGTGTTGTGGAGATGAGATGAGATGAAGAGGGATCCGAGGTTCCTCTCAGCGCAAATAGTGATTCTCAACCTTGATATATAATTAAAGCTAATTGGCTGAATAAAATTCTGGATTTGCTGCTGACATGATCGCTCCGATCCGATAACTCCTCCCATCTTCACTTACAACACCATTTTTTTTTTCTGAATCCAGTGACCAACAGAACCTAATTAAGTTGCTAAAAAAAAAAATACCAAGATGACTAATTAAAGAGGGAGACAAATGGAAAGGAAATGGGGATGATGTGTTTGATATTTAGATCAGAGAAGTGACAGAAGACCCAATATTTGATGGATCATGCCAAGCACCGACAGAACCTGTGTTCCAATATAGAGTAGTTGGATCAAGATCAACTAACCCTATTTGCTCCATCTGATTCCAATCCATTCTGTTTTGACCACCGTCTTCAGCTTTCACCCCTATCCTTGCAGCTTCACCATTAGCTGTCATTTGCAGCTCTTCAAAAGATGCTAAGTTGTTGAAATGGTTAGGAGCTTGAGTGCTTTTATTAATACCCCCATTGATGAACTTTTGCTGGTGAAGACTAGAAGCAAGAAAAGAAGCCATAGTTGGAGAAGATGAGGAACCAAAGCTAGGGTTATAACTTGAAAGAATAGAATTTGATGTGATTTGGTTAAAACTATTTCGGTAGTAGTTATCATCACCGACATCATTACACATGGTTAAGCCTGAGGAAAACCCTAATCCAAGGGCATTATTAAACCTAGAAAATGGAAGATTCATATCAGATGGGTTTGTGGATAGACCATAAAAAAGAGGATTGATGTCAATCTGGGGTTGTGTATGAGAGTTAGGGTTTGAAGAAGTTCCATCAATGGAATTAGAGGCTGCAGGCCTCTTCACAGTACGCTTGTTTTTCCTGTAGCCACCACCTACAGGAACATTCCTCAGGGTACCACCTCTTGTCCAGTAACGCTTACAAGCCTTGCAAAAATGCCTAGGCTGAGAGAGGCTGTAGTTGTTGTAGTAACAGAATTTGGTGTTTGATGAATCACAGCGAGGGCACTTTAAAGGTTGTTGCTGCTGCTGTTGTTGTTGTGGTTCTTGGCCTGGTTTCTCCTGCATAAGCCTACTTGTTGAACCCATCAAGTTTTTCTCATCTATCTGATGATGATTCTGCAACATTGACAAAGAAAGAAATAAAGGTCAAGTTGGTGATTTTAGGGTAAAAATAACAACACAGAACAAGATATTCTCATCCAAAAGCTAAGAAACAAAAAATGGGGTCACTTAATTTTGTCTAATAATTGACACAAAGAAAGAGAGACAGAAGAAATAAAAGAACCTGCGGCCATTCGTTGGTAGTTGAAGAGATGACAACCATCTTCTCACAGTTGCTCAACATTTCTTCTCACAAAGGAATTTGGTGAGAGATTAGCATAACATGAAAATTAAATTATGGGATTGTTTATGTAATTTCACGTGGTGGGGTACGTACATGGTCTTGGTCTAAAATCGAATTTCAGTAGAGATAATTGTTTAAGGGAAATATGGAATATAAAAATGAAAAGAATATAAAGAATATATATTCAAAATCCAAGAAGAGGACAGAGAGGTAAAGCAGCATAACAGATGAATCTCGAGAGGTTCAAGAAAAGATAGAACATAAAATGAGATTACACACTCCGCAGTACTACGTAACATTCCTTTGTATTTGATAGAGGGAATCCCTAGAGCTCAATTCTCGATGCATCACCATCATCCCATTTCTCACTTTTATTTATTTATTTATTATTTTATTGATTATAAATTATGAAGATGCATATACATTACCCATCACATAAATGTTTTTGTATGATGCTCCACATCAAGAAGCTCGACAACAAAAAAAATCTAACTTAGATTTTTTTTTTAATAGGCTTAAATCTCAATCGCTTCTAAAAAGACTAGCTTATATTTGGTGTATCATCATTGACTAGAAACCAAATGAGATGAGAATAAATAGAACCTGAAGGCTATGATAACAATGTCTATATGCTAATAGAAACTAAGCCAAAGTTTAATAATTATATGAATTTTTTATTCACTCGTATCACCGTGAGAAATTAAACTTAAGACATATTATATGGAGTAAGTGTGTCTTGACTAAGTGAGCTAGCACTTATTAACAAATTATCTTATTAACAAAATAGATTTTTTATTAATTTATAAGACATATTTAATAAATTTTCAAATTGAATGGAGAATTTCCTCCATTCCGCTCGTCTGTTACACTAACCACATATATTCGATTAAGTAGTAAATATTAAGTTTTGAATTTTGATAAAGATGATTTTATCTTGTAACATACGGCTATATATGATTCATGAAGATTGAAGAGAGGTGGTGGTGGTTGTTGTGACTCGAGAGGAAGTGAAGGCTGAAGACAATTTTACTCTCAACTAATGAAGAATAACAGTTAAAAACAACAGAGAATTTTGAAAATTCCAAGAGAAAAAGGACAAGAGGGCTCCATGTGGAAGGTCTCGTTCACATCGATCTCACACAAAGACCACGCTTTAATTTATTCGCCATGAAACCATGAGGATCTGCTCCAGTCTCGCAGCTCACAGACCCATGTGGTGGGCATGCAGCTCAAGTGAAAAAAAGAAGCCTTAAAAAAAAAAAAAGCAAATTAAAGCACAAGTTGAGGAACAAACGGATTTTGTAGTCTTTCAAGGGATCTCCTCTCTTCTCCCCAACCTCCCATCATTATTCTTGCGCAGTCTCTCCTTTGTTAAAACTTTGATCTTTCATATCTTAAAATATAAATAATATGAATACGAGTGTAAAATATCTGGTTTGAACCTCAAGGGAATTGAGCTGTAATAATAAATGTCGATAAGTGTTAGTTCATTTGGTCAATACATTTCTATTTTATAAAGCATCTCATGAATTCGATTACTCGTGATGACGTGAGTAAATAAAAGAACTTATGTAATTATATTAGGTTATGGGTATTATTTTCACTATATTAGCTAGTTAATGGTGATCCGCCTAATAAAAATAAATTTCTATATAAGTCACAAAGACATTTAGATATATTTTTTTTATAATGAATATAATAAAATATTCTAAAGAAGAATTTAAATGTAATTATATGTTTTCTGTCACGTTACTATTCGGAAGGCCACATAAAGTGCTTGCTGTCTGTAATATGGGTTTGAATGCTAGCTAGTACATGAGCATGTTAGAGGCAGATAAATACTGGGATGTCAGTTCAATTTTTTTTTTTTAGATTTTTGTTCCAATAATTAATTAAATTATTCGTCACCCAGCAGCTAATTAAATTAGAGCAAATTTGCTTTTTTGCACGTTGAAAATAACAATCCAATTGAAAATATGTAATTGTTCAATTATATTATTAGGGTATAGCTTTTGACAAAGATGTGACATGTGTTGTGTTGGCATTGAGAAAGTGGGCAGTGGCTGTTAAATTTGGATGCTAAATAGAATTTAATATTGTAATTTTTATAAATTATGATTATTAATTATTAGATAAAAATTTATATTAAATTAAATATTAATCATTCATTATAATTAATATTCACATCGCGTAATATTATTAAAAAACATTAACACAATTCAATACTAGATCATCAGAGAGTCTCATCATGGGGACCAAAGCATCAAATTAAAGCCAACTGTGCCCACTAAGATTAAAGCCTCTTCTGATGATATATCACATATTGCACCATAAACTATGTACAGACAAAAAGATACCTCTCACAGTCACAGCTCTCTCCCAATTGGTTTTTGAAATCTATCTAGGGTTTCTTTTCTTTATTAAAACTTCCTCAGTCACTTATTTGAGCACCCCATTTGTTTATTTTATTGGGAAATGACATTTTACATAATGATATTATCCATTTGTGACCTTAAAATTAGGGCAAGTTAGACTTTGTGATCAAGAAAGTGTCTTGGTTAATCAAATTGGTAGGTGCTCGATCAATCTGGAGAACTCAAAAGAGAGATTGTGAATGGATGTCCACTAACTTGGAGATGTATCTTTCATATATATACTCTTCTGTATTCTTTTTTTTTTTTTTTTTTTTGGAACGATGGAAACCCCGCCACCAAACCACCCATTATGGGCCGCGGCACAAGTAAAACCACCGGCTATCACAGGCTCTTACAAGAAATGCACCCCTGGATTCGAACCCAGAACCTCAAGGTGAGATCCTGGACCCTACACCACCAAGCCACACTCACTCTCACTCTTCTGTACTTGTGCATGCATATAATGTAAAAGATACTTGTGACTATTTAAAAGCTCATTTATTAGGTCAAATTAATGGTTAAGTTTTGAAATTTTGAGTAAATTGAAGAATTAAAAGTAATGTAGTTTATAAAGAAGAAATTGTACAAGTCCACTAACAAAGACAATCATAACTAATAAGAGTAGGCCATGCAGAAAATTATTCATTTATATTAATTGCAATATGATGGGTTGTTGTTGAACAGTTGGCATCATCATCATCATCATCATCATATAAAAATGATAATTTAGTGTATTAATTCTTGGTTTATTATTCAAGTATCACCAGAGATGATGAGATTTTCTTTTTGTGTATATAATATAATACAGGCCACGTACATAATCAAATTAAGTGAGGATGAATGATCAGATGATTCACTGGAGATAATCAAACGTAAGTGGCAGGAACAAGCTTGGAAAATTCCAGTGAATCACATAATTTAATACGCTCACAAGCTTTATTCTTATGGAAGTTTCAAGTGCCGTCGGCACTGTGGAATTTAATACTATTCTTTATTCATTTATCTGAACAAACAAAGTATCATTTTCCAGGAAACAAATTTAAAAATAAAAAAATAAATAAAAAAATAAAAAAGAAAAAAAAGAGAGGCCAATCTTGGTAGATTTTTGAAGTTTATTGTGACCTATAATTAATTAGGATGTGATGTGGAGAGTCTCCCCCAATGTCAAAATTTTAATGCAATTTTATTTTTATTATTATTATTATTATTATTATTATAATAATAATAATATAATGCACTGACCAGTGATAGATATTAATTTATTTTGGCGAACAGATGGCAGTTTTGTGTTATTAGTTTAATACAAGCAGCACTTGTATTAAATTTCTAAAATGCCATATTCTTCATAATTATGTTAATCTTTGTATTGATATATTAACCTTGAAGCTTGGAATTTGATTAGTTATTGAGTTTATATATATATATATATATATATATATATATATATATATAATATATATATATATATTATGATTGGTAATTATTCGATGTATAATAATTTAAATATAATTATATTTTAATAAGATATTAAACACAACTCACGTCACCTCAATTTTTTTTTTTTTTTTTGGAAACGTTGGAAACCCCGCCACCAAACCACCCATTCTGGGCCGCGGCGCAGGTAAAACCACCGGTTGTCCCAGGCTCTTACAAGAAGTGCACCCATGGATTCGAACCCAGAACCTCAAGGTGAGATCCTGGACCCTACACCACCAAGCCACACCCCCTTGGGGACGTCACCTCAATTCTTAGTCTATGCAAAAATCTTACTATTTTAATATGAGAAGTGATACACTTACTTACATTTCTATCGAAAATAACTACATCACTCTCACTGTAACTACAATGATCGCTACAGTAATCAATAAGAGAGGTGTAATTATTTTACGTAAGTATATTTATCATTTTTGTTTTAATATAAGACTTGGATTATGAGCTTTGACTTTTTAGTTCTTACAAACTAGCACCGGCCCTTTTTGGATAATCGTTACCTCCACGGCTCCACCAATTAAGAAAAGAAAAACATAGTGGGTTCGAAGCTCTGTTTGGCCAATGTAAAAATTAGGCTTGAAGATTTTCCGGCCCATCTCTCACGCTTGGTATGTGTATGTACGATACAAAGAAATTGTTAGCCAACCTATTTTTTATTTGTGGTTCATATAATTAATTAAGTGTCATGTTATTAAGGATTCATTATAGAAAAATTTTCATATCATTTTTACGGTAAATATAAAAAATTGTCAAAATATTAATTATTTTTTACTTTTTTCTTATGAAAATTTTCTTAAAATTAATCCTTAATGAGTGTCATTAAGACACTAGTTAACATTTCTCATTAATTAATTAGGAAGAACCTAACAGCCCAAATCTAGGGATTAGGTGTAGAATTAGTGGCGTTAAGCAAATCACGTATATCCAAATTTGTTCATTAAACAAACCACGTTACTGCTTTTAATGAGGCTTCCTATATATAATAGCTGAACAAGAAGGTACAATCTTTTTTTTTTGGGGGGCTTGAATCAGACTCAAATGCCTGCGTTTACAGTTCATCTCATAATCACAAACAAGACATATATAACCTTAGCACTAAATTGTTTTGAAAAATTAAGAGCTTGGATTTTATATGCTCCGCTTAAATTTTAATCGGTTGATTTAACGATAAAATTTCCAATGTTTCAAAACAAAAAATGGATGTCGATTCTTGACACTTTGAGTTTTCTTATCAAAAAACCACCTATAGCGTGTTTTTCTAATAAATATGCCTAAACCAAAATAAACCAACAATAAAATCAATCTTTGCTGGGAATGATGCTTCAAAAGAGGAATCATACAACTCATCTTAAACGCATTTGGTCCTATGTACATGAACTGACATATGCATCTGGGCTTCTGCTTGCTGCTTGCTGCATCACCTTGGTTATTGAACTGACTCGTACGTACATTTGGGGACCAACAAATCTATGGTAGTAAATTCTCTAAATATGTTTATATAGTATGGGTGTAAGGAGGGTCATGTTCCTTTATTAGTAGTGGCCTTTGGGAAGCCACTAACATGTAGGGACATGTCCTTTATAATTGAAATAACATGTCTTTAGGCTCCAAATGATTTAAGGAAGAGGTATAACCCTTAGGAGGATTACACCCCAAACCAAATGGTACTCTTAAAGGTATTCTCTCACGTCTTTATAAATGAGCATTCTTGTTCATTCAAATGATTCAGAAATTCACAAGTATTGATCAGTCACATAATTGTTGTTTTTGGAGTCAAGAGAGAGATTATCATTGTCCTAATTCAAGATCTTGTTAAGGTGTGCCCCTTCAACAAGAATAATCCAAGTTATCATGGGATGACGTTAGCCACAAAATCCGTAGAGCACCGAGACGGGGATAATAAGTTCCTAAGGACATAGGCAACTCAACTTGGACTTAAAGTTTTCAGTGTCTTTTTCGTTTTCTAGGTTTTGATTTATTTGATGCATGTTGATTTCGTTTAATGATACATTTATCACCACATCTATATATACACTAATTAAGTAATTATTATATATGCTTCAAATATTGCATTGTGGTCCTCTTTGATGATGGAACCAGTTCTATTTAATGCACTTGCTCAAGGCATATATAAGTTCTCCACTTAGCTTCAAAACTGCTGGCTGCACCAAAATGAGTTGTAAAAAACACACAGTGAATTGAAAACGAAAACGAAAACAAAAGAATAAGATGCAAAGAAGATCATCAAATTCTATTAACTACACACGTGTTAAAAAGTGATTGGTGGATTTTGCTTAGATGTAGAAGATGGAACAATAGAAGTTTTCACCTTTCAGCTTCCGATAATACCCACCAAATATCACAGGAATTTGGCCCTCCTTTTTAACGAAAACGATTGTCATAAATTATAAAGAGAGGTTCCCACGTGCATGCGAAACCAAATCAAACAAAAGAGATGTTCATTGTCTCATTAAGTTGACTAACTTATATTTCTCTATTTATGATTTTTGTTCATGTTCCGTTAAGTCTTTTATGATCTCATTTGAACGTATGATAATATTATTTTTTTCTCCTTTTTTTTTCTCCATCACTTTCTTTTCTTATGAATTCCTTTGCTCACCGACATGCATGCATCTTTGGAAAAATAATTTTGTTAAAAAATATCTTATAATATTTAAAAAGAACGATCATATAGATTGAAGTGAAACTTATTAATGTACATTGTGGTCCTCAAAAAGCTAAGAAGTTAATATTTGTTGCTTGGATTGCCTTGGATAGAAGTAGCCTGAAAATTTGATGCTGTAATAGTCAATTATATTACTTCAAAAAAGAATTTTTCCTTTATTAATTATCTTGGTATAATTAAGATCCCAAGTTATGATTATAGATTCAGTGTTAAATGAATATAGATTCGGTGCTTAATTAAGATGTGTTAATTTTTTTTATAATATATTAACACATGTGTATTTATAATAATGGATAATTAAAATTGAAGTAACATATAAATTCTTATTTAAAAAACTTAAGGCAAAACTCAGGATCGAATCTAAATCTCTAGCTATACCCTTTTACTGTTAAGGAAATATAATTGTCAATTGGGAAGAAATTCATGAAGAAATAAAATGGAACGTGGTCCTTGACATATATTCTTCATCACCTTTTCAAGGGTTTTTAATTCTTCATCTCTTCAATTCTTGTAAGCTCCATCTCTCTCTCTCTCTCTGCATTCTCTTTCTTGAGAAAATGGAATCAAGCGCCGGCGACGGGAGGGCAACGTTGGCAATTTCTTGTCAGGTGGAGAATTGTAGTACTGATATGACCGACGCCAAGAAATACCATAGGCGCCATAAGGTATGTGACTTCCATGCTAAGGCTACCGTCGTTCATATTGCCGGTCTCCCACAACGCTTCTGCCAGCAATGTAGCAGGTCAGCCTCTGCAAAACCCTAGTTAATTCCATGTTCATGCATGTTTTATATTTAAATATTTTTTTAATTATATTTTCATATTATGATTTTTTTTCCATTATATATATATATCAGACTCAATTAGGATTTTGTATAATTTTTTATTACCTCCATTCTTGAACTAGGAACAATATGAAAAATGATATTTGTATAAAAATGATGAAAAAATAGTAATAAAAATACATAGTTTTGTTTATTAAAAAAAGTTTACAAAAAATAAAAAATAAAGTTGGGTAGTTTTGTAAGATATTTTCTTATTGTTACGTCAATATTTCGTATAATATTATTTAAAATATTTGAGGATGAATTTTGGTGTAATTATAAGATTACTTCATATGTTCTAATCATGAAAATAGTTTTTTTTATTAAAAAAACAAAATGAAATTAAGACCGCGTACACTAAATTTTTTACAGAATTGACAATATGAGAAATCTCGTGGGCTATTATCTTATTAGTTGTTATATGAATGAAAAAATTATAAGAATTATTTGAGAAATCTCCATGTTACTCAAATTGAGGAAATCCATATCAGGCAATGGCTCCTTGACACATGGTGAGATCTTTTGTAATTTACTTTTACTCTGCATGCATCTTCAGTGACCATACGCATATTTATTACAGGTTCCATGAACTGTCAGAGTTTGATGAGACCAAAAGGAGTTGCCGTCGGCGTCTGGCCGGCCACAACGAGCGGCGCCGGAAAAGCTCAGCTGACAATCATGGAGAAGCCTCGAACTGAAAGTACGTAATTGAAGGCAAATGAAGAATAATCAATTTATTTAATTATTAATAACTTTGCCTATGTGATCGTCTCTAGCTTGCCCTCTCTCTTCTGTCAATGCTAAACTAGGGAGATCAACCTCCATTATTATAGTTTCTAAATGCTCATCAAAATGATTAATAGAGAAATATCACTTAATAAAATTCACTGCTAGCTCTTCAATAGCATATCAAATAAAACCTTGGTTTGGTTGGTTCACGCAATCTTCTACGCATGTGCATCTTAACGTTATGTTATATAATTGACACATGCAAGGGTGAGAAATAGAATTAATTTGTTTAAATATGATACTATAAGAATACGGGTAAGCCGTCAAGATTTGACGTTAAAAGATGACAAAATCGACGCCAAAAGTTTTGGCGTCGAAATATGATGACGTAAAAAATCGACGCTAAATGATTGTCGCGGAAAGTTTTAGTGTCGCTGTAAGTTTTATCGACACTAAATACTAAACTTCTGCGTTGTCGGATATTGTCGCCGAAACCAATATCTAACGACGCATAAAGTACTTTTGTCATATCATATTAGTGTCTATAAAGATCATGGACATTTAGCGTCGCTAAAGATAATAACTATTGGAATTAATTACAAACGTTACTGAAAATATTTTGACTGTTAAAATTTTCTAAAGTCGATCATAGAAAGTTCAAACAACATTTATTAGTATCTCTTTAAAGTTCTAATGGACATATATAATCTAATGGCGATTTGAGTTAATTTTGGATTTGAATTATTTTTAAATAGTGCCACTTAACTGCGTCGGCCATTGTTGGGTGTGGCTCTAAAGTGAGAACTATATACTGTAAAATCATCCGTAACATAAAGACATGCTACTAATAAAACATTTTAAGTACTTCAATTGAATAAAGTTGCCCGTTTATGTTCAAAAAATCCCAATCAGTTTCAATCATAACATTGATTCTTTGATGAAGTACAAATATGGTCCTAAGAACAGTTGACATATGTAATTAACTGACCCATGTAATTAAAGGCAACCCTTCCTACAGTAGGTACACTATTATAAGCTCAAGACATATCACTGTTTGTCCAGCTGCAACAGAATAAAATTCCTACAAAGATGCTCTATCTTTTACAAAAAAAATCAGGTTAACATCATGATGAGTGTCAGTCCGCATCAAGATTTCCGGAATCATATCTTATTGAACAGCCACAAATACCCAGTAATATTTTCCAGCTAGTTCCCATGTAAAAATTGCAGTGGCATTAGCATGAAGGAAATGCCCTCATTATTGTAGGACCAAAACCTGCATAGCATTAGGAATAGCATCCCTTCAGACGAGGCCATGCCAGCTCTCCCTGTAAATCTATAAAAGTGACTGTACGTATATATGATGAGGCTCTACTGACTTTGGGACCAAAGAGTCAGTGCCTACTTGAACTTGCATCCTACCCTTTGAAGCTCAGTGTCACAAGCATGTTATGGGTGACAACAGTGAAATACTGGGGAAATATACAGTTTCATATGCAACTTTCCCAGTTGGTGGGCAAGCAAACAATGGATAAGGATTCTGAGCTGATTTTATAGTGAGCAATTAATCGGCCATCATTTCTTTTTCATTTTTTTAACTCTCTTATTGGCTGGACTATGCCGTTATAAATGATATGAGAGTCAGCTCTCCAACCGATGTGCTAATGAAGATGTTAGATCCAAAGAGAGTGGATTGTAATATCCTACTTTATTTGAGAGAAAGCGGGTTGAGCTTAAATTCATGTTAAGAATAAAACCGTGAGAGTAGTTGGTTATTTGTTTAACACAAAATCAGCTCAGGATTGAATTATAATTGAGAAGCCAGAAACACAAAATTTCATCACATAAAGGGTTTGCCATTAAAAGGGCTTTACTAATCCCCACAAAATTTCATCACATAAAGGGTTTGCCATTAAAAGGGCTTTACTAATCCCCAACAGCTTCAGTTCTTAGTATCAAACATAGAAAAAAAATGAATTAAGATTATATTTTGTTTGATAACTATATTTGTCAAACGTGTTACTAAAGTTCAATAATAAGAAATTTGGATACAAGTAAATTAAATATAATAATATGAGATGAAAAAATAGGAATTATATTTGCTTTTCAGACGATTAATTAATTTTACCAAATATTATTTAGATACAACCGTAGTAATAATTGATATATATATTAGTAATGAAGGGTTTCGAGTTTCGACCAAAGACAGCGGAATGAGATGCTAGCAAATGTCATTACAAGCATAAAGCATTACAGAACCAAAAAGAGAAGAAAATTTAATGATATGAAACATTTATGGTTGTATTATTACAGGAATACTGAACAAATCAGTAATGTTTAGTATACAAAGAAGCTGCCAATTAACTTTAAACAGTATAAGAGCTGCAAATTTTCAGTACAGGGAAAGCACTCCTCTTCGAACTATTTCGATTATTCCGGCAATCTGTGAAATGGGAGGTATCAGGCAGGTGAAGCTCATGGTTACCTCGAGTTATGATACAAGATTTCCATGATACAACTTATTTGGTACAATAGTGATGCCTGACCTGGTGGTCATAACTTGCTACGAAAAATTTCTCCAGAAATCCTTTCTGCGCTGCCAACTTGTCTCGAATGTTTTAGAACCTCTCGACTTTCAGCTATAAATTTAGCAAACTGGGAACCTTTCCCTTCTCTGTTGTCTTCTAGTAGAGCCTGTGGCATATCAGGTAAAGTAGGAGGACTTGGCTTCGGAGATAGCGGTGGCATCAAAGCCCATACTGACGCAAGGTGTTTGTTTGGTTGGTCAAGTTCATGCAGAAGAGAAACATCCTGCATATCTGTTCAAGGAAAAAAAATACTTCAGATTTCACAAGAATCTCTCTCCGACTCTCCCTTCAGCAAAAGTACCATAAACCTGAAGATGGAATCATGAGCAATTCTTCTTCGTGATGCTGATGACTATATTATGGGATGCCATCTAGAACATTTCATCTTGAATCAATTATCAAAGGAAACTTAGATTCCTAACCTCTTGCAAACTCAAAGATGGGTGTCAAAACAGCACATGGAATGCTGAAGTTCAGATGTGGAATAACTGTCCCACCACCATGCCTTGCATTACTGGATCAAGAATATATATATCATTAAATGCAATTCAATCTGTAAAACTTTAGTTAACCAACAAGACTAGGATTTTCAAAATTTCTTCCTCAACATTCAACATGTAATGTAAGAAAGAACTTCACAGCCACAAACATAGTATATGAAATTATGATAGCTATCACAGTTTTTATGTAACGTAAAAAGTGTCATGCCAAATCTGTAACCAAGTAATCACAGATTTCGGATTTCAGATATGTGAGATTATAGGAATTAGTTTTCCGTCTCTCAACTAAAACTTTACGTCCACTGAATGACCAGGAATTAAGTTTCCCCAGATCACAATATAGAAGGGCATCCAACATTTCAATTCATGAGAAAAGTAAAGTGATAGCCTAACAAAAAGCCAAACCCGATGATAAGTTGGAAGGAGAAAGGAAGAAAGGAAAGGAAAATGATTCTTTTCCAAAACGTTAACAAGTCTGGGGAAGGGCAATCAAAGAGAGAATTGAGTCAATGACTAAGCAACCAACATGAACTAACTCTTTTGGACAAGTTAATTTGGAGTACCTAGTAACAAGTCCAATCATATGACCATCCAGATTGACAACAGCACCACCACTACCACCAGGATGGACAGCAGCTGTTGTCTCGAGCATAACTGGCAATGCTGAATCCCTTTGAAGAGTGGACTGACTATAAGAGGGCAAGATTGCTTTTACTACTTTTGCTACCACCCCGGAGCTAACAGAGGGAGAAAGGCCTGCAAAATAGAAAGAACAAGAAGCTTAATTATAGTAAATATTCAGAATCGACTGAATTTTGATAGTAGTT
Organism: Zanthoxylum bungeanum; assembly: GCA_019454045.1. Classification (NCBI taxonomy): domain Eukaryota; kingdom Viridiplantae; phylum Streptophyta; class Magnoliopsida; order Sapindales; family Rutaceae; genus Zanthoxylum; species Zanthoxylum bungeanum. The sequence goes on along the minus strand of SKCR01025821.1, from coordinate 632,800 downwards.
TATTCTGAAGAAAATATAAACAAAATGCAACAAGGCCACTTAAGAAAATCCCAGAGGTATGAGATCAGTACTTCATGAGAAGACTGATTCAGCAAATTTCTATAACTGCATAAGCACTAAGCAGTGTATCTTAACCTTGGATGAAAGATTATTTGAAGTTTAGTCCTAAGATCAAACAAGATAAAAATATCATTAACACATAATGCTTTTATTAATCATGTGCGAAAGAAACAGACATGGCTATCTCCATATCACAGATACAGATAGCCCATTTGAAATTCTCTAATCAACAGCGGACTTGAATGGAATAAAAAAGTGTCAGAGAATTCTTATTTGGGGGATGAAAATTTCAATGGATATATCATTTCCTAACACATCCAAACAACCAAAACAGATGTATTATAAAGTTAAGCCTTTACCACTTCTTGGACCAAATAGTCCATGTCCAATTACAAAAGCAGTTGAACCTAAAGATGGCTGCGCAAAATCTGCAACAATATTGCAAAGCTGATCTGGAACATACTCGAGCTGCAGAAGGGCGACATCCAAAGGTCCCTTACAAACATACACTACTTTAGCATCACACCAAATTCCACAATCCAAGTGGTCTAGACGGACACGTATTTTTCTGTGGCCTCTGTAAAATGAACTCAACTTATAGGCCGTATGTTCATCATCAGAAGAATCCACAATCTTTGGTGTCTTTAGCGGCAAAGTCTGTCTCTTCTGGTACCGATCAACTCCAGTATGCCCAGAAGCTACAGAATCTTCAGGTGGAAATGGAATTCCATTTCTCCAACCACTTACAGTTGTTTTTCCAAATCTCCAAGGTTCTAACAGGTGAGCATTTGTGAGTATCAGGCCTTGATCATTGAGCAGAACACCAGATGCCCATACACCATCATCAATTGTAATAAGACAAACAGAAGCAACTGCCTTCTGAACTTGTAGTGGAGACGGGCAACGGGAATCAACATGCCCATACTTGAAACAGCAGGCCCCATTTGAGTTATGGCTGTTAAGTAATAATGAGTTCCCTACAGCATTTAAGTTTCCCTTGTTAATATGGCTCTCTTTTTCTGCATTTTGGGGCTCCTTCAGCAGTAAGTCACTGCAAGCAGTTGCAATGGCTTCCCACGGAATCACCAGCTGTTACCCAAAGCTACAGTGTGTATAATGCAATAACTATGAGATAGTTACACAATAAATGAGAGCTGGATCTTTGCAAATTACCTGAATTTCAGCACCACTCTTTTGCCTCAATGGTCTGATCAAGATACCAACAAAATGTGCGTGTTCACCAAAAATTGGACCACCTTCCATCCCTTAAAAAATTAGCAAAACATAGAATCAAAATTTATAAACATCAAACGAACCAAAGAAAACATAATAGAGAAATGTCTCACCAGGAAGACACCGAATGTCAGCCATCAGCAATGATCTGGTAGATGATCTAGGAGGATAGCAGTTGGCAATAGAGCCCATAGAGATACTGGTTCAAGCCATCACGTCATTTTAATTATGCTAATTGTGAGAATTTGTGAAGAAAATGTCTATAAACATTTGCTTAATTTAGAACTTACAATGAGAGGCCTTTATATAGGCATTATACAACTACCATATTAAATACACAACTACCATATTAACTACCATATTAACTACAAAACACCACAACTACCAACTACACACTACATAACTAATTCCAACACCTAACTAATTCCAACACTCCCCCTCAAGCTGGAGCATACATGTTATATGCACCAAGCTTGTTACAGATGAAATCAATACGAGGACCGCGGAGAGACTTAGTAAGGACATCTGCTAATTGACCGTCTGAGTTGACAAAGCTAGTAGCAATATATCCTGACAAAATTTTCTCTCTGATAAAGTGACAATCCACTTCTATATGTTTGGTCCTCTCGTGAAACACAGGATTGGAGGCGATATGTAATGCTGCCTGGTTGTCACAGATTAGTTTCATTTGTGCTCCTCCTCCAAACTTTAATTCTTGCAGTAACTGTTTCAACCATATCAGCTCACATGTTGCTAAGGCCATAGCTCTATATTCTGCCTCTGCACTAGACCTGGCAACAACAACTTGCTTCTTACTCTTCCAGGATATGAGATTACCTCCAATCAAAACACAATAACCTGTAGTAGAGCGTCTATCGGACGGAGAACCCGCCCAATCTGCATCAGAATAACCAATAACCTGAGTATGTCCCTTGTCTTCATATAGTAGACCTTGGCCTGGTGCTCTTTTAACATATCTAAGAATGCGTATAACAGCATCCCAATGACTTTGGCAAGGGGTTTGTAGAAACTGACTAACCACACTTACAGCAAAAGAAATATCCGGTCGTGTGATGGTAAGGTAGTTTAGCTTCCCAACTAATCTCCTGTATTGTCCAGGATCATCCAGTGGTTCTCCGATTAGCTTCCTATACTCTTCGGGATTCTCCAACGGCTCCCCCTCTTTTGGTAGGAGTTTAATATTGGGATCCATAGGTGTGTCCACTGGTCTGCAATCTAACATACCAGTCTCCTGAAGAATATCCAATGCATACTTCCTCTGGGAAATAGCTACCCCAGAGTTAGATTGTGCCACCTCTATGCCAAGAAAGTACTTGAGTCGTCCCAAATCCTTAGTCTGAAAATGATTAAATAGGTGTGTTTTTAGCTCCCGAATACCCTCTTGATCACTTCCAGTGATGACGATATCATCCACATAAACTACTAAGTAGATACATTTGCCATTGGAATGGCGGTAGAAAACAGAGTGATCAGCTTCACTACGAGTCATACCAAAATCTGTAATTACAGCACTGAACCTCCCAAACCAAGCACGAGGAGACTGTTTTAAACCATAAAGAGAACGGCGAAGCCGACATACCAAACCATACTCCCCCTGAGCAACAAAACCAGGTGGTTGCTCCATATAGACTTCCTCCTGAAGATCACCATGGAGAAAGGCATTCTTGATGTCTAACTGATAAAGGGGCCAATGACGCATAGCCGCAATGGAGAGAAATAATCGGACAGAGGCAATTTTGGCCACAGGAGAAAAAGTGTCACCATAGTCCAGACCAAATATCTGTGTATAGCCCTTGGCAACCAGACGAGCCTTAAGACGATCAATGTTCCCATCAGGACCAACCTTCACTGTATAAACCCACCGACAGCCAACTACAGATTTGCCGGACGGTAATGGAACCAAATCCCATGTGCCACTAGAGTGTAGGGCGTCCATTTCATCAATCATTGCCTGCTTCCACCCGGGGTGGGATAATGCCTCACTGAGCTTTTTAGGAATAGAAACAGAAGACAAGGTGGAAACAAAAGCATAATATGGAGCAGATAAACGATGATAACTCATAAATGTGTATATAGGATGAGGATTGCGAGTGGAACGAATACCTTTGCTAGTGGCAATAGGACCATGTAGGGCAGGCAGATCCACAGTAGGGGTAGGAGCTGGAGCAGGGTGTGAGTCAGCCTGGAGAGGTGGGGGGCGAGGACGACGTTGGTAGACCTGAAGAGGACGAGGTAATGGGACAACCTCTGATGGAGGACTATAGAATGGAACGGGAAGAACCTCTGGATGGAGTGTAATGGGCGGTGTATCTGGAGAGAAAAATGAGGATGACTCAAAGAAGGTAACGTCAGCAGAAATGATGTAACGGTCAATAATGGGAGAATAACAACGATACCCTTTTTGAAGTCGAGAGTAACCCAAGAAGATACATTTGATGGACTTAGCACCCAATTTATCCCGGCCTGGTGTCAGGTTATGGACAAAGCAAACACAACCGAATATGCGAAGGGGTAAATGATGGAGAGGTTGAGTGGGAAATAGAATGGAGTGGGGAAGTTGATTTTGTAAAACAGAGGAAGGCATACGATTAATTAAATAGCAAGCTGTGAGAACAGCATCCCCCAGAAACGAAAGGGCAGATGATTGTGGAGTAGAAGGGTACGGGCCGTGTCAATGAGATGTCTGTTTTTACGTTCAGCGACACCATTTTGTTGGGGTGTGTGAGCACAAGAGGACTCATGAAGAATACCGAGGGAGGACATGAAGTTTTTGAACGGGGTAGAAAAATATTCACGAGCATTATCACTGCGTAATATGCGTATAGGAACACCGAATTGAGTTTGAATCTCAGCACAAAAGGCTTTAAAGGTCGAAAATAACTCAGAACGATCTTTAAGTAAGAAGAGCCAAGTGTTTCGAGAATGGTCATCAATAAATGTAACAAAATAGCGAAATCCCAAAACAGAGTTGACACGACAGGGACCCCAAACATCAGAATGAACTAAGTCAAATAGGGACGCAGCCCGATTATTGATACGCTTGGGAAACTTAGTACGAGTTTGTTTACCAAGTTGACACGACTCACAATTAAAGGAAGATAAAGCAGAAAGATGCGGAGCTAGCTTCTGGAGCTTGGACAGACTGGGGTGACCCAACCGACAATGAATGACTTGGGCAGAATCAGAAGAAGTGCAAGCAACGGAAGGTAGTGACTTTGAAAGGTGATAGAGGCCTTGTGACTCACGTCCTGTACCAATCATCCGTCCCGTACTCTGGTCCTGCACGACAACAGAATTATTAAGAAAAGTGACAGAGCAGTTAAGATCATGAGTAAGTTTACTAACGGAAATAAGATTAAAAGGACAACCAGGTACATAAAGAACAGAGGTCAATGGTAAGGAAGGAACAGGAGAAGCTCGCCCGATACCCTTAGCAACGGTTTTAGAGCCATTAGCAAGGGTAACCATAGGGAGAGAATCTGAACCGGTTAAAGATGAGAAAAAGTGTGGATTACCAGAAATATGATCGGAGGCTCCAGAATCAATAACCCAGGGGCCGAGAGGAGAGGACTGAGTGAGGAAGGCCACAGAATTACCAGTGTGGGCAACAGAAGCAGAGGATGGTTGCTGAGAGGCCTGATACTGAAGGAAAGCAGCATAATCCGGGCCAGATAAGGTAACCTGTTGAGATGGGTGCTCGGAAGAAATAGGAGAGGCAGTGCTGTCAACTTGAGCAACCTTGGCAGTAGAGGGACGAGGGGGTTTGCCATGAAGCTGATAGCAACGCTCTCGGGTGTGACCAACCTTTTGACAGTAACTACATTTGGGACGCACTCCTCGATGAATATGGGATCCACGATTGCCCGTGGAACTGCCCTGTGCTGCAAAGATAGAAGGCTCTGCGGAGTGGGACTCAGAGTCAATGACGGAAGTGGAGGAGACTCGGAGAAGTCGAGCAAAAATATTTTCCAGAGAGGGGATAGTAGTACTGGCCAAAATCTGATCACGAACGGGCTGAAGCTCAGATCGGAGCCCAATCAAAGTTAACACCATAAAGAACTGTTCTCGCTGGCGTTCCTGTTCAGCAATTGTAGTGGTAATTGGCAAGATAGAATTGAACTCCTCTCGCAATGATTCAATCCGACCAATATACTCAGACATATCCAGATCACGCTGATTTAAGTGAAACATATTGGACACAACATTATAAAATCTCTGTATATCATTAGTATACAAAGCGGTAGCCTTACTCCATAACTTGTGGCAAGTCTTATAGGGCCGAAACATGACAAGAAGTTTAGAATCAATAGACTGCCATAAGAGATTACATAATTGAGCATCAAGCTTCCTCCAAGATCGGCGCTCGGCCTCAGGTATAGAATCCTCACTGGAGGTTAAATGATCTTCACACCCTTGCCCCATAAACCATAATTCAACTGAAGCCGACCAAGAAACATAATTTATAGAACCAAGTAACTTATCAGTTGTAATAACAGGAGAACCAGAAAGAGTTGGGACGAAGGAACCTGATTTAGGCAAAATCGGAGCTCGGGGGTGAGTGTCGTCTTCTGACGGGCGATCCATAAATAATATCGCGGAAAAAACTGAGTAGATCGGCGCTCGGCGAAGGTAGATCGGTGACCTCTGAGAGTAGTGGTGGTGGTTGTTTTTGAAAAAAAAAAAGTGCGGAAGTGGTGGTGGGTAAAATTAGGGTTCCGAGGGTATGTTGAGGAAAAAAAAAAGTGAGATAGACACGCCAAAGAAGGAAACCGACGACGAAAGTGAGACCAGCGGCTGACAAGGAGATGGAGGATTCTGGAGGTGTCGTCGGACGCGCACCGGAACAGTAACGTCGGTGATGGCAGTGGCGGTGGTATCACCGGAAAAAGAAAAGAGGACCCTAAGATCAACCTACTGATACCATGTGAGAATTTGTGAAGAAAATGTCTATAAACATTTGCTTAATTTAGAACTTACAATGAGAGGCCTTTATATATTAAATACACAACTACCATATTAACTACCATATTAAATACAAAACACCACAACTACCAACTACACACTACATAACTAATTCCAACACCTAACTAATTCCAACACTAATGACTAGTATAATTGGAAAATTAACCAAAAAAATTAAGAATTTCTCTGAATTGAACAAATAGGACTCTTTTCAAAACACTGGTGATATTTTTGATGTTTTATCTTCTCAAGTAAAAGTGAATAAATTCAACTACGTCAGGGAATAAGAGGGTACAAAATGAGGATAGAGAAAAGAGGGGGAAACCTTGCAGCAGTAAATTGAAATGAATGATCAATCCAATACTTCCAAAGAAAATGTATTTCACATTCACAATGTGTTGTGTCCAGAACCAAACAAGAAATTCAAACATTAAAAAGCTTACAGCAAAGAAACCCAACCTGTTAAAGAAGTGCATGGGTGAGAGGACACCAAAAGGAGAACCCACAGCTAGAAGGAAATCTGCCCTTTTATTCAAGGGTGATATGGTGATGTTTGGCAAATCCTAATTCATAATAACCCACACTGTTAACATCTGGCTCAAGTTTGCAAACTAAATTACACCAGTAGAACAATATTACATGATTTCAACTGTTATTATGAGTTATCACCAAAAAGTACAATGTTTAGAAAAGAAAGAATTGATAACTGAAAACAAACATCACCTTTAAATATAAGAAAACTCCAAGGATAGCCACTCTCGTAGAGGACTTGCTCATAAGATTTAGATTGCTTGATTCCTCCATTGCAAATGGCCTATGGCTCTCCATGAAAGATCTGTTGTTGCTCTCAATCTGAGGAGATTAATTTAAAATTTGTATCACATCGTATGCAACATAATCCATTATTTTTTGAAAGCATTTCCAAAATAAAATACTGCTTCAGAGATGACTTTCAAAGAAATTGTTCTCTATTGCCAATGGATATGAATAAGTTTTTAACTTTTTGGGTTATTTGACAAGGTACCATTTCAATACTTTGTTCAAATGAATCAAATCAAATCATTTTTCCATGGCCCACTAATAAGACGGAACGTGGAATAATAATTTGAGGGAACAAGAAAACAATAAAAAACGGGAAGACAGAGAGTGCTTGATGAATCACCACTCATTACCGTGTATCAGCAAACTAAAAATCTGAGATCCACAGATGGTGGAATGATCTTTTTAATTGTCAAATACTTTGGGTAGTAGTAGTTCATATATAACTAAGTCCTCTTAAATTAAGTTGGGTTTCTGCAGAAAGATTATTTGCAGATCACCAAGCATAAAATCTCAAACATAGATATTCGGATATAAGCAACAGAAATAACAAAAGACATTCAGACTTGAGCACGTCTTAACATCTTATTAAACCAATCAACATTCAACATTTAAAATATGAAAAGAAAGAACTAGCAGAGTATATGAGAAACCTTGAGCAAGACTAACCCGAGTCTTAAAAACATCCATTAAAGGATTGTTATCATACGAAGCCAGGGACCACCCAACCTCCCATCCATGCTCCACTGAGCCTGAAGAAGCTTCAATAAGTGATTGGAGAGCAATTGAAGACACAGGGATGTCAACCTTCAAAAATTAACATATTGTCAAGTGCAATTTTAAGAATAATAATAAATTCTCAAGACATCTCGATTTACCATGTCCAGTACCATTGAATGTGAGCATTGTATGCTGCAACAATGTGGTTGAAATTGAAGCATATCGTAAGACATCTTACATAAATTAAAATGGTAATCACGAGCTAATACTAGCTTCTAAGACTCTAGCATCCATTAAGAACACATTAAGTACCCACCAACATAATAAGTTGTGCAGTAACCCATTCAGGGGATCCTTTGTCCAAGTCTTCATATTCTTTTTCTGACCTCAAATTGCCCTGTAAAATATAAATTAAAACCCAATAACACATTATATCAAAATACTACAAATTCACTTCCACAAAATTACCCATTTCAACGAAATAAACAACTCTCTATATCATCTTATACCTCCACCATAACATCAATCTGAGCACCAGAAATCAACTCAGGCCGGCCCTGCAACAAAAAGAACTTAAAATTATACTAAAAACCAAAACCCCACAACAGAATTTAGCAAGCACACATGAAATACAACCAACAAGCTATAGCTATGGCTTCTACCTCAGTAATATTCTTCTCTCTGTGTTGAGGTGAAAAAAACGGCTCAACAATAGAAGCAACAGTCACGATCAAACCATTAACGCCCCAATTACGCTCAGCAACCTCAGCATGACAAAAGTTACTAGGCAATAACATCCCAGAAGCTGAAAGCGTCGTCTTGCCAGAACTAAATTTACCCAGAAACATAAAATTTTATTTATTTTTTTTTTTTAAAAAAAAAGAGCATATAGTTGTGTTCATGTTAGTGAAGCAAAAGAAATAAGCTGACTGACTTGTATTGATGGAAAGCGTGTCGTCTCATCTTCATCCCTTTTGGGTCCTAAAATTTTACAAAAAGATACAAAAACTTATTAATTCAGAGACCAGTTAAAAGATGAAACGATATAAAACATGTGAAGCTATATGAGTGACTTACCGGGCCTTGAACTCTGACCAAGACGCCGAAATTTCGCGAAATTTCGGCCATTTCGGAGAAACCCATGTGGATTAAATTCTTCGATCGTATTGCGGGCTTGCTAAGGAATTTCGAGTTGAAACGAGCTGAAAATTTATAGCTACAGAGCAAGAACAAGTTGGCTTCTCTTATTTTGTTAGGGAGTCCATGTTTCACGGCTTACGAGGCGGTCCCAGCGGATGAGAAAAAACGGTGTCGTTGGTTCCTGGCGGATAAGAGGAAGAAAACGGCGTCGTTGCTTGTTCGTTTATTTTATTATTATTTATTATTTATTTTTTAATTTTTTTAGGCTTTCCAATACGAAACAATCATATACTAGTGGTGGGCAAAAAAATCGACCGAACCGAACCAAACCGCAAAACGAACTAAATTGAACCGAATTTACGGTTATTTTTCTAACGGTTCGGTTTGTGGTTCGGATTGGCTCACCTCAAACGATTTACGATTCGGTTCAAATGCTAAACCGAACCGCACATGTTAAACCGAACCGAACCGTTATAATTAAAAAATTATATATTTTTATAAAAAAAATTTGCATTTTTCTTTTAATTTTACTTTATGTTTCTTTTTATTAGTATGTTAATACTTTTATTCTTAATTTTTTTGTTAATATATTTTTTTGTTAATACTTTTATTCTTAAATTTATTTGTTAATAATTTTATTCTTAAATTTGTTGTTTTATGGTTTATTCTTGAAAGTAAGTTGTTGGATTTGCCTCTTAATTAGAATAATGGTAACATTATTATTTGAGGTAATTTTTAAAAAATACAAGAATTAATTGTGCCTCATTTTTCAATCATCTATTGAGTGCATGTGTTCTCTGAAGTCACAGCTTACACCGTATCACTTCATACTATTTGTTCGCTAGACTAGTTTTTTTTTTTTTTTTGTCTTCACTTAAGTGGATTATTTTTTTTAAGTAGAATAATTCATAAACCGAACCGAACCAATCCGTAAACCGCTGGTTTAAAAAAATTTCAATCCGAACCAAACCATTATTTAGTGGTTTGGTTTGAGAGGTAAAAAATCTGACCGTAAAATATGGTTTGGTTCGGTTTTTGCTAACCGCACCCACCCCTATCATATACTATGTTTGGGGAAATTTTATTTTCCAATAATATTCAAATAGTTTCCGTTATAAATAAAATTAGATATTACTTGTGTCTACAATACGGTATTAAAGAATTTATCGCATGATCTATCATTATCATTTTCATATAGATTTTAGAATCTTATCATTTAATTGATATTTTCCGAAGGATTTTATAATAAAAATGATTTTGTTATTTGATTTGTCTGGTAACCTACAATTATCAATTTTATAGAGATTCTATATTGAAATGATTTTTTATCAACCATTAGATTATAATAAAATGATATAAGCCGTCAATTAAGCCAATAAATATAGCATTTAGATACATTATCTCTATTAATCCTAACCATTGGTTGCTTTCTCTTTACCCTACACTATTATGCTTTATAATATAGATATATTTTACATGATTAATAATTGGAAAATTATCAATTTTGGGCAATACCAGGCTTAAAATATTGAATTTGGACGACCAAAATAATTATTTCCAAAAATGAACAAATTTATAATTTAATTAAATAAATTAAATATATTTATTAATTTTAAGATAAGCCAATAACTCAAGCACACATATTCAAGCTCAAACCTTACTTTTTTTATTTACTATAAGTGTCTAATATAGACTTATAAACTCTTTATTTTTCATCTTGTTCTCTTATATGATACCACTTTCTCTATTTGTTAGAAAGACAAAAATATCTCCTTACTTTGAACTTAAAAAAATATATTATAATTTTTTCCTCTCGAAATATGGCAGCAACTTGCTGCTATTTTTCATGACAGCTGCTGTTGGAAATTAATTGTTGTTAATTATTTGGTGTTGTTAAATAACAACAATTAGTAATAATTTCATGTTAGAAATTATTAAGTTAATTATTTGGTGTTGTTAAATAACAACAATTAGTAATAATTTCATGTTGGAAATTATTAAGTTAATTATGTGGTGTTGTTAAATAACAACAATTAGTAATGATTTCATTACTAAGTAAACAACAAGAGTTGTTAATCAAATAATTAAGTAACAACAAGAGTTGTTAAGTGACAATAATTAGTAAAATGTTAAATGGGGAACATATGGTACACCCATGATGGTAACATTTTTGGAAGGGTTAGAGAAAGTCATTATGCATCCAAATACATGTGATTACATAGTAATCAATGCATGTGATTAAATAGTAATCAATGATTAATAGTAATCCATGCATGTGAGCTAATAGTGACTTGGTTTCCCTCCTATAAATAAGATCATTTGCTTATTGAGTTAAGCAATCAATTAAGTTTGATTAAGAGGTCTCTACAAGCATAAAAGGTATGCAATTGTGTTGTGGTTAATATAGATTTATTTCAATTAGCATGTAAATAAATCTAGGACTAATAATACATGTATGGTTAGATCCTAAGAGGACAAACATGTAAATATATTATGAATTATGTTTCCTAACATTGGTATCAGAGCCTTAAATGCATGTATTCTAGTTGGATTACACAAAAATTGTATGAACATGCATGAAAAATGTTGAAAATGCTTCTGGCTTTTGTTTTTAAAAAATGATTCTCTTCCAATTTTGGGCCGTAATAACTCTCTGTAGAAAATTGATAATCGCATGTTCAAATATGTTTTGAAAACTAGGTCATGAGATCTTCAATTTGGTATATCATTTGCTTAATTTGGATTAAAATTGAGAAAGATATGGACCCTAGAAGTTGGCTAGTTGAATCTGTTTTTACCCAGAAAAACACTCTCAGAAGAGCCGTACTACATGTCATTCGGTATTTGTGTACGACAAGTCGTACGCTTAGAGCTCAAATGGACGAAATGTCGTCCATGTATCACGCAACCGACAAGTCGGTTACACCTATAATTGACAACTGACATGTCATACAGTCACGGAACACGCGGACGACATGTCGTCTGCGCGTGTAACTCGGCCGAGACTAGCCGGCGTGTGAGGGTGAGTGGGACGCGTGGAGGCGCGTGAGCCACTCCTGTGGCGCATGGATGGCGCGTGGAAATCTGTGAGGGCCCGTGTTGGTCATGTCTGTATCGGTTTGCTTCGGTAATTCCGATCTGTCATGATTAAAAGTCTAATCCTTTTTACAAAATGTTTTAATCGGCCACGATAAATTTGTTTTATCATATAAACTTTGTGTTTATGAAAATGAATATATTTGTGATGTTTATTTTAGTCAATGTAACTTCGTGTTTCATTGTATTAATTTTTCCTTGTATTTGTTGGAGAAAAATCATGGCGATTATTCGAAGAATTGCAAAAATGATCATGACACCCACAGACCGGGATATGATATTAGACATGTTGATGGAAATGGATAAATATCGAATGAGTGAAAGCGATGATATGATTTCACATATCATCAATTTCAATAACATGTTACAGAAGTCTATCTGGGCAGGTAATTAGATATGACAGCCGAATAGATTCAGATTACGGAGAAACACTCTCCCCAAGATATGGCAAAAACAATTTACTCGTATTTGGATATTAGTAAAACGTGAGGAAAAACATGTTCCTTATAATAAAGTCATTAAGAGGTTAGCGGTTTAGTATCTACGGCATAAGGCAAATAATACTATTTTTCCTTCGATGTCCCTGAAACGTTGTAAGGATCCTAAATTTGCTATAGGTTTTCCATGGCTGTCCAAGATCAATTACGAGTTACCCAAAGAGTTTGAGGATTCGTATCCAAAAACATATATGAGTTGAGACTCTACAACTGAGAAAATTATTGTCGTAAAATATTAATTTCTTTCATGTTGTTTATGTGTGTTATTTTACGGCATGTAAATATTGTATTTATATGTATGAATGTTTCATGTTGAATTTAATTTATGTAATTAAATTAGTGATTGTCATTTACAATAGTCGCATGATTAAGATGTTCTAAGAATTTATGTAATTTTTAGAAAATGATTTTACATGATTGATTATGTTGATAATATTTTTACATTGGGTAATTAGACGATGATTGGACACATAGTGGCCTTTTGACTCTAACCCCATTGAAAAATCTTATTAAACATAATTTATTTCATGATAAAATAAGTCAAAAGTATTAACATTTGTGCATGAATGTCTGTAGAAACTTTGTGTTTTTTAATGGCTTCCGCAACAAAGAACATTATTGTTGAACTCAACAAGGGTGAGAAACTGAATGGCGATAATTATGAAATTTGGAGCATGAAAATCCAATATGTGCTAGAAGAACAAGAGGTTCTTGAAACTTTGAAAATGAGCATGGATGAACCTGAACAGGGCACTACGGCCCAACACAGGCGAGACCGAGAGGCTTATGAGGCCTGGAAGAAAAAGAATTTCATTGAGCGCATTACGTTGCTGAGCAGTATGGATAATGACCTAATGAAAGAGTTCAGGAAATATGACATGGCTAAGGACATGTGGTCCACACTAGCTGAAAAGTTTGGTAGTACCTCAATAACCAAACTCAGGTCACTGACAATCAAGTTTGACACATATAAGAAACGTCCTGAGTTCACTATGTCAAAACACTTGAGGCAAATGTCAAACATGATTACTGAACTGGCAGATGCTGGACATGTTCTTATAGATGAACAGAAAGTCCAAGCGGTCATTCGTTCTCTTCCAAATAGCTGGGAGCATATGAAGATGCATTTGACCCACAATGACAGCATCAAAACCTTTGATGATGCTAAACGTCACCTTGAATTAGAAAGCGACCGCATTGCGGCTGCTAAGTCAAATACTGAAGTGTATATGACAGAAACTAGCAAACCTGGGGGTTTCAAGAAGAAAAGAAAGTTTCATGGTGGTGAGTTTCAGTTCGGAAAAGAAAAAAATTCTTCCAAGCCAGAAAAGAAACAAAAAACCAATCAACATGGGAAAGGAAAACGTCATACCAAAAAGAAAAACATGGCAAAGGTTAAATGTTTAACTGTAGAAAGAAAGGTCATTTTGCTCGTGACTGCACTGAGCCTAAAAAGGTGAATACCTTTTGTGCATATTTAAATGAAATATGTGTTTCAAGTTCAATCTTTCTAACTGAATCTAATCCTTTGTGGACTATAGACTTAGGAGTTACAGACCATGTAGCGAATGATAGAGATGCCTTCGTGGAATTTCGGCGAATTTCCCCTGGGGTGAAGTGGATATATGTTGGCAACAACTCACGGGTTGAAGTCAAAGGCATAGGAACATGCAAGTTCGTCATGCATGGTGGAAAAACTTTACTACTACATGATGTATTGTTTGCTCCACAAATTCGTCGAAATTTAGTCTCTGTGTTGGTTTTGGTTAATTTAGGTTTCAATTTGAACTTCCATAAATTTGGTGTTGATTTGTACTTAGGTACAATACACTATGGTTCTGGTTATTTTCTGGATGGTTTTATTGTATTAAATGTTGAATATTTTAATCACAATTCCAATTTTTTCGTTTGTTACTTCATCTGTCAGTGATGATAGTGATGTAATGTGTGGCATGTTAGACTTGGCCACATTGGCCAGCAAAGAATGAACAGATTAGCCAAAGAAGGCTTTCTGGGAAATATTGAGAAGGTAGAATTGTCAACCTGTAAAAATTATTTGGCAGGAAAAACTGCGAGAAAACCATTTGGAAAATGGACTATAGCAGAATTTTCATTACAATTTATTCATTCAGATATATGTGGTCCAATGAATGTCAGGGCAAGGCATAGAGCATCTTATTTCATCACATTTATAGATGATTTTACTCGCTTTGGTTATGTCTATTTGATTGCTCATAAATCCGAAGCATTAGAATGTTTCAAGAAATTTATGAATTTAACAGAAAATCAATTGGACAAGAAAATTAAAGCACTACGCACTGACCGTGGTCGTGAGTATTTATCTGATCAGTTCAGAGAATTATGTGATGAAAAATGAATTAGTCGTCAGTTGACTACTCCTGCTACTCCTCAACAAAATGGTGTTGCGGAAAGAAGAAATAGAACTCTTCTTGAAATGGTTAGGTCTATGATGGCACAATCAAATTTTCCTATAACATATTGGGGTGATGCATTATTAACTGCCACATACGTACTTAACCGAGTGCCATCTAAATTTGTGTCCACCACACCATATGAGTTATGGACAGGTCGTAAACCAGATGTTCACTTTCTAAAACCTTGTGGTTGTGCGGCTTATGTTCATGTGCGTTCTCACGAACATGGAAAGTTAGGCCCAAGAGGAAAAAAAAGCATCTTCATAAGATATTATGAACAATCAAAAGGATATGTTTGCATAGGTGAACATGAAAGTGGAGGCGTGACAGAATTTGAATCATGAGATATCACATTTTTAGAAAATGATTTTCCTAAGCAGTTAGAGATAGGTCAAGATTTATCTCTATATGAAACTCAAGATCACATGATTGGTGAACACTTGGGTTTACCTAATTCAAGTTGGAGTGATGAGAGAAATTTGAGAAAACATAATGAATCTGTTCACATGAATCTCAAAAAATGATGAATTAGTTTCACACGAGTCTCATTTACGTGATCCGAGTGGGAGTGATGTACATAATCCAAGTGGGAGCAATATGCACGATCCAAATGGGAATAATATCGAAAGTGATGAATCAATTCCACCACTAGAATCCCAATTGCGACGTAGTAATCGTATAAGCATTCCTCGACGTCGTTTCGATATCAAAGGAGAGACCTTTATGATTCTACCTAAAGATGATGAAGAACCTAGAAACATAAGAGAGGCTCTTCAGTGTCCTGCTAAGGAAAAATGGATGAAAGCAATAGAAGAAGAGATGAAGTCAATGAGGTTCAACCAAGTTTGTGAATTGGTTGATCTACCCAAATGACGCAAAGCTGTCAAGAACAAATGGGTTCTTAAAATAAAGCGTAATGCCGATGGCAATATCGAAAGATATAAAGCACGGCTTGTAGCAAAAGGGTATACACAACAGGAAGGAATTGACTACGAATAGACTTTTTCACCCGTTGTAAGGTTTACCTCAATTCGTTTGATTCTGGCTATAGTAGCAATCATGGATCTAGAATTACATCAAATGGATGTAAAGACTGCTTTTCTCAATGGAGAACTTGATGAAGAAATCTACATGGAATAACCAATAAGTTTCATAAAAGAAAATGAAAAAGAGAAAGTATGTAGATTTTTAAAGTCTATATATGGTCTCAAGCAATCGTCTAGACAATGGTATATACGATTCCACAATACAATCATTTCGAATGATTTCACAATGATAGATGAGGATCATTGTGTGTACAATAAGAGAGATAAATATAAGTTCATTATCTTATCTTTGTACGTGGATGATATACTTATATCTGGAAATGATAAGGAGTTTGTAAAACACATTAAAGAATGATTATAATCTAACTTCGAGATGAAAGATATGGGTGAAGCTGCATATATTCTTGGGGTTAAGATCTCAAGAAATCGTTCAAAGAATTTATTATCTATTTCACATGAGTCATATATAAAGAAAATTCTTGAACGCTTCCAAATGCAGGCTTGCAAACCCATTGATACTCCCATCACGAAAATTGAAGCTTTGAGTCGTTGATTGTGTCCTGAAACTCCACAGGAAAAGGAACAAATGAAGAAATTTCCTTATGCAAATGCAGTTGGAAGTTTAATGTACGCAATGTTGTGTACAAGACCTGATATCTGTTTCGCTGTTGGAATGGTAAGTAGATACCAATCCAATCCAGGACTAGCACATTGGAAAGCAGTTAAAAGAATTTTAGGTATCTGAGAGGGACAACTGATTACTCATTGTGTTATCAAGAAAATGATCTGCAATTGAGAGGCTACACTGATGCTGACTGGGGAGGAGATTTAGATGAAAGAAAATCTACCTCCAGTTTTGTTTTCTTGCTAAACAATGGTGCCATTTCATGGAGCAGTAAGAAACAATCTTGTATAGCCTTATCCACAATGGAAGCTGAATTTGTGGCCTTTTCATCAGCAGTACAAGAGGCTGTGTGGTTGAAAAGGTTCTTGGATCATTTGGGTATGTCAAATGAAGCTTCTGGTCCAGTATTAGTTAACTGTGATAGTGAAGCAGCGATAGCTTACACAAAAGACCCAAAATTTCATTGTAAAACGAAACATATAGATACCAAATATAACTTTGTGAAAGATATAGTTGCAAGAGAAGA
The DNA here is from genome assembly GCA_019454045.1 of Zanthoxylum bungeanum. NCBI lineage: Eukaryota > Viridiplantae > Streptophyta > Magnoliopsida > Sapindales > Rutaceae > Zanthoxylum > Zanthoxylum bungeanum. The sequence goes on along the minus strand of SKCR01025821.1, from coordinate 615,620 downwards.
GGTAAACATGAAGTACATTTCTACGCAAAAATGGTAGCAGATCCATTGACCAAGCCTGTTCCTAGAGATGTCTTTGTTAGACATGTAAAAACTCAGGGATTGCGTAGATGTTAATGTGCTTACATATTATGATATGTATTTTTTCCCAAATAATGTTTACTAATGTTAATACTCATCGATGTTTATATTCAATGCTTACATGTTAATGTGTTGATACATGCTTTAAACAAATATACTATTCGTTAGTATGAGAAGTATGTCGGACAAGTGAATGATTGACCCTCTCACATGGGCAATCGCCTCCATTACTTTGTGTTAATGGGAGATGAGACAAATTTTTTAGCTAATTATCTGAGTGATAATCTAGAGAGCTCAAGCTTAAAAATTATGTAATGTCGTTATGATGTCACTTTCTCTATGATATGACCTAAGGTGAATAAGTTCGTTTCACCTTACTTGTCTTAATTTCAGTTATGAGTTAGACATTGTGTTTGTCTGAACTATAATTTGTACGGTATTTTATGAGACATGCGCTCCATGGGAAATGAGAGAATACCGTAGCACATGTTTTCATACCATGTGTACATTTGCGGCTATTGAGGGTAATACAAGTAAAGATCTCAGTCTTGATATTGTGTGAGACCCTTGAGATTATTTCAATCTCACATTGTACCCTTTAGACTCTTGTATGCTTCTTAAAACTTAGATTTGATGATTGCTATCTTGGAATGTTACTGAAGGATCATGAGAGATTCGATCTGAAAGGACATCTCTGGAAAAGCGAATTGAATCAAAGTTGAGAGATTCGAGAAAGGAGAAAGATCATTATATGAGTAATATCACATTAGCTTGTATTCACTGGTCGACCAATTATGTTATTCTATGTGATCAAACATGATTGTGAATACAAAATAAATATTACATTCGAAAATAGATCGAGAGAGATTTAATGTGATAAATGATCGATGATAACTACATACATAATCCACTATGGTTCTATCCATTTTTCGAGCGGCTATATATTCCTAACAGATGTATAACAAGTGAGCTCTCGAAGTATGTTGGTTGCTCGGCACAATTGCAAAGTATGAATTATTCTTGTAGATATAATAAAAATTGTTGATCCCATCATGTGTGAGTGAGAGATGTTGGAAATTATTGTTGTTAATTATTTGGTGTTGTTAAATAACAACAATTATTAATAATTTCATGTTGAAAATTATTAAGTTAATTATTTGGTGTTGTTAAATAACAACAATTAGTAATAATTTCATATTGTAAATTATTAAGTTAATTATGTGGTGTTGTTAAATAACAACAATTAGTAATGATTTCATTACTAAGTAAACAATAAGAGTTGTTAATCAAATAATTAAGTAACAACAAGAGTTGTTAAGTGACAACAATTAGTAAAATGTTAAATGAGGAATATATGGTACACCCATGATGATAACATTTTTGGAAGGGTTAGAGAAAGTCATTATGCATCCAAATACATGTGATTACATAGTAATCAATGCATGTGATTAAATAGTAATCAATGATTAATAATAATTCATGCATGTGAGTTAATAGTGACTTGGTTTCCCTCTTATAAATAAGATCATTTGCTTATTGAGTTAAGCAATCAATTAAGTTTGATTAAGAGGTCTCTACAAGCATAATGTATGCAATTGTGTTGTGGTTAATATAGATTTATTTCAATTAGCATGTAAATAAATTTAGGACTAGTAATACATGTATGATTAGATCCTAAGAGGACAAACATATAAATATATTAGGGATTATGTTTCCTAACAGCTCATGTCATGAATGGCAGAAGATTGCCAATTTTTTAAGATGAATTTTGTGCCTCCTGTCGGAAATGTACAAATATCACAAAAATATATACAATATTGTTGACGGTTGTTTTTCGTTTTCAGGGACAATCTACGAAAATATACTCGTCAAACAAACCTCTCACAAGCACTTAATTTGTTTGATTTGTAAGGAATCAAAGCAAACTTAGCAAGTGAATAAGAAATCACATAAAAAATGAATGATTTAACATGGTTCGGTGGAGAGTGGCGCCAACCTACGTCCACAGATGCAAATAAATAAAATTTTATTACCAACTCTGGTTAGACTGACCTGCTTTATTTCTCTATCACTAAGCTCTTAGAGCTCTTTTTTTACAAATGATGAAATATAAAAATTGACTACTAAATGAATTAATCAACCCTTCAAATTGAGTCTTCACCCCCTTTATATAGTAAGTCTATATCCACTATTATATCAATTCGTGACATCAGTCATGTCAGCCATTCACTTTCGTCCATATTTCTTTTCCCAACTACTATGCAAACAATTGCTCTTGCCATATGACATAACCACCATTTGCTATATGAAAATCATCATTCTCATCTTTTTTTTTTATCACAAATGTAGTTAAAAAATTGGTAATGGAGAAAGAAATTGGTTGGAAAAGTAATTTTGTCTGAGAGGAGTGTTTAAAAAAAAAAACATTTTCTATTTTTAATTTAAATAATTCAAACCGGTATGTTTGTTAAAAAATTGTCACTTATTTTAGTTATCTAAACTCAATAGGGATTTATATTTTTGAAAAATGATCCGCAATGTTTTAGGCTTTTCCGGCCAATAGCCCAATGCTTTGATCACAAGCTGGACTTGTAAAAGTAAAAGCCCAGACCCATTCCTACTGTATTTTTATTTTGTTTATATTCATGATTTAAATGATGCATATTTGGTTAATTGGCATAGTTTTTTTTTTTTTTAAAAAAAAAAACAACATTTAAGATATTTATCAGTATCTGTTTTTTCCCTTAGAATATTTCTGAATATTTATTTTCATTTTTCTTACATTTAATTAGAACATAGACACAATTAATTAATCACACCAATTAATTCGTATAAATCTCTCAAGAAGCAAGAGCAAAGCTTCTGAAGTTGAAATTAGTGTTGAGTATAGGCGGCCCGGCGGTGGTTCGGTTTCGAGCGAGAATCGAAATCGTCTGAAATCTCTGATTATAGAAATCGAAATCGAAATCATAATTTTAGTTTTCGATTAGTATAATATAAAATAATAATAAATTAGTGAAATAATTAATAAATTGTGAAATTTAATAATAAAGATCCTGATTATATTATTATTTTAAAATTAAATTCGCCGTTCCGGAACCGCGGAAGAGTCTAATTCAGTAACTATAAAACATCACATGCAAATAAACACGCATGCCGTGTAAATGCAAATAAAATACGGCAAATGCCCATTTTATCAACACGTCTTAACCAACCATACGCTCTCAAAAAAATAAAAAACTCGATAGTATTGTGTGAACGTAAACAGTTGTAATATACTTTTGAATAAAAATATATAATGGATTAAAAGGGAAATAAAATTATAATAAAAACAATAAAAATAAAATAAAATAGAAAAAAAAAATTAAAATTACATTGCTCTCCTTCTGTCTGTAAAAATATTTTAAAATAAATAATGATTAGTGTATATTCAAATCACATATTAAAATTAAAATAAAATTGAAAATTAAATAAAAATAAATTAAAAATCAAAATTTTATGTACACAAATAAAAATTAAAAAAATAAAATAAAATAAAAATTTAAGTATAAAATATATATTTGGGGTGTGTGATTTGGGCATATAATATATTATATATCTATAATTAGTATTTTAAAATTCGGTAAAATAATAAGTTGTTCTTAAAAAGCTCGAGCCTCTACATATCCGCCTCTTTCCTCTCAAGAGAAATAATAAAGGTCAAGCAAAGGCAAAGCAAATATCGAGTCACCACCTTCAATTCGATCGTTTTTATTTTTTATTTTTTATCGTATTGTTTTGTTGAATAATTAAAGAAGAAAGTGCAAGCAATGCCAGCACAGAAGCGCTCTTACGATGACGCCTCCACTAATAACAATATTACCCCGTCATCAGCAGAGATCGAGGCTGTTCTTGGTGATGATGATGATGATGGTGATGATGGTGATGGTGATGATACTGTGCAACGCGACCACGGTAACAACCATGAAGAGCAGCAGCAGCAGCAGCCTCCTCAAGATTCTACTCCTCCTCCTCCTCCTGCTGCTGCTGCTGACGTGGACGGTAGCGGTACGTATTGCGTGATTTTTATTTATAAGTTTGTGAGCTGCGTGTGCATTTCGTTTTGGGTTTTGATTGTCACCCCCCCTTTTTTTGTTTGCTTTTGTTTTGCAGAATCTGATCGAAGCTGTTCGTCTGGTAACGGAGAGAAAGACGAGTATGTTAATTAATTTTTCTCATGCTGGGTTTTTGATTTTGGGATCTGCATGTCTTGTGTTAGTGTGTGTTACTGTTTGTTTCTTGCATTTACAGCCACGTTGAAGAATCTGCCAGGTGGGTTTTGCATTTCTTTAATTGCAAATGGGTGTGCCCGTTGTTCATGGAAACTGCGCAGAGTTTAGTCTTTAGCTAGTGTCTGTACTTGCGTCCACAGTTGATTATAGTCACAGTCGTAGCTTAAAACGGAATTATGTGGCTAATTTTCCATGGGGTGATCACTGGGTTGCGTAAAAGGTCCGGGATTCGGGTTTCCTTCTGTTTTAGAAGTTCTTGTGGATCAGTTTAAGCACAGTTATGGATGGAGAAGGTGGTTTACAAAGTAGCTTAAGCTAATTGTGTTTTTGTTTTTGTCAATAAAGGCCATGATAATTATATCATGCTATCTGTTAAATGACAGGCCAGTTTGTCTGCTTGTATGTTTTAAGATCAATTGGTATGTTTATTATGGAAACATTTTGTTGTTTTGAAAGCCCCAGGTAGTATTAGCAGTCATAAAATTTGATTCTGAAACATAATGTGACTGTGTTGTTTTTATATGTTTAAAAGCGTAGTACTCACATTAGATAGGTTATGCACAAAATGGAATTATCAGCGGCCTGATGTCATTGTTTAAACAATTTAATGCAGTATTACCATATTATGATGACATCTCTATGCAATCTGAATTTCCTGACCTTGTGATTGCCCTGCCATATTATCTCATGATAATTTTTATTCATGCTACAGATGCAGCAGTTGATTTCCAAAAATTCAGCAGTCATGTCTTTTACATTGGTGAACCTATATGTTAAACGATTGGTGTTGTGACATAACATTTTTTGTTGCTATATATTTGCAGATTTGTCATCATAAAATTGTCTGATATACGTAAGGAAGTACAGTGTCCAATCTGCCTGGGTAAGCTTTTGGGATACTTTGATAAATATGTTTAGTTATATATACCAATAGATTATATATCTTGGCAAACATCATATGTTGCTATATATTCTATGAAAATATTGACAAATGGGATATTGTCCTATGCTTCATTTGGAGTAAGCATGCTTTTCTTTTATACATTACCAAGGAATATCGTTCAATAGTTCCATTCCAGAGTGCAACATAATTAAATAAACAAAATAACTTCAATCTTAATATTGAATTGTTGAGATGAATTTTCTGTAACGTTTGTTGCTGTGTTTTCGACCTTTTGTTGCAAACATGTTGACAGAGACATCCTTCTAGGGTGGCACAGCCTGAAGCTGAGACATTTAATGTGAATCTGCTGCATTCGGTGACTTGTAAAAAACCAATAGATTCATATGTTTCAACCACTTGAGCATATAATGAGGCATAGGCATCAACTGCCAGATATGTATTGGGGATGGCATTGCCATTTTATTGACATGCTGGATTTGTAGCTCTAGATTTACATTTTATAACAAGAGAGGTGTTATTTTCCTGCAAGCGACGGAGATGGTTTGCTGCAACAAGAAAAAAACACATATATATCCCCTATTGATTTCTTCTAAAGCATAAAATTGGCATTAATCTTACTTTGATACTTACTAACTTTGTTGGTCAAAAGCACGAGTTTCAGCAAGATGCTCTAATGCAACAAGTTTCTAATTTATAGCGGTGCTGATTACTATTATGATGGGTCTGCAGGCTAAGGGCTTAAATGGTTCTTCAGTTATAAATCAGATGACATCTTATACTTCTTAATGTTGATGCGTGACTCTGTTTGTATAGGAATCATTCGCAAAACAAGAACAGTGATGGAATGCCTGCATCGCTTCTGCAGGGAATGCATTGACAAAGCTATGCGGCTGGGGTATGTTGAAAGTATCTATTTTCTCTTTATTTATGCATCTGTAGTAACATAAAATTTCCAAGTCTGATACTAGAATGGGACGATCTTACTAAGTTCGCGTCAAAAATTTGACCTGTAAGTTACGAATTTCTGAATGTTAATGAAAATTCAATGCAGGAACAACGAGTGTCCTGCCTGCCGCACACATTGCGCTAGTCGTCGCTCTTTGAGAGATGATCTAAACTATGATGCCCTGATTGCAGCTTTATATCCAGATATTGACAAGTATGAGGAAGAGGTATAATTTAGCTTATTTAGTGCATCTCAAATTGGAATGATCTCTATTTTAATTGAAGAAACTCAAGCATTCATCTTTTCACCTGTTTTAGGAATTAGCTTTCCAAGAAGAGGAGGCAGCTCGCAACAAGCAGGTGATTTACTATAAGTTTGGTTACGAGGTTATGCCTACAAAGCACCAAAATCTCTTTCTTTTTCCTTTTTCTTCCTTTTGATTCTATTTGTAAGCTCAATGAAGACATGGATTTTATCTGTTTGTTCAGTTTGTATGCTCACATTTTTCCCCTCGGCTCCTGACTTGTGTGCTATGATCTATCATAGAATAGCCTGATTTCTCTAATGAAAGCAAAACTGGTTAAATGCTGAATGATCTGTTTTGTTGATGGCTACCATTGACTTTTAAACTTTCAGAACAGTTAAACCTTGAATTTGAATATGCATGCCTTCATTTGTATGTATACCCTAACCTTATGTAAGTGTTTTATTGTTACACGTGGCTTTGGTTCAAAATTATAATGTCTTGTAAGTCACCAAATTTTGTCCATTTGGGATTATTCAAACAGATCCAAGCTTCTATTGCGGAAACTTTCCAGCGACAAACAGACGCTCTGGGTAGAAAACGGACACCTAAATCAACATCAGCATGTATGAGAAGATCAGGTCGCTATCGGGATACTCCTTTGAGGGGGAGAAGAAATTATCGAACAACTGAACTTCTGGGATCTGATGAAAATGAGGATACAAATGGGGATGCAGGCAAAGATTCATCTTCTGCTGATGAACGCTCAACAGAAGTAAGACCAAAAAGACCAAAAAGATGGGGTGGAGTACGGTTTTCTCAGCCTTCTTCGACAGCGGCTAGTGCCAATGGAGGTGGTGATGAGAATGATGAAGTAAATAGAGAATCCATGGGTGCATCTGTTGGGCTCATTGGTCCTTCAGAACGGCTTGCCTGGGGCAAAGGTGGCATTCGATCTCATATACGACATGGCAGTGTGAGTGGTAGCAATGGTAAGAATGCACGGAACAACCGCCTCTCTAAGTTGGTTGATCATCTCCGAAACTTAGAGGAAAAGGATGACCAGGTGAAGTTGAGTGTTTTTTTTGTTTTTTGTTTTGTTTTTTTAAAATATTTTATGGTGATATTGTTGCTTGAGATAAAAAATCAAAAATATCTTATTTGGCTGAAACTGTTGATGACGCTGAATCAAAAAATCTTTTTTTTCTTTTTTCGTCAATGCACATATGACATATAGTTAACAGCTTCTTTATGACTACCAAGTTCATTAGATCATCGTTTATTAGAATCTTAGTTCTTGAGCTCCCTTTTGCTCTTCACTATCAAAATTGGATCAATGATAAGTCTTGTTTATTTCAGTTGGATATCCACCTCATGCTTGTGTCTTTTGATGAACAAAGAATACCAAGTTTGCAGCAACCATACTTGTGCTGCAGGCCTACGCTGTCGGTTAGGCATCTACACCAGGTGACTCTTCTTTCTTTCCCAGTCACTTTTTTCATTAGATAACATCTAGTTCCAATTTGATTTATTTAGTTTATATCGCTGAAATTGCCTTTTATTTTCCTGTTTTCTGCAATTTGATTTATTTGGTTTACATTACTGAAATTGCCTTTTATTTTCCTGTTTTCCGCAGTATATTGCTCTCCAGACTGCACTGCATGCCAATGAAATTGAAATACACTTGGTTAAAGAGTTGCATTCTAATCTCAACCTTCCAACCTCTTCGAACTCTCCAAAGATAGATCCATGCAAAGATAAGCTGCAAGTTTTAAATGAACAAGAAACCCTGACAGGACTTCAAACGCAAAATTTTAGCCATGGGTACCTGGTGAGAGTTGTTTTCCTAAATATGTAGATTCATGCATGCACTTTAAAAAAAAAAAAAACATGGGACTAATCTTTCATTCACCTGCCTCTTGTTACAGACTTGCATACTTTTGATTACTATCGTGTTTTGTTATGTTACTTGCAGCTTCTGGCATACCAGAAAACTTTGCCGAACCAAGAAGGATGATGGATTATTATTGCTCGAATTGAGTTGTTTCATCGTGTTATTACAGAGGGATAGTACATATAATCATGCTCAAATAGGGGGTCACAGCCTCACAGGCAGGTTTCAATTCTTGTAGGCTTTCCATGCTCGTATAACTCATTGTTCCTTGTAGTAGTAGTAGTAGTAGTAGTAGGAAGCACACTTAGAATGAGCATTTTTAGAATTAGGAAAATAGTGACCATTCTAGTGACTTCTTGTGGCTTGATGTAAACAGACAAATTATTTCCAACAATGTGATTATAATTGTTCTATCATACAGTATGTGCTTTAGTTAACCAAAGCTCTATGTTCTTATTCCTGATTAATTGAGAGCCCATCTTTTCTCTACCACTTGACTTTGTTCCTTTTTGTTCTTAAAACATCGAAATTGTTAATCAGTGCTTGATCTCATAATAAGTCAGGCCGTCAGGGTTACCATCTTGGTAACGTTATCAAGTTTATTTCAAGGTTCCTGTTATAAATAAGGGGTGAGAAAATTCCTGTTTTTTTTTTTCACAAAGGTTGTTTATGTTAAGGTTATTTTTTTTCAAAAAAAAAAAAAAATGATTTCTAACTTCGAACTTCCATTCTATTGGGACGTTTGTGGAATCCCTAAGATCGGATCGGTGTCTCATAAAATAGGTCAGTGTATTTTTAAATTATTTTATAGAATATTATATTCCATTATGAGTCCGTTGAAAAAATAAAGATCAAATCAGAGTTTGGAAATTCCAGAACAAAGAAAATGAAGTTTCAGCGCTCATGGGCAACAATTTTCGGTGTCTCGAGCTCTCACGGATTGAGTATTGCAATTCCCAAACCTAAGCGTCGCGACCAAACAGATAATATATTACTCTATGATCTTTATGACAGAAAATTATTATTATGAGAATATTCGAGAATCATGATAAGCTTGTAAAAACAAGCAAGAGTGACTCCTTTAGGATTAATTGCACTTCGATTATATTATTAATTAGATGTCCACTAGAAACTTTGGATAGTGACAATTATTAATTTGTTATCATAAGGTTTTTAACTTATCCTACCTAGCCAACTGCTAAATGGTCCATCGGATTTGCGTGTCAATCAAATCCCTTATCCTTGACGATTTCAAAATTTCAACATTGAAGAAAGCTAAGTTTACAAACTTAAATTCAATTAACAAGAGCTAAACATTACAAGAAAGCAAATTTATTTATTTAATAATATAAAGCACTAGCTCATCACCACCGTCCACGTAGGATGATCTTGTGGCTCTTACAAAAAACAAAACGTCTCTCAAACCAGCAACATTCCACCAACACTACTACCCACAGCTTACATTTCTTACTTTCAGCCAGCCCTTGATAAAAACTTAAAAAAGATATATAAGTTAAGGACACGTCTTACACAATAGCATATAAAACGACAAGGACACGTTGCGAAATTAGAAACAAAACGACGCTATTTACATGCAGCAACTCATCAGGTGAGTTGTTGAGCCATCACATTCGCCTAATCGGTTCCTCAATGATGAGGCTTGCTCCTAGTCTCCCCACTGTAGAGCCTGCAATCACACAGATCAGATCAGAACCGTCTGATAAAAGATCATGGTTTTAAAATTACTAAATCATCTTATGAAATAATTAAAACAGATCCCACATCACTTCGTTGATCCCGCCTTCAAATGATACTCTCGTTTAAAGCTTGCGACTGTCTCAAACTCTTATTAAAAAGAAACTCTCTGTATTTGAACCAATAACCTCAATATAAGCCTCAATAACCTAAGAGTGTGATCTTAATCATTACTAATTAATAAATATTACATTAATAAAATCAGTACACGTCTCGTCTCGTCTTATATGATGAACATGTGGGAGAAGGGTTACGTACCAGTCATAAACAGTTGGTGAGTTAGGATGAGTGGGTTTGTCGAAGACCTCAGCACCAATACTCCTACTTGCAAGATTGCTACCAGGGTTAAACACGCTCCTCCACACGTTGTCCTTACGCGCCGACAGCGGCGTCGTCGGTGTCACAGGCGTCGACGGTGTCCCTGGACTTGCTGGCATTGACAGAGACCTCTGATACTTGCTCGACTCTCCTTCACCCTCTACCCAAATTTAATTTTTAAAAAAAAAAAACACACACATGAATAGAAACAAACAAAACAAAACAAACCAAACCAAACCAAACCATCCATGGGTACATAAAACATAAGCTTAAAAAAAAAAAAAAAAAACCTTTAATAGTAACTAACGGTGTTGTGATCTTCCTCAGCTTTTCAAGGCCACGATCAGGCTGTGGTCCTGCCACGACCTCGTCCCAAAGTTTCTCTAGCATCTTGATTTTGATAAATTAATTTTATTTTTGATCTTCAGTGATCTTCAGGGAGAGGATACTAGCTCCCTATTGTTTATATATATAGAGATAGACCAGGTGGGTAACTAAATATCTATAATTGAATCTTCCAGGCTTTATTTTTCCACTTCCAAAAACATTATTCTATTTTTGTCGTTAATGTGTTACAGAGGGCGAATGGAGTGGACATAGCAAATAATTGGGAGTGGAAATAGCAAATAATTGATATTAGATGGATAAGATAAGAATGAAGACTCGAGTTAAAATGGGACCCGCAACGTGAATATCTATTATTTAAATCTCCCTCCGGATCTGGAGCGAGAGAAGGTTGTGGGATGCTTTACAAGTGTACACGAGATATAGAATCGTTTGTCCTATTCAGTGGAGCAACGTGGGGTCCATGTAGATAGGGCTATGATAGGAGACACGTGGAGCCCATTGCTTTGATCACGGGTCTTGCTTTGATGGGGTGATTTTTGGGCAATGTAATTTCTTTCGACGTATAACCTCGATATTTTAATATTGAATGGTTTATGACACCAGGGGCGTCCCTCATTGCCTAAATTTTGAGGGTTTAGACGTATTCTTTAAAATGAAATAAAAAAAGAATAAAAAATATAATTACTGTTATAAGACAACCTTTAATAATACACGTAATTTCTTTAATTAATAACTCAATAATACAAGAATTGATATAACATTCAACGTTGCTGTGACCCAAGTGAGGGTTGTCTTTGTCCTAATCCCTTTAGGAATCTGAACTTGGCCAAGGACTATTCTTAAACAAAGCGTTATTAAGGCAATAGGGTATCAAAACACATCAACTTTATATCCTTGTAAAAGGCATTAGATGTTAAAATATTTTTTCTTCAAATGTGAGCAAATGTCTTTTTCAGAGCTCATACGTCCTAGAATGATACAAGAAAATGATTCTCTGTGACGTAAAAGTGTAGTAGCTGCAATTGCTAGAGAGCAGAAAGCTCACTAATACGATTGACGCTGGACTCCAATCTATGACTACTTGAATCATGAGAATATATCAAATTATCAACCATTCCGAAATTGGAGTTTCTACCAACACTACCATAAACCCTTTCATAAAATTAATATGACAATCATTTTTCCAAGTATGTTGGTCGGTATTACGCTTTCATGACATATATGCGTGTCAATCCATTGATTCGGCAAACTATCAAAAGTCGAAACACATATGAGACCGCTTTCTCCAGAGATCCTAGTGTAAAATTTTCTCCGGCATTTTGAATGTCATAAAAAACAATGAGATGCTATCAAGTATTAACTGAGAGACCATAAGTAGCAACCCACCACTCAAGACCATAAGTACCTATCAGCAGCTTCAGCAATTATTTGGACGCATGTTTCGACAAAGACATTTAACTGGGCGGCTTTGTTCACTGAGTTTCCATCAACTGGGATTATTTTAATTGTTATGTTCATTTGGTTTATTATTTTACTATACCTACTACATTGGCAATTCCACCCTTTCTGATGATGGTTATGAAAAGCTAGGGATAAGAAGAAATAAAGAGAACTCGACAAAATAGTAGATCCAAAGATTACATGAACTTACCAGTATATAAGCTCTGGAAACCTGGAACCAACCTCAGCAACACGATCAATGGGAACCCTCCATAGAAACAGGATTCCAAAGGATGCCAAGGCCAATAACGGTTCACTTGACTCCCTCTCCTTTGCTGACCTTGTAAGTAGTCAACATCAGCAATCAAAGCCCCTTCCTACTAAGCAAATTAACAAACAAGATCAGGAATTTGACTTCAGTAAAGCTACTTCCAGTCCTAGATCAACTACTCAGAAATCGAACAAGAATTTTTCCCAATAATCATCTTCAACTACATGCATTCTTATTTCAACCGAAGCAGTCTCGCATGGAAAACCAGCCTTGCTACAAAGAAACATTACCATCATCATGAGGCAGCCATGGTGCAAAGCAGCAAAAGTTTCACAAAAACCAAATCACCAAGTGAGAAACCAAGCAAACAAGGAGCGCAAAGCAAATAGTTCACCCTTTGCCCAAAAATTGTTCCATTCATTTGTCTCACCCTGTAGGGAATGCCATACCCACCAGCCTACCGTGAAAGCACATACCACGACACAAGAAAATGCCAAGTCCCATTAACTTTATGCTATCCTTTCCATTTTGTCAAAGTTAGGTTCCATAAACTCAGATTAGATAACACACTGTGTTTGGTCAAGAATGTTCTCTCTCGCTATCCAAGGGATTCTACAAACAAAGATAAATCTAGGCATTTGCTTCTCTTACCTTCTCTAGTCATATAGGCTATAGCAAAAAAATTAGTTGATTGTGCTATATCTAATTTTACAGGCTCATTCATCCAATATTAACTTTATCTCAGTTTCTTGTCATTTTTATTAAGTCACAATCACAAATTTCCATATTTAAAGATCTCCTAGGGAATGAACTATGTATAAACAGTTAAGGGCAGTGTAATCTCTAACTATGATTATTAAATTGAACATGCCCAAATTGTACAAGCTTTAAGTAATATTAACAAGATACGCCATACAATCAGTGGCAGAGCCACTTTGAGTTGAGGTTTAGGACCGGAAAATGTGTATAGGACGCACACTCTACCCCCTTGCCCTTAAAGTATTATTTTATATACTTATTATCTTTCATGTGAAGTATTCTGCCTTCACCCTTGCAAACAAATTTATAACAAATGGAAAAGAAAATTGATACTTTATGCCTCGTGTATGAACAAAATATTAGTAGGAAAACTCAAGTTCCTTAAAAAAATGTTCTATGGGAAAGAAATGAGTTGACGTAACATAAATACATAATTACAACAATATCCCTTTTACAGGTATAGCATCAATCAAATGCTACATTATTCTAATGCCCATTCAATTTTCTTTCTATTTTACCTTTCTCATATTAACATATTTAATTTCCAGAACTTTCTACCTCCAGGATCTTCTAGTTTTAAGCTCAATCCGGGCAATAAAGCTAATTCATTTTCTTTACTGAAAAACAAGAAAGCAACTGAGATTTTCTATTCGAACAGTTAAACATCATTTCAACAACTTTCCAATTCATCCACAAATACCTCACTAATCATTCTATTCAGTTTTGTTTGCATTACATTTCTGGAAAAATATTTAATTTACAACACCTCTTTCCTCTTCAGGGATCTATTTGCAAGATGAAACAGAAGAAGACACATGATATTAACAATTGTGAAAGCAACTTCCAATTTTCGTTTAAACAGTTCAAAGGTAATGTTATAATAGACATATAAGCCAGAGATTATATAGACTGGTTATCAAAAAACCGCCGGGTTATATACCATTTAGCCAGTCTAAAACTAACTATAAATGTAAATTGTAAATCACATAAAGATATTACACAGTTAAAGGAAACGTTAATATTATTAAAAGGGTATATAAGAAATTCATTGAGAACTTGCAAGAGATGTCAACTAAAAGGAGAGTGAGATAAGGTGCCTTACTCCGCAAATTGACAGTCGCAATGCTGAAGAAAAATAATGCACATATCATCCACAAACAAAGGAATCTGGAAACCATGACTATAAATGTGACAACCAGAAAAAATAATCATAAAAGCAAAGATCCACATATATTCCAGTTGAATTGATATTATGGTTCCTAATCAAATGAGCACGCAGCTGGCTTATAGAGTAGCCAGTTCAGAAATAAGAAGTTCTAGCAATTATCAGTTCTATTTGCAAAACTAGTGTCAAACAGATTGGGAGTTCATATCCTGGCTCATTCCGGTAATCCCTGATATGCCAAAATGTGAATAGCACAACACAACCAATAAAACTGATTTGTCTGCTTCTATTTCTTTTCAAGAAGGAATCATTATAATCCAAACAAAAAAGAGTGGCCCAAACGTAAGAAAGGGTACTAAATACAAAATTAATCAGTTCAAAATAACACTAAAAGCCTACCAGAGTTGGAAATCAAGCGGAGCCTTGTAAGTAATGCCTTGTATCTTATGGATCGAATAGTTTATTCTCCTATCTCAGAGTGGTCTCAGACAGGGCGACCCCATTTCCCCATACTTGTTTATTATTGCAGCTGAGTTCCTTTCCAGAGGGTTAGACTCCATGTACCAGCAGTTCCCATCGATCAGGCATGGTTGTTAGAGGCGCTGTGAGGCGTGCCTCGATGCGAGGGGCGCACGAGGCGACAGCGTGTGCGCATCATCGGCGGGGGGGCGAAGCGACTCCAGTGAGGCGCTGTGATGCGTGATGAAGCGCAGTGAGGCGAGGGGCGCTGTGATGCGTGCGCATCATGGAGGAAAATGGGTATTTAAGGAATTTTGTTGAAACTTGAAACCCTAATTGGTATACCTGCGACTTGCCTTCTTTTATTCAATTTCTGCCTCCAGCTGCTGTCGCCGACGAATCCACCGATGACGATTCCACCGGCAACGACACCGACGACGACACCAAGGTATGTATTCGGTTTCTTTTATTTTATTCATCTTTTTATCTTCTTTTGGTATATCTGCGCATCTTCATCTTTCTATTGGTATATCTGCACATCTTCATCTTTCTTCTATCTTCTTTTTTTCATCTTTCTTTGTCTTTCTTAATCTTACCATCATCGCATGACTGTTCTCTGTTTTTGTTTTTGTTTTTTTTTTATAACGAAATGAAATTAGTGATCTGATTTGCACATTTGGTTTCTGTTTGCTTTTGCCGAAATGAAATTAGTGATATGATTTTGTTGTTGTAAAACTAAACATGTAATTGTGTAATACTTGATTCATT